>CM053560.1:3146875-3308928 GCA_028646485.1 Cryptoprocta ferox | reverse complement strand
CAGGAAAGAGATGGCTTTCTGGGGGGGTCATCGAGACCCTTGCAGTTGGGACCGTCTTTGGAAAGCAACCTTGCATCTCACTTACGTATTTATGTGTTTTTTTAATTTTTTAAAATATTTATTTTTGAGAGAGAGAGAGAGAGAGAGACAGAGGATGAGTGGGGGAGAGACAGAGAGAGAGAGGGAGACACAGAATCCGAAGCAGGCTCCAGGCTCGGAGCTGTCAGCAAGGAGCCTGTCGCGGGGCTCAAACCTACGAACTGTGAGATCATGACCTGAGCCGAGGTCGGACACTTAGTGGACTGAGCCACCCAGGCGCCCCTGTGTTTATGTATAAATGTGCACGTTAGGTCCAGACAGTTGACTTCATCGTGCTCCTCGCTTCACGGCACGCAGGTCCGCTGTCCATTTCACTTCATGCCATTAATTTTCATCTTGTTCCCAATCTGCACACCCAGCTCCCCCTCGTCCCCGGAGGCGCTCACTGGAATGTCTGAAATCCATTCTCGACTATACGTTTAACCAAAAACCATGGAACTTTTGGGTGTTTCAAGTATTGTTTCAGTTGTAAGTACATTTTGTTGAACTACAAAGCTCCTGTTTCTTACTTTTTTCATTCAACAATATGCCCTAAAAATCTGTCTGCGCTGCCTGTCGTCCTGTTCGCCACTAGTTCAGTGGTTCTCGTAGGATTCTGCTTCACGCATCTTCATCTTCTCACGGTGTCCCCTGCTGTGGACACGGGCTTGCCTTCTCCAAAACAGTGCCGCCGCACTGGCCCCTCTACGTGGACGCTGGTCCTCGGGCCCCGGGCGTGGACCCAGGAGGGGACTGGTGAGTTAGGACGAGCCACGCAAGCAACGGGCGAAGCGAGGTGCCAGCCTGTCCCCCGGGCCCCCTCGGCAGCCTGTCTCCTCCACGGCGGTGCGCGAGGGCCCCATTTCCACACATCTCTATCAGCATCTGCATTACCCCACTAATCTGTTCATGAAGTTGATGTCTTGATATTATTTTTGCATTTCCCCCCAGATTCCTAGTGCAACGGAGTATGCCTTCATACTCTTGTTAGCTTTCCAGGCTTTTCCTTCTTCGAGTTGTCCGTTGTTTTCTGCGGGCCCTCATCGTTTTCTTTCTGATTTGTCAGAGTCCCTTGTATATTACAGATAGTAACTTCTGGTCAATTCCAGTGTTGTCAACATCACATGACAACGTGTCACCAGTCTGTTAACCTGGGTCTGCTTCCCGACCACCAACACCTTCAATTCTGATGCCCAGCTACCCACGAGCTTTGTAAAGGACCTTATTTCAGAAGATCTGCCCCCAGCTGGAGGTCACAGGTGTTCTAGATGTTTTATTAAGTTCACGGTTTTACTCCTCACACAGAGAAAAGGTTATATTTGACATATATTACATATATTTCTATTTAGCCCCTCTAGATCCACCGGGTGTGGTACGAGATGCTAGGAAAGCAATGAAATTTTTCTTTTATATAGTGAGTCATTTCTCCCTACACTGAATATTAAAGAATTCATCCTCTCCCCTCTGGCTTTTGATCCCACCTCAGTCAAATACCATGCTTCCATATGTAACGGGTTTGGTTTTAAGCTCTCTCTCCGGTGTTTATTGTGATGCTGTGGTAGAAGGAGTTTTAAGATGGCACCAAGAACCCATCCTGGTGCACCTGCTGGGCATAATCCACTCCCCCCGTGTCCCATGGTGGGGTCTCACTTCTGAAATTAGGTTACTAATCAGTTGCCTTTGAGTTCATAAGAAAGGGGATTAGCCCTATGAGCCTGGCAGAACCGGGTGAACCCCTTGGAGAGGGCCAAGCCTTTCCTGCAAGACTGATTCCAGGGGCGACTGGCTGGTTCAGTTGGTTAAGCCATCCGACTTCGGCTCAGGTCATTCATGACCTCACAGTTCATGGGTTTGAGCCCTGCGTCGGGCCTGCTTCGGATTCTGTGTCTTCCTTTCTCTCTGCCCTTCTCTCTCTCTCTCTCAAAAATAAGTAAATAAATGTATATATATAAAGACTATTCCGAGTGCAAGCAGGACCACACGTGAGGGAGGGTCTCCATCGCCAGTTCTGGAGAAGGGTCACCTGGCACGGAATGCAGACGGCCTCTAGGACAGTCAGTCAGCAGGGAAATGCGGTCCTCTGTCCGACAACCACAAGGAACTGAATTCAGTGAACAAAATGAATGGACGTGGAAGTGTGTTCATCCCCCTGGGCTCCCAGCTAGGAAGGAAGCACCTGACATCTGCAGCGTGAGACGCCGCCTGGCAGAGGACCCCGCCACACCGTGCCGGACCGCTGACACTCAGAACTATGAAATACCATGTTGTCGTAAGCCGCTACGGCTGGTGGTAATGCGTGTGCAGCTATGGAGGTGAATCCATTGTGTTTGTAGGACATCTCCCTACCAGGCAGGATGAGCCACCACCACCCCACAACTCTGAGTCTTTCTTTCCCAAGACTGAGGTAGCAATCTGGGGACCTGTGGCTTATGTATATGTAGGATGCGTGACGATTTTAAGCCTCCATTAAAATGGCCTATATTTCCATTTTATTTATGCTTCCTTTCATACCTTCTCGGGATTAAATGTTTACGAACGAGCGCACGCACACACACCACCGCCCCAGCTTCATATATTGAAGCCCTAATCCCCAGTGTGATGGTGTTTGGAGGTGGCCCTTTCTGGAAGTGCTGAGGTCATGAGGTCAGGGCCCCGTGATGGGATTAGTGCCCTTATGAGAAGAGACACCCGAGGGGCTCAGGTCATGATCTCACAGTTCGTGAGTTCGAGCCCCGAATTGGGCTGTCAGCACAGAGCAGAGCCCGCTCTGGATCCTCTGTCTTCTCTCTCTGCCCCTCCTCTGCTCATTCTCTCTCTCTCTTTCTTTCTCAAAAATAAACATTAAAAAATTAAAAAAAAAAAAAAAAGAAAGAAAAGAAGAGACGCCTGAGAGCGCTCTCCGCCCAAGGTGAGGACCAGCAAGAGGACAGTGGTCTGCAAGCCAGGAGGGGGCCCTCGCCAGAACCCGACAGTGTGGACACCCCTCATCTTGGATTCCAGCCTCCAGAGCCGCCAGGTCTATGTTTCTGCCCTTTGAGCCTGCCCCCACCTCCTGTCTGTCGTAGTCCGTGGCCGTGGCCTGGGCAGACTAACGCAGCCTTTCGAATGCTCTCCGTTCTCTGTCTCCACTCTTTCGTGTCTTCTTTGTGTCCTTTCCATTTCTTAAATTCTAATGTTTTCCTCTCTAAAGGTTTTCCACATTTCTTTCTGGCTTAATTTTTAGATACTTCATAGTTGTTTGTTCCTCTTGGGAATGTATCTCTTTTTCTATTATATTTCTAATTGGTTAATATTGGTGTAGAAAGCCACTAATTTTAGTAAGTTGGTCTTGTATTCAGCAATCTCGCTCAACTCTATCATTAGTTCCAACCAATTTTCTGTTCACTCTGGTGGGTTTCTGTGTGGATGATAGATGCTCTGTGCATAACGAGGCTGTGTCTCTTCCCCTCAGACCCTCCATTTTCTCCTCTTAGAATGCAGGCCAGAGCCTCCGCGTAAGTCTGATTGGCTGGGGTGTTTCTACTTGTTTGTTCCCGACATTAACAGAAATAAATCTAATGTTTATCTACAGAGTATCATGTTCTCTGTAAACTTTTAATGCACAAAATCTTTATCATATTAAGAATGTCCAGGGGCGGCTGGGTGGCTCAGTCGGTTAAGCGTCCGACCTCGGCTCAGGTCATGATCTCGCAGTTCGTGGATTCAAGCCCCGCGTCCGGGTCTGTGCTGACAGCTCAGAGCCTGGAGCCTGCTTCCGATTCTGTGTCTCCCTCTCTCTCTGTCCCTCCCCCACTCATGCTCTATCTCTGTCTCTCAAAAATGAATAAACAATAAAAAATTTAAAAAAAAAGAATGTCCATTTCTGTTCAGTTTCCCGAGAATTATTAAAAAATCACAAAAAGATGTTGGACATCAAATAATTTGCTGCATCTATTGAGAGTTATCTTATTCCTTTATTCCAATAATATGGTCATAAATAACATTGACAGAATGTCTGGGGTGAAATTGTTCTTGCACTTCTGAAATAAACTCAACGAAGTCACTTTTCAAAATGCACTGGAGGGTTAATTAGCGAGCGGCTTCCTTGGGATTGTGCCTCTATGTTTATAAGTGAAATAGATCTAGTTTTTTTCTTCTATTGGCCATATCTGAACTTGGAATACGTGTTATTTTTTTTTTTTTTTTTTTTTGCCTCATAAAACGAGTTGGGCAGATTTCCCTTCTTTTCTATTGTCTTTTTTCTGGAACGAGTTCTCTAAGAATGTTTATCTGATTGTTAACTGTTTCACAGGAGCTCGTGTAGAGCTGTCTGTGCTTGAGGACTTCTTAAGGGGAAGGCCTTTGCTATTTCAATTTCTTAAGGGCTCAAGTTTACCACATTATTATAACCTTGTATCTTTGCTGTATGTTTGTGACTCCTTGATCTGTTAGTTCTAAGAGGGGCAATTTTAATGACAATCTTAATTGTTTGTTTTTCCCCACAGCTTCCTTGGCGGTGTTCTACTGTTATCTTCTTAGAAGAACATATGCCTGTGATGGTTACATTTTCCCCAAAATACTCTTTTCACGGAGACCTGATTTACATGTGGCTGAACGCACACGTTGTAAGTATGCAGCTCAAGGCGTTTTGACACGTGTGTACACCACGTACCTGACTCCCCAACCAAGATCTAGAACACTGTTGTCACCCCAGGGAGCTACCACGTGCCCCATTCCAGCTACTGTCCCAACTCTACCACCATAGTTGGTGCGCACGCAGCAAAACGTCATGCAGATGGAATTATTCTTTTTATATTTACTCACCCAACATGGTGTGTTGGCCAGTTGCTGATGTTGCATGTACCAATCATACATTCCTCTTCACTGCAGACAAGTTTCCCACCACGTGAAGAAACCACGATTCATCTATCCATTCTTCTGTTGATGGTTATTTGGGCTGTTTCCAGTTCTTAGCGATTATGAATAAAACTCTTATGAATAATTTTATACAAATATTTTATGATTTCATGTTTCTATATCTCTTAGCCAAGGAACTAAGAGGGGAATTGCTTGATCATTGGTAAGTATATATTACTTTTTTTTAAAAAAAAAGTTTATTTATTTATTTTTGAAAGAGAGAGCATGAGTGCATGAGCAGGGGAGGGGCAAAAAGAGAGGGAGAGACAAAGAATCCCAAGCGGACTCTGCGCTATCAGTGCAGAGCCTGACAAGGGGCTTGAACTCATCAACCATGAGATCATAACCTGAGCCGAAATCAGGAGTTGGATGCTTAACTGACTGAGCCACCCAGGTGCCCCGGTAAGTGTCTATCACTTTTATAAGGAATTGTCAAAGAATTTTCCACAGTAGTTGCATCGTTGGAGACTTCACAGCAATTTATGAGAAGCTCAGTTGTTCCACGTCCTCATCAACACTTGATTTTGTCAGTTTTTAATTTTAGTCATCCTGTGGGCATGAAATAGATTAAACTTGTGCATTCCTCTGATCACTAAAAATGCTGAGCACCTTTTCCTGAACATATTGGCCATTTGTATATATATATATATATATATATATATATATATATATATATATATATTTTATGGCGAAGAATCTATGCAAATCTTTTTGCTCCTATTTTATACGGCTATCTTTTTAGTTCTGATTTGTAGGAGCTCTGTATACAGTCTGAATATAAGTCCTTTTTCAAATATATGTGTTGTAAATATTTTCTCCCAATCTGCTGCTTGCATTTTCACTTACCAAAGGAGTCTTTTCATGAGCAGAGCAGAAATCTTTAATTCTTACGAAAGCCCCTTTCATCCGCGTTTTTCTTTTATGGTTACCATTTTTGGAACCTAAGAATTTGTGCTTACACCAAGGTCTCAGAGATATTTTTCAATGATTTATCTTTTACATTTAGACCTGTGATCCACATCAAAATAATTCCTGTATGGCATGACATTGGAATCAAGATTCATTTTTTTCCCCGTATGAATATCAAGTTGTTCCAGAATCATTTGTTGGAAAGCGTTTCCTCTCCCCACGGAATCACGTTGGAACTTTTATCACATTTCAGTTGGCATGTATACACGAATCTGTTCCTAGACTCTATATGCTGTTACGTTGATCTATTTGTCTATCCACATGCCAATACCACACTGAAATAATTAGTGTAGCGTCCTAGCCATTCTTGAAATCAAGTGGTGTGGGTCCAACGATACCGTTTACCTTTTTTTTAATAAGATAAAAAAATTTCTTTCTTTTTTTTAACTTATTTATTTATTTTGAGAGAGAGAGAGAGCACGCAAGTGGGAGAGGGACACAGCAAGATGGGCAGAGAGAGAAACTGGGAGAGAGAGAATCCCAAGCAGGCTCCACACTGTCAGCACAGGGCCCAATTTGGGGCTCAAACCTACGAACCTCGAGGTCATAACCTGAGCTAAAGTTGGATGCTTAACTGACTGAGCCACCCAGGTGCCCGTCACTATTTATCTTTTGCTTGTTTGTGCTGGCTGCTGTAGGTCCTTTATAGTCCATGTAAATTTGTTCACAGCTTTATTGAGATATATGATTTACATACAATTAACTGGGTATATTTTAAGTGTGCAATTTGACAGGTATGATATATGTGAAACTATCACCACTATTAGGAAAATGAGCACGTCCATCACCCCTAAAAGTTTTCTTCTGCCCCTTTGTGATTTCTATATTCCTCTCTACCCTCCCCCCAGGCCACTACTGATCGGCTTTCTGTACTTCCATTACTATGTATTTTCTAGAGTTTAAATAAATGGAATCAGGGGCGCCTGGGTGGCTCAGTCGGTTGAGCGTCCGACTTCGGCTCAGGTCATGATCTCACGGTTCATGGGTTCGAGCCCCGCATCGGGTTCTGTGCTGACAGCTCAGAGCCTGGAGCCTGTTTCAGAATCTGTCTCCCTCTCTCTCTCTGTACCTCCCCTACTCACGCTGTCTCTCTCTCTCTCTCTCTCTCTCTCTCTCTCTCAAAAGATAAATAAACATTAAAAATTAAAGAAAATTTAAATAAATGGAATCATGCTGTATATCAGCTTTATCTGACAGCTTTCACTCAATTTTAAAAATATTTATACATATTGTTAAGGGTATCAATAGTTCTTTTATTACTCAGTAGTATTCCACTGTATGAATGTACTAATCTATTTATCCATTCCCCTTTTGCTGGCGAATTGCCTTGTTTCCCATTTGGGGGGCATTGCCAATAGAGCATTCATGTGTAAGTGTTTGTGGGGACATATACTTTCTTCCCAGATGTGTAAATATCTGAGAATGGAGTGGCCAGAACATATGGCAGAGGTACGTAACATTTTTTTAAAGTTTATTTATTTATTTTTGAGAGAGACAGGGAGACAGAGAATGCACATTTAGGGGAAGAGCGGAGAAGGGGAGGGAGACACAGAATCTGAAGCAGGCTCCAGGCTCTGAGCTGTCAGCACAGAGCCCGACGCGGGGCTCGAACCCACGAACCGCGAGATCATGACCTGAGCCGAAGTCGGACGCCCAACCAACTGAGCCGCCCAGGCGCCCCAGTATGTTTAACTTTTTGAGGAAGTGACAAATGGTGTTCCAAAGTGGTTGAGCCATTTTACACTCCCACTCCCAGTGTGTAAGAGTTTCCATTCCTCGACCATAGTTGCTGTGGTCAGTCTTTCAAATTTTAGCCACACTAGCAGCTTTGCAGTGGCATCTCACTGTGGCTTTAATGTTTCCGTTCACTAATGACTACTGATGTTGAGCAATTTTTCAAGAGCTCATTTGCCACTGATACGTCTTGGCTGAAGCGTACATTCAAATGTTTTGCCTATTTAGAAAATTAGGTTGTGTTTTCTTATTATTCAGTTTTGAGCGTTTTACACATTCTAGATAACAAGTTCTTCTGCAGATCTCTGCCTTGAAAGCGTTTTTCTCTTCCTGTAGCTTGTCCTTTTACGCTCTTAACAGTGTCTTCTGAAGAGCTGTCTTTTACTTTGATGAAGTACAATTTATCAATTTGTTCTTTTATAGACCATGCTTTTAATGCCACATCCAAGAAATCTTTGTCGAACTCAAGGTCACAAAGATTTCCTCTTATCTTTTCTCCGGAAGATTTATGGCTTAAGTTTTGCATTTACGTCTAAGACCCATTTTGAGTCCATTTTTGTACGAAGTGCCAGTTATGGATCAAAGTTCAATTTATGAGATATGAATGTCCAATTGATCCTGCCCCTTTTGTTGAAAAGACCATCCATTTCCCCACTTTAAAACCTCTGTGGAAAATCAATTTTCTATGCATTTGTGGGTCTAATTCTAAACTCGCTATTCTGTCCCATGAGCCCATTTGTCTATCTCGTGATCAATATCACACTGTAGTTTTTAAATAGCTCTTGAAACCAGGTAGAGTTAGCCCCTCGAATTTACTATTATTTTTCAAAGTTGTTTTTGGCTACTTTAGCCCCTCTGCATTTCCATGTAAATTTTAAAATCAACTTTTCCATTTCTACGAAACAAACAAAACCACAAAAACACAACTTGTTGGGATTTTCATTGTGATTGCTTTGAGTCTGTAGATGAATTTAGGGTGAATTGGAAATTTGAACTTTATTGAGTTTTCTAATCCGTGAACAAGGGACCTCCTCTCCTCCAGGGGCTCTGATCTCATGTATATTAGACAACTTGGAGGTACAACATGTTGATGCCTTTTGTGCTTAAAGTTTTTCTCTGTGTGTTTCATTCTGGGTTATGTTTTATTGCTATCTCTGAAAGTTTACTCTCTTTTCTTCTGCACTGTCTTTATGCTGTTAATTCCATCCAGTATATTTTTCATCATAGACATTGTAGTTTTTATCTCTAGGTATTCCATTTGGGTCTTTTATATTCTCCACGACTTCACTTAACTCTTAAACGTATAAAAGACAGTTATAAAGACTGCCCTTATCCGTTAATGCTAACATCCGCGACAGTTCTGGGTTGGTTTTGACTGACTGATTATTCTTCTCACTGTGGGACTTTTCTGCTTCTTTGCATGCTTGATCATCTTCGATTGGATTCCAGACCTTGGGAATTTTGCCCTGTTGGGTGCTGGATTTCTAGAAATGTTCTTGAGCTGTGTTCTGAGATGCAGTTAAATCACTTGCAAACTATTTGATCCTTTGGGTTTTGTCTAATGATTTGCTAGGTGAGACCAGAGCTGTGTTTAAGCTAGGGTCGAGGCTGGTACGAAAGTGAACAAAGCTAGGTGCCTGGGGTGCAGAATTTAAGGAGACACTTGTTCTCAGGGTCATGCATGTGCGGGACCGTAAATGCTGTGCTGTAGGGGTCTCACCCTAGTCCTGGCTCTGATTGTGGCTAATTATGTTCCGCTACTCAGGCAAGATCTTTCTAAGTACTTTAACCAAAGCTCCACGAGTTATGATGTTCAGCCTGGTTGTTAGAGGCAATGTTTTCAGTTCTCTGTGCGTACCAGGCACTGTCCCCAACCTCGGGTAGCTTCCTCACATAAATACACTGATCGGCACTCAGGTGGACCCTCTGCAGTCATCTGGGGTTCTTTATGCTGCCTTTCCTTTCTGATACTCTGCCCTGAGAACTAGGCACCTTGGTCTACCTGGGCTCTCATCTTGAGCTCCTCAACTCGACGAGTCTGCCCAGCTCTGCCTGGGCTCCTCAAAAATGCACCACAGCCTGCAAACGGGTCATGGGACTAAGCTGGGACAACGTAGGAATCACCTCATTTGTGTCACATCTCTCAGGGATCACTATCCTTCTTTGCCTGATGTCTAAGTTCTTGAAAAACATTTTTTCCTGTTTTCTTGTGCTGTTGTTGCTGTAATTGCTGTTATTTCAGAAGAAAGAGTAAATTTGATTCCTGTTACTCCCTTTAGCCGGAAGTAGAAGTCTATTTCTATAGAAATTTTACAATCAACGTATCAACGTATACGTTTCTATAAAAAGCCCTCTGGGATATTGACTGAGGTTGTCCTGAATCTATACATCAATATGGAGAAAATTGTTGTCTTTAAGGACACCGAATCCCCCAGTCTCCGAACATGCCATGGGGAGCTATGGCTCCCCATTTATTCCAGTCTTCTTTAGTTTATGAACACAGTATTTTTTTTATGCTTAGAAATGTTTTATTTTTTCATTGGTTGACAACTAATTGATCATTGGAATGCTAGCTGTCACACTGGTGCCCTAAAATAAGACAGATATGCTGCTGGCAGGGAGAAAACAGGCTAACTGCATCACATTTCACCTGTTGTGCTCTCTTGCACAAAAGAGCAAACAGGTCAGCTTTAAATCCAAGAAACAGAAACTTTATTGGTGCTTATTAAACCAGTGCACTTTTTCATGTTCAGAACTATCCCATGGAGTAAGTATTAATCTGCTTTTCAAAATGGGGACACTGAGGCTCTGAGATTATCTGAGATGATTTACATATTCAAGAAGAGACACGGTCAGTACTGAAATCCAGATCCTACTTAAAAAGCACATGGTTTAAAAAATTTTTTAAAGAGTCTTCCATTATAAATGCAATACTTGCTTATCAGAGATTATTTGGAAGAGTAGTAAGAAGGAAAAAAATGGACTCATGACCCTGACTCCCAGCGGTAGCAACATCAATATCTTGGTCCTCTCTTTCCAGTCCTTCTGCTGTGTACATTTTATAATGTGAGCGTGAATGCACGGTCTATCAAAACGGATCTATCAATATTTTAAAAAGTATCTTCTGATTTTAGAAGGAAGGCACACACATTATAGAAAACTTGGAAAATACTAAAATCTATAAAGGGAATTAAAATCAACTAGAATCTCATAAGCCCCAAATGACCATAGTTAATATTTTCATATATTCCCTTAGGTTTTTTTCTATCAGTTTTCTTTTTTATGTAGTTAAGCCCATAACTTACAAGATTTTTAAGTGCAGTTAACAAAGGTTTAAGTGGATGATGATAAAAGAAACCTTGGTGACAGATAGTATATGCCACTCTAATGATTTAATAGGCGTTCAAGAGGCAGAAAATAATCACTCATGTTCCCTGTCCAATCATGTGGCCATCAAAAATGTGTAAGCCTTAAAGCCTGTGCTAAGTTTCCACTAAGGTGAAGCCTGACATGGATTACCATGGATTTTTTTGCAAAAAGGGTATAAATCATTTACATAATAAGAATACTCCACACATAAGGCCTTCAATACCATGTAAAAGCTCTTCTAGGAAAGACAAGAGCTGTAGTCTGATGAAAAGATTTTAAAGTATCTTACAATGAAAAATACATAATGTGCCTTAAACATTTTGCATGCTGAAATTTACATAAAAGAGGCTCAGCAAGAAAATAAGGCATCGCTGACAATGGCTCAACGAAGTTCTAAATGGTGTAAGAGGCCTGATCTTCTATTAGTAAAATTCCAAAGAATTTATTGTCAATACTAAAAACTTCAGTTGCACATAAAGTAATAAACCTTTATGACGGCTCTTAAGGAAAAGCAGCGACGCAAGTTACACGCGTTACTGAAGGCACAGAACAAGAGCAAAACAGGACTTCCAGTCGGAATGTTGGTTATGTTCACGCAGCTTCCTCTTGATTTAAACACTCATGACGCACTGAATGAAGTCATCATATGGAAACTTCACAACACCTTACTGAGCAGTATCCCGTCTTCGAAAGCTGTCAAGAGTTCGCAGTTTGACGCAGCAGGCGAGGTAGTCGTCAAAGGTGATCTTGCCATTGGTGCCGTATCGTTCTGCAATGGAATGCACGGCTTGGGGACTCAGCCGGAATCCCATTGTGGTCAGGGCCTTCTGCAGTTCTTGAGGGTCTACTGTTCCACTCCTGTCACTGTCAAAACTGGTGAAGTGTTGTCTCCAGCCGTTCAGCACAGCCCAGAGTTCTTTAAATTCATTGAAACCCATTGTTCCTGACATATCTCTATCCAGCATTGAAACCATAAGCCGACCAGTCTCCAGGTTAAAAGGGTTGTATCCTCCAGCAACGCCTGACTGGGCCAGACATCTCTGCAATTCCTCAGCATCTATTTGCCCATCCTGTCCAGCTACAGCAGCAAAGGAACCGTACAGCGGATCCTGAGTTTGTCCTGGAAACGTAGGCCCTCCGGGGGCCCCTCCATACCTGCCTGGGTAATACCCACCGCCAGCGCCAAGGTGCCCCGGGTACGCCATGGTGCCGACTGCGCCGCCGCCGCCCTCCCACCGAGGCCGCCCCCCCCCAATATTTTTAATTATTCATTTTGTTTAATTTATTCCTAAAAAGTTAATGTTTCATGTTCTTTTAAATGACATTACTGTTGGCATTTTATTTTCACATTGTTTCTTGCCAGCATCTAGAAATGAAGTTTATTTTTGTATGCTGACCTCACATACCTCGTATCCTGAAACCTTGCTATATTAACTTATCATTTCTGGAGGGTTTCATGGTTTTTTGTAAATTCTTTAGAGACTATCATAAACACAATCATGTCATCTGAGAATAAAGAAAGCTACTTCTTCCTTTCTGACCTTTGTCTTTTATTCTTTCTTTGCTTTATGGCCATGGCTATGACCTCCAGAATGGGTATTATCAAAAAGACAGGAAATAATAAGTGTTGGTAAGGATATGGAGAAAAGGGAACCCACGCACACTGTTGGTGGGAATGTAAGTTGGTGCAGCCACCGTGGGAGACACTAGGGAGGTTCCTCAAAAAAGTAAAAATAGAACTACCCTGTGATGCAGCAATTCCACTTCTGGATATTCCCCTAAAGAAAACAAAAATTCTGATTTGAAAAGATGTATGCACCCCTATGTCTACTGCAGCATTATATACAATAGCCAAGATTTGGAAGGAACCTAAGTGCTCATTGATAGATCATTAGATAAAAAAGATGTTTTACATAAAACATTATATATATATATATAACGGAATATTACTCAGCCATAAAAAAAGAATGAAATCTTGCCATTTGCAACAACATGGATGGACCTAGAGAATATAACACCAAGTGAAATAAGTCAAAGAAAGACAATATCATGTGATTTCACTTATACGTGAAATCTGAAAAACAAAACAAAGAAATAAACAAGCAAACAAGTAAAGAAGAACACAAAAACGAGAAACAAATCCATACATACAGAGAACAAACTGGTAGTAGCCGGGTGGGAGGGCGGGTGGGGGACAGGTGGCACAGGTGAAGGGGATTGAGAGGTACAAACTTCTAATTATAAAGTAAATAGGTCACAGGGCTGAAAAGCACAGCATAGGGGATACAGTCAATAATGTTGTCACAACTGTGTGGTGACAGATGGTGACTTCTTATTGGGTGTAATGTACAGAACGGTCGAATCATGAAGTTGCACACCTAAAACTAGAATACTGTATGTTGACTTCAATTTAAAAAAAAACCACCAAACATGCATTCCTGAAATAAACGTAACTTGGTCATTGCTTATAATCATTTTGTACACTGATGGATTTGATTTACTAATATTTTCTTGAAAAATTTTGCTTCCAGTTCCTGAGCAATCTGGGTGTATGACTTTCTTTTTCTTTACTGTCCTATTCAGTTTTGCTCTCAGTTGTACATTGGGCCTCATAAAATGAGTTGGGAGGGGTGCCTCGGTGGCTCAGTTGGTTGAGTGTCTGACTCTTGATGTCAGCTCAGGCCTTGAGTTCAAGCCCCACACAAGGCTCCATGCTGGATATCAAGCTAAATAAATAAATAAATAAATAAATAAATAAATAAGAGCTGGAAAATTTTTATGCCTATTTCCTGAAAACGTTTGTGCAGCATTGGTATTATTTATTCCTTAAGTGTATGCTGGAGATAAAAAATGAAGCCATCTGGACCTGAAGTCTTGTGAGCTTTAAGTTATAAATTCATGTTCCATAATAAATAAATATAGGATTCTCAGATTTTTCTGTTTCTTCTTGTCTTAACTTTAATAAGTCGCGTTTTTCAAGGGAATTTTCCATTTCATACAGGTTGTTCAATTTATTTGCATAAATTTGCTCATTATATTCCCTTACTGTCTTCCAGCATCTGTAAACCAATAGTGATGTTTCCTCTTTCACTCCTGATACCGGCGATTTTTTTCTCTAGTTAAGAACAAATCAGTCTTGCTGAGTTTTTATGAGGTTTATTGATATATTTTTTTAAATTTTTATTTTTGAAGGAGAGAGACAGAGCATGAATGAGGGCTGGGGCAGAAAGAGAGACAGACAGACAGAGTCCAAAGCAGGCTCCAGGCTCTGAGCTGTCAGCCTAGGGTCTGAAGTGGGGCTTGAACTCACGAGCTGTGAGATTACAACCTGAGCTGAAGTAGGACACTTAACTGACTGAGCCATCCAGGTGCCCTGAGTTTTACTAATATTGTTTTAAAAACAACCCCCGAGTTTGTTGGTTTTCTGTGTTGCTTGACCGTATTCTATTTAATTCATTCTCATGCTATCTTGAGACAGAAGCTATAGTCATTGATTTCAAGTCTTTATTCTTTTCTAACATAAGCATTTTAAGTTATAATGTTTCTCTAAAATTGATTTAGCTGAATCCCACATATCTTTAGAAATAAACCTGTAAATTTTAAGAACACTTTTAGATTTATGAAATAAGTTGCAAAAACAGGACAAACAGCTCCCGTATATCCCATTCCCAGCGTCCCTGTTAATATCACACATGTATGATGTAAATGTATGCACACATCTGTGACAGATTTGTCAAAACTAGTAAACTGATATTGATACATCATTATTGACCAAAGTCTGTATTTTATGTGGATGTTCTCGGTTTTTGCCTAATGTCCTTCTGTCCCAGGGTCCCGTCAAGGATATACATAACATTCGATCATCACATCTCCTAAACCTCCTCTAAGCTGGGAACCGCTTTCAGGATTTCCTTGTTTTTGATGATCTTGACAGTTTTGAGGACCACTGGTCAGGTATTTTGTAACTGCGTGTACCCCATACATTTTGATATGTTGTGTCTTTCATTCCTATCAAATATAAGAGTTTTTCAAATTTCCATCGCCATTTTTTCTACCCACTTGTTACTTAGAAGTATATTGTTCAATTTTCTCATGTCGGAGGACTTCTAGTTACCTTTTTGGTGTTGGTTTCTCTCAGAGAGCTTACTCTCCATTAATCCTACCTTTTGAAATGCACTGAGATTTGGTTTCTGACACAACATATATTCTCTCTTGGTGATGTTTCATGAACAACTGAAAAGAAATGTGTACTCTGCATTTGTTGAGTATAGCAGTCTACGGACGTCAATCTTATCAATATGATGGAGAGTATTATTCAAATGTTCTATAGCTTATAGATTTTTGATTTACTTGTTCTATAAATTTCCGAAAGAGGAAAGGTACAGTTTCCAACCCTGGGTTTGGATATGCTTATTCCTGGTCAATTTTTGCTTCATGTATTTTGAAGCTCTGTTTGAAAGTGCAAATGCACTTAGGAGTGTGTGTCTTCTTAATTAACTCATACTTCTAGTATGAAGTGTCCCTCTTTATCTCTGGTAGAATTTGATGAAGATGAATATTTTCATCAAGAGCAGCTTTGGATGCGGTAGGGTTTAAATAAACCACCTTTCTATTTGCTTTCTGTTTATCCCCCTTGTTATTTTTGTCTGTTCCCCCCTTCCTGGCCTTGATCACATATATTTAGCAATACATTCTATCTCACATTTCGGATTTGGGGCACATCTCTGCATCATACTTTTCACAGTTACTGTAAGAGTTACATGCAATCACGTTCACCTTGAATTAATATTATACTACTTTATATATAAGAATCTCACAACAGTATATTTTTATATGACCCTTTCCCATCCATTGTGCCCATGTGTATATTTCATTTCTACGTGTAATAAACACATTATATTGTTATAAAAGCAATCACTAGTTTTAAAGAAATTAAGAAAAAAGTTCTCTTTATTTACTAAGTATCATTTTAAGTGTTCTTTACCCCCTCCTGTAGGTCTGTTTCTATCTAGAACTTTCTTTAGACTTTCTCCTTCTTTTTTATAACCTTTTATTTCAGTACTCTTTTATACTTTTGTTTTTCTTTTAGTCAACTTTTACAATAAACTACACATATTTGATATACATATTTAATGGATTTGGACATGATACACCTGTGAAACCATTATCTCAATCAAAGAAATAGATAATCACGTCCAAAAGTGTCCTTTTGTGTCCCTTTGTGTGTGTGTGGTAAGAGCTCTTAACATGAGAGCTACCCTCATAACAAGTGTTTAAGCGCACACACAATACTGTCCGCCATCAGCCCTACACTGTGCCACAGATCTCTTGAACTAATTAACTACGCTTTACACCAATTGAACAACGCTCTTCATTTTCCCTCCTCTGAGCTTGAGTTTTGAAAGCAGCAAGAGAAAAGTGACTCATCACATACAAAGGGGCAGCCACGACACTATCAGTAAATTTCTCAGCAGAAACCTCACAAGCCAGAAAGGAATGGAATGATAGAGAGAGAGAAAACAACAACTGCCAACCAAGAATACTTGGCAAGGCTGTCCTTCAGAAATGAAGGAGAAATAGTCTTTCCCAGACAAACAAAAGCTGAGGTAGTTTATCGCCACTGGACCTAACTAACAAATATGGAAAAATTCACCCAAGAGCAAGAAAAATACAGTTTTTCCAAGCATACGTGCAACATTCTCCAGGATAGATCATCTGCTAGGTATAAAAAAAATTCTCAATAACCTTAAAATAATTGGGGGCACCTGGATGGCTCAGTGGGTTAAGTGTCCAACTTCAGCTCAGGCCATAATCTCATAGTTCATGGGTTTGAGCCCCGTGTTGGGGTCTGTGCTGACAGCTCAGAGCCTGGAGCCTGCTTCAGATGCTGCGTCTCCCTCTTTCTTTCTGATCCCTCCCCCCACTCACACACACTCTCTCTCTCTCTCTCAAAAATAAGCATAAAATTTTTTTTAAATAATTGAAATAATCTAAAGTATCTTCTCTGACCACACTAGAGTTAAACTAGAAATCAACAACAGAAAGAATTCAGAGAAATAGTGATATACTTGGAAATCTAGCATCACACTTCTAAATAATGCATGGGCCAAAGAAACATAAAAAAGGAATTTAAAAAGTATAAAACAAAATGAAAACATGACATTAAAATTTATGTGAAGTAATTAAATCAATGTTTAGAGAGAAATTTTAGATTTAAAATCTTATATTGGAAAGGAAGAGAAATTTAACAAAATCAAGAATGAAATAGGGGACACCCACATAGAATTCCAGGAAGTAAAAGTATTACAAGGGAAGATTATGAACAATTTTACATCAAAAACTTAAATGAAAAATAAAACAGCTCCTAGAAAAACATAAAATATCAAAACTCAGTGAAGAAGAAAAAGGAAAAGGAAAATTTCCAAGCAAAGTCATTGAATTAGTCATTTTTAAACTCTCCAAAAATAAAGCGCAAGCCAGAATGGCTTGACTGGTGAGTTCTACCAAACATTTAAGGAAAAAAATAATACCAACTCTTCAATAAATCTTTCAAAAAACAGAGGATTATAAAATACTTCACAATTTATTTTATAAAGCTATATTCTCCTGATACCAAATACCGACAAAAAAATCACAAGAAAATAAATCTACATACCAATATCCCTCATGAAAATTGATGCCATGATCCTCAGCAAAATAATAGCAAATCAGTCCAAGTAACAAATGCGGGTGATTTTACATGATAAGCAGTGGAGTTTATCCCAGAAATTCAGGTTGGTTGAGATCCAAAAATCAATTAATGTAATATACCATATTAAGAGAATATAGGAGGGAAATGATCGTATCAGTAAATTCAATAAAATCATTTGACAAAATCTAATACCCACTCGTGATAAATGTTCTCAAAAAACTGGGAATAGATGAGGTCTTTCTCAACCTCATTAAGTACATCTACTTGAGTGTGAAAAAAATGAATGTTTCCTCTCTAAGGTTGGGAGGAAAGCATGAATACATGCTCCTACCACTTACATTTAATATTGTGCTAGAAGTTTTAGCCAGAGCAATAAGGGCAGGAAAGGAAATTTAAGGCATGCAATTTGGAAAAGAAGAAGCAAAACTGTCTTTATTCTCAGATGACATCATCTTTCCTATAGAAAATACTAAAGAATCTATAAAATTTCTATGAGAACTAATAAGCAAGCTTAGCAAGGTCACAGGATACAAGGTCAATACACAAAAAAAGAAATCAATTGTATCTCTACATACCATCAGTGAAAAATCTGAAGATAAAATTAAGAAAACAATTCCACTGACAACAGATTCAAAAAAATATTTAGGAATAAATTTAACAAGGGAAAGGCAAAACCTTTATAGGCAAAAGCTATAAAGGCAAAAGCTATAAAAAAACATTGTTAAGAGAAATCAAAGGAGATCTAAATTGAATGGAGAGACACACCATGTTCATGGATTGGAAGACAATATTCTTAAGATGGGAATTGTTGCTTTCAGTTTTTCACTGTTGAGTATGTTAGCTGTGAGCTTGTTATGCATGGCCTTTATTATTTTAAGGTACATTCCTCCTATACCTAATTTCCTGAGAGTTTCTATCATGAAAGTATTTTGGATTTTTGTCAAATGTTTTTTCTTCATTGATTGCGATAATCATATAATTTTTATCCTTCATTCTGTTAAAATGGTATGTGTATGTTAAGCCATCCTAACATCCAATGATAAATCCTACTTGATCATAGTGAACGATTCTTTCAACAGGCTGTTGAATTTGGTTTTCTAGTATTTTGTTGAGGATTTTTTAGCTTATCAAGGGTATTGCCCTATACTTTTATTTTCTTGTAGTGTTCTTATCTAGCTTTGGTATGAGAGTAATGCTAGTCTTGTACAATGAGTTTGAAAGTGTTCTTCTCAATTTTTTGGAAGAATTTGAGTAGGATTGGCATTAATTCCTTCTTAAATGTTTAGTGGAATTCACCCATGAAGCCCCCTGATCTGGGGCTTTTCTTTAATGGGACGTTTTTGATTACTGTTTCAATCTCCTTATTCATTCTTGATTTGTTAAGATTGATTCAGACTTGGTAGAATTTTTTAAATTTATTTTGAGAGAGAGAGAGAGAGACAGAGAGAGCACGGGAGAGAGAGAAACTCTTATGCATGCTGAGCATGGAGCCTGACACAGCCTTGGGACCATGACCTGAGTCAAAATCAAGAGTCAGATACTCAACTGACTGAGCCACCCAGGTGCCAGTCATGATTCAAACTTGGTAGGTTTTGTGTTCCTAGGAATTTATCCATTTCTTCTAGATTATCTAATTTGTCGGCATATAGTCATTCATATTAGTCTTTTATGGCCCTTTGTGTTTCTGTAGCATTGTCTGTAATGCCTCCTCTTTCATGTATAATTTTATTTTTGTAAGTCTCTTTTATTCTTGGCTACTCTAGCTAAAAAATCCTAAAATTTCTACAGAACCGTAAAGTACCCTAAAGAGCCAAAGCAAACCTGAGAAAGAAGGACAAAGTAGGAGGCATCACTCTTCCTGATTTCAAACTATAATACAAAGCTATAGTAATCCAAACAGTATAATACTGGCCAAAAAACAAAACACAGACCAATAAACAGAATAGAGAGCCCAGAAATAAACCTATGTATATATGGTCAATTCACCTTTGACAAGGACTCCAAGAATACACAATTGGGAAAGGACAGTCTCTTCAATAAATGGTGTTGAGAAAACTGGATATCTGCATGCAAAAGAATGTAATTAGAACCTTATCTTACACCACACACAAAAATTAACTCAAAAAGTATTAAAGACTTAAATGTAAAACCTGAAATTGTTAAACTCCAAGAAGAAAATAGAAGGGGAAAAAATCATGGCTTTGGTCTTGACAGTGATTTTTTTGGACAAGACACCAAAAACAGGTGTCTGGGTGGCTTAGTTGGTTCAGCATCCAACTTCAGCTCAGGTCATGATCTCACACTTCATAGGTTCAAGCCCCGCGTCGGGCTCTGTGCTGACAGCTCAGAGCCTGGAGCCTGCTTCAGATTCTGTGTCTCCCTCTCTCTCTCTCTCTGCCTCTCCGCTGTTTGTGCTCTCTCTCTCTCTCTCTCTCTCTCTCTCTCTCTCTCAAAACTAAATAAACATTAAGAAAAAAAAATTTTTAAAGACACCAAAAACCTAGGCAACAAAGGAAAAAATAAACAGGTGTGACTACATCAAACTAAAAAGCTTCTGTATAGGAAAGGAAAGACTCAACAAAATGAAAAAAAGCAACCTACAGAATTGGAGAAAATATTTACACAACATGTATCAGAGAAGGGGTTAATATCCAAGTTCATAAGGAACTCATACAACTCAGTAGCAAAAATAAATAAATAAATAAATAAATAAATAAATAAGAGTAAAAATAATTCAATTAAAATGGGCAAAGGATCTGAAGAGACATTTTTCCAGACATACAAGTGGCCAACAGTCATATGAAAAGGTGCCCAACATCACTAGTAATCAGGGAAATGCAAATCAAACCCAAATGAGATAGCACCCCACATCTGTTAGGATGACTAGTATCAAAAAAAAAAAAAAAGGGTAACTAGTATTTATGAGGATGTAAAGAAATCCAGCGATCCCACTTCTGGGTATATATCCAAAGGAAATGAAATCAGGATCTCAAAGGGATGTCTGCACTCCCATGTTCATTACAGGATTACTCAAAGTAGCCGAGATATGGAAACAATGTAAATGACCATCAACGAATGAATGAATAAAAAAATTAATATATACTATCATATAAAAAATATACAAGCAATCCCTATCAAAATACCACCAACATTCTTCACAGAGCTAGAACAAACAACACTAAAATTTGTATGGAACCAGAAAAGACCCCGAAGAGCCAAAGCAATCCTGAAGAAGAAAACCAAAGCTGGAGGCATCACAATCCCGGACTTGGAGCTGTACTACAAAGCTGTCATCATCAAGACCGTACGGGACTGGCACAAAAACAGACACTCAGGCCAATGGAACAGAATAGAGAACCCAGAAATGGGCCCACAAACGTATGGTCAACTAATCTTTGACAAAACAGGAAAGACTATCCAATGGAATAAAGACAGTCTCCTTAGCAAATGGTGCTGGGAAAACTGGACAGTGACATGCAGAAAAATTTACCAGGACCACTTCCTTATACCACACACAAAAATAAACTCAAAATGGATGAAAGACCTAAACGTAAGACAGGAAGCCATCAAACTCCTCGAGGAAAAAGCAGGCAAAAACTTCTTTGACCTCGGCTGCAGCAACTTCTTACTCAACACGACTCTGGAGGCAAGGGAAACAAAAGCAAAAATGAACCATTGGGACCTCATCAAAATAAAAACTTCTGCATAACGAAGGAAACAATCAGCAAAACTAAAAGGCAACCAATAGAATGGGAGAAGATATTTGCAAATGACATCACATAAAGGGTTAGTATCCAAAATCTATAAAGAACTTATCAAACTCCCAGCAGGGACCCACATTACAGTTTTATGGGAGCAGCACTCAGACCGCGAGTGTATCTCTAAAAGTGAGCTCATGCACATGGGTGGGGGTGGGGGGGCCTGTGCGGAGGTCCTGGTTATGCACTCTGCCATTTGGCACAGGGTGGGCATCGGTGCTTATGGAGTGGCAGGAACAAGGAGTGAACCACTGTCTGAGTCTCAATCTCCCCATCTACAAAAGTGGGGGGAGCGACTTGTGGTTCTCCCAAGATGGCGGCAGGATGGGAAGGTATCATGGGTGGATATCCCCTGAATGAACCCCTGGAGATGACACATAAGGGAGATGGGGGTTTGGGGGCCTGTCAAGCTCTGAGAGGAGCCACGGTGAGCCTTGGGCTGTGCCCCTGCGGTCTTGCAGCCTGAGAGGAGCCCAGCCAGGCCTGGATCCCTAGGCCTCCTGCCTCACACTCTGGGATTCTCCCCACACCCCGCTGCCTCCCATGCTGGCGCCTGGGTGCCTCTGTCTCAGCCCCTTCCATGCCTGGTGCCCACAGGGATGCTGGTCATTTGGCTGCTACCAGTCCAGGAGAGGGGCGTGGCGGGGTGGTGGCAGGGTATAGGAGACGGGGCACATGTTCTCGAATGGAATTTGTCCTGGGTGTTGTGGCAGTTATTCAGGTCAACGAGGGCAGTGAAAATGGAGAAGGAAGTGAGGCACCCGAGGGCACAGGCTATAAAACTACTATCTCCCTGTCCAGCAGATTCAACGGGACCTGGGGGAAGAGAAGCATCCCACAAGTAAACAAATATAAGGTCTCCTACCCCTGTAAGAGGATAAGATGGAAGGCACATCACGTGATGAAACCCTGTTTAAAAGGCGCAAGTCAAAACAGATAAATTAATTTAGTATGTTATGAAACAATTACAACAGTGCCCACCGCCCCGGCCCCCCCCCCCCCCGCCCCGGCTCTAACAACAGGCCTTCTTTCTGGCTCGAACTCTGAGGATCTGGCAAAATTTAAAATGGCTTGAGTACAGGGCGTGCCTTTGGACCCAACCCGGCTGGCTTTATTTTTTTTTTTTTTATCTTTTTAAATTTTTTTTATTTTTTTTATTTAAAAAAATTTTTTTAACTTTTACTTATTTTTGAGAGACAGAGAGAGACAGAGCATGAATGGGGGAGGAGCAGAGAGAGAGGGAGACACAGAATTCGAAGCAGGCTCCAGGCTTGAGCTGTCAGCACAGAGCCCAATGCAGGGCTTGAACCCACGAACCATGAGATCACAACCTGAACCGAAGTCGGATGCTCAACCGACTGAGCCACCCAAGCGCCCCTGTATGTCTCTCTTAAAAATAAATAAACATTAAAAAAAAATTAAAGAAGGTCAATTTAAAGGCCATCCCTGCTGGGAAGCCGGGTGTGCTAAATGCCCCTGTAAGGTGCCTCCATCCTAATCCCCTGAACTTCTGAATACACTTTCATGGTCAAGGTGGAAACCAAGGTGGTCAAGGTGGAATCAAGGTTGCTAACTAAAATAGGGGGTGATCTAGGATTCTCCAAGTGGGACCCCATGTCATCCCAGGGGTCCTTATAAACATGAACCAGGTAGGCAGGAGAGGAGGCCGAGTAGGATCCAGCCTCCTCTGCTGGCTTTGAAGACAGAACAGGCGCCACAAGCCTAGGGGCACATGTGGCCTCCAGAAGCTGGAAACGGCCAGGGGACAGACTCTCCCCTGGAGGCTCTAGAAGGAACTCAGCCCCGCCAACCCCTCGATTTTAGCCTGGTGAGACCCAGCTCAGACCGCTGGCCTCTAGGCTGTGAGGTAACACAGCCTCCAAGTCCCTCCTGATTTGTTGTGGCAGCGACAGGAAACCCAGACAAAAGCCTCTTCCCCGGGGACGAGGAAGACAATCCCTCTGTGGGTCCCGTATATTTCAGGGCAGGTTTCTTGATGCTGCTGTTTTGACTTGGGACAATGGCTGGAAGAACAGGTCAATAAGGTCACAGATTTTAAGACATGTCGGGAAGAATAACAGCAGCCCAGCCTTCACCCCTCCTCTGCCCTCACTCTGCCCTTGGCCCCCACACATCTCACGGCCACACATCTTCCTCCCTGAAGACAGACACTATGGAGCCAAAAAAAGGCCAAGGCTGCCAGCAAGCCCTGCACACAGAAGACCACCAGGACCTGAGCGGGGGGTGGGGATCGCCGGAGGGGCCCCTTGCAACACTAGGTGATGAAATGGCTGTGGCCAGAGTGTCCTGCTTGGAGCACAGCCCTCTGGTGGCACCGTGGCACCATCTGGAACTGTTTGTTCTGCCATCTCTCTGGGTGCAAGGTGGGCAGCTGATTGTTCACTGAGTGCCCAGAGCCGCAGGTGACCCACAGCAGGGGCTCGCTGAAGGAATGAATGAACAGATGAATGAAGAACTGAACCCATACAAATTTCACAAAACCAAAATGTGGTTGCAGAAGACACTTTTTGTCTCCGGCACCGCATTCTCCTTCAGGAGGGCGGCTTCCCTCCCAGCTCTCTGAAATGCATGGCTATTTCATACTCGCCCCGTCTTCCGGCTTCTGGACCGGCCTTCTCTACCCCGAACCTGGCACCACACCACGTGTGCCCTCACCTGCCCCCTGCCCCTGGGCCAGACCCGCTGCATGCCTGCTTCAGGGCTGTCCCCAACTCCTGGGGCCCCACGTCCCCGGCTCCTGGTCCCTATGTCCCCGGCATCCAGCTCCAGAGGGAAGGCCACCAGGCAGGTTCCCAGGCGGGGTTTTGTGAAGCAGGGAGGACGCCGGGTGCAGACCAGTGCTCTGCCAACGGGCTCTGGGGCAGTGGCAACACTGTTCTATCTGTATGACCTGCCCTCACTTCCTCTCAGCTTTCCCCCGAGGCCGTGTTTTGCCGAATTAATGAAAAGAGCGTGCGCCCCATGCTCACTGCTCTCGGACTCGGACAGAGTGTAATAAGACTCTGTTGACGTGGCTCTGTCCTCGGAGCCAGGCGAGAGTTCAGAGTGGACACTGCACCCCCAGGGGTCCGCAGTGGGGACAGAAAGCAGAAGTCAGGGGTCCGTAGTGCTGATCCTTTGGGGGCCCCCAATTCTCTGGGTCTCCCCAGGTGGATGGGTGGCCTGCCCTGAGTGGGGAGGAGGTGGCGGTCTCAGCGATTTTGCAAAGAATGAGCAGTGTTCCTGCTGCGTCTTAGAAGAAGGCTCAAGCACCACTCTGTCCTGTGACAGGACGGTCGCTTCACGCAGAGCAGAGTCCAGAACTGAGTGTGATGGGCTCCCTGGAAAGCCCACCGCTGAAGATCAAAGTCTGGTCAAGAACTTCCAAAAAAACAAACAAACAAACAAACGGAGCCTCGCTTGTTCCCGGACCCTTCCCCAGGCCTCTGGGACTGTCACAGAGCCACCAACAGAAGCTCTCAGGTCGCTGACTCCCCCTAGGATCCGGGGGGAGTGTCGGTGATTACCCAACCCTGACTGTGAGCCCAGTCTCATTCATTCATGCTGAAGACACAGCCTCCGTGCCTCTGTCTCCCCGCCAGTGTCAGCCTTGGATCAATCACTTTCAGACCAAAACGGGACAGCGGTGTCACCTCCTTTCCCCCTTGCCCCAGCCTCCAGCCCCTGACATGAATAGGTCCTCAAAGGACTGTCCAGGGAGATTGGACGGACAGAGAAGGTGAAGGGCGGGATGCAGGAATTCTTCCCAAGGAGCCAAGGAACTTTCTGGCACTAAAGTACAGCCCAAACGGGTAGCCAGCAGGATAGCATGACTCTGACTGCTGGTCCATGAGGACCAGTCATCAGAACGGGCTGTCTGCCCGTCAGGGAGAGGCGAAAGTGTCCCCGAAAGGTTGTGCAAATGACTGGCGGCTTTATCCAGAAGCTTCTAGCGGAAGCAGCACACAGCTGGTCTGATGGTGAAGGCAGGGAGAGGGCCAGGGCCAAGAGCAGGGAAAATAAAACCCAAAGCCCACAGCAAGTCTTGTGTTTTATTTACCTGCCTGATTCCTGGGCTGAAAGTTGCACAACCGAATTCCATCCGTGCACCGTGTAACAGGTTCCCTGACGGAAATATCGGTCGTAAACAGGTCTGCACTTTGCTCTCCCAATTACAACCAAGTTCATCAGCGCGTCACAGAGAGACAAGGTAGCCTTCGCCACTGCAGTTAATTTTTACCGAGCCGCTTTGGGTAAACAGATGAGGGAGCAGAGCTGTATTTTTCCTTCCAGACCAGCAGCCTCGGTATGTTTTGTCGTATAACAAATAAAAGCATTTTCTTGGGACCTCCAGGAAATTAATGGCTCATTTTTCCTGGCAGACTGATGTGAGGCTACTCCATTACCTTACCCTGATTAAAGACAAGCGTTACCGCCTCTAGACAAAGAGAAGAAGAAAAGAAAAAAGGAAGCCCATCAGCAAAAGGGGGCAGTGAGCTAAGTGATGTGGACAAGTTGGATCCGCTGTTGTTTCCAGGTGCGGCAAAATGAGACGGGATGGAGCGGAGGCCACCTCTTGTCCTGAGGATGCCTTCGGAGGGTTCTCACGGGAGATAAACAGCAATCATTACTTCCCAAGGACCCACTATGCATTTGGCGTTTGCACCCCGTTCTCATTTTAAAGGTGCCCCGTGAGGCAGGGAGTATGGACCCCGTTTTTGCAGCCCCAGGAGCAGATTCCGGGAGGCGGTTTCCCCTCCCTTGGAGAGGGTGGAGGCGAGTGAGCACTCAGGCCTGCCTGGGTACCAACCACAACTCACAGCTGGGAAAACTCAGTGCCTGGGGCAGCTCAGCCATCACCCCCCACCCCAACCGGGCATGGGCTGATTCATCAAGGTGCCCAGAGGTCCATACAGTGAGGGGTAGATTCTGGGTGGGATCCTGCCCAGGGGGGTCCGTAGCCACTTACTTCCTGCCCATGCACACAGGAGGTAACCGCCGGTAGCCCCCCAGGCATCCCGCTCCCCAAGTAAAGAGGGGAGGCCGGGCTTGGAATCCGGATCTGACTCCTGAGCCAGCCTCTGCCTCTCAGCTTTGCCACCGGGAGGCCAATCTCCCAGTGCCCCTGTGCCCCGGGGCAGGGATGGGCTGCCCAGCACCATTCTGAAAGGGTCCCTCCGCTGTGACCGTCTAGGATTCCATTAACGACAGTGGGTTTTAAACGCTAAACGGAGGCCATGAAGGCTGCCTCTTCCTCGAGATTTAAAATGTCTCTGCTAATTGAAACTAATTCTCCAAACTGCACAGTAGAAAGCCCCAGGCTGATTTTTCTATTTGATGGACCCTGACAGAGCGGTGCGCCCGGTGCACTCCGCGCTCCGTGCGCCTGGATGATGTCCCCGCACAGCCCGGGTCCCCTCCCCGCGCCTCCTTCTCCCGGAGGGGCGGACTAATGGCCCTAATCATGGTGATGAGCATTTTGCGGTGACGGGTGCTCTCTTCCTCGGGAGAAGGGACGATTAAATCCCGCTGCCTGGCTAAGTGGGCGAGAGTGGCTGTGCCCCCAAGCCAGCTCGGGGGAGGCTCCAGGCGGCTGCAGGTGGCTGTGGGACCTTCACAGCCGCAGGGGAGGGGGGCAGGGGGGAGGCAGAGAAGCGCGACAAAAGTTTAGGGGGGTGTGTGCTCGGCCTTCTGCAAGCGCACCCCCCCCCCCGCCCCGGCCCGTGTTGTTTCCAGTCGCTCAAGTACATGAAAGACAAAAGTCCACGAGGCAGTCAGTACTCACCCTGGCTTTGTGCGATGTGCTTTTTTATTGTGCTCAACTTGGGTAACATAACATTTAGCATCTCAGCCACCTTCAAGGGTGCAGGTCCACGCCCTGAAGTACATCCAAACTGCTGCTCTACCATCACCCCTATCCATTTCCAGAACTTTCTACCTCTCCAGTCCCCCGACCCACCCACAGGCCCTGGCTAGGTGATGCGGGCCTCTGTTTCCTCATCACTTCCAGCTAATTCCAGTGAACAAACACTGGTCAGGACTCAGTAGCAATCCACATTTTGAAAACTGTACACCCCTCTCGCCAGTTGGGGAAACTGAGGCACTGAGCGGGGAAACAGCCTATCGCAGCTGACGGAGAGCCAGGAGCCACCGGGGATGCAAGTCAAGCCATCAGACGCTAGTCCTGAGGGCCATTTGACTTTTTTATACAACAGCCAAGAAGGGTTTGTCTGCTCCTTTCTTTTATAGGAAATCAAGGGGACATGCAAGGGGGAGGAGCATGGCATAACAAACACTGTGTGGCCACCACCCCAAATTGATGGATGTTAATACTTTGCCACAAGTGTTTGACATTTTTATAAAAGGAATAGAACATTAGGTGGTGCCGCCTTCTCGGGGATCGCCTCCCCATCGGTAACCTGAACTGCACCCTCTGGATTGGGTGTGTTTTTCCAGCGTGCTGTTTTCGTGTTTACACCTACAGAACGAGCTATCCGTGAATAATTTGCGGGACAATTGCAGTGTGTCTTTAAATACTTTCAGGAACGATATTGCACACGAAGCATTGTTTTTGAGATGAGTCTGTCTCAGTTATGAAGGGGTGTGTATGTGTGTGTGTGCGCGCGCGCGTGTCCGTGTATACTTAGGTCATTTCCAGTTTATTTTCCTATTACAAACAATGCTACAATCATGCACCAGCTTCTCTGGGTAGTAGATTTAGAAGTGGGACAACTGAGTGTTTGCGAACACCCATTTCTGACTCCACTTGTGCTTTGGATATTGACGAACTGCTTTCTGAAGTGGTTGGATTAATCAACACTCCTACGAGCAGTGGGCGAGAATGCCTTTCATGCCTTATCTTCACTAATTCTTGAAACTGTCAGGTTTTCAAAAGTTTTTGTCAGTCCAATGATATGAAATGTCCTTTTGTTTGTTTTAAATCATATTCATCTGAGTCTTAGGAAGGCTAAGCATATGTGCATTTATAATTTTTATTTTTCTCCTGTGAATTGTTTACTCCATCAACAAAACAGAATAGAGAGCCCAGAAATAGACCCGCGTAAATGATGCCAGATAATCTTTGAAAAAGAAGCAAAGGCAAAACAATGGACCGAATGTAGTTTCTTTGGGAAATGATGCTGGAAGAGCTGGGCGTCCACAGGCAAAACTGTCAGTGTGGACACAGACCTTGCACACTTCACAGAAATTAACTCAAAAGGGATCACAGGCCTAAATGTAAACACAAAAGTATAAAATTTGTTTAAAGAAAATTTTTTAATGTTTACTTGTTTTTGAGAGAGAGACAGAGGGTGAGTGGGGGAGGGGCAGAGAGAGGGAGACACAGAATCGGAAGCAGGCTCCAGGCTCCGAGCTGTCAGCACAGAGCCCGACGCGGGGCTCGAACTCAAGAACCGTGAGATCATGACCTCAGCTGAAGTCCAACACTTAACCAACTGAGCCACACAGGTGCCCCCAAACTATAAAATTTCTAGAAGATAACACAGGAGAAGACTCGATGCCCTTAATTACAGCGCTGACTTTTAGATACAACAACAAAAGCCTGATCCAGCCCGATCCTTGAAAGGAATCATTGATAAGCTGGATCCATTAAAATTAAAAACTTCTGTTCTGCTAAAGACGCTGTCAAGAGAATGAGAAGATGAGCCACAGACTTGAAGAAAATATTCGCGGAACATGTGTCTGATAAAGGGCTTGTATCCAAAATAAAAAAGAACTCCTAAAACCCAGCAAAAAGCAAACAGTGAACTTACACGAAGGGCCAAAGACCCGAACAGCCTCCTCACCGGAGAAGACATTCGGATGTCAAACAAACACGTGGAAAGATGCTCCACAGCAATTCTGCTAGCGGGGAAGTGAGACACCGCCACTCACCTACCGGAGTGGCCAAAATCCAGAACAGTGACAACGACAAATGCTGGTGAGGATGTGCAGCGACAAGGACTCTCATTCACTACTGATGAAAATGCAAAATGGTGCAGTCGCTTTGGAAGACAGTTGGAGGCTTCTTACAAAACTAAATATAATTTTACCATACGATCCAGCAATCACGCTTCTTGGGACTTACCCAAAGGAGTTAAAAACTTGCATCTACACAAAAATCTGCACACAGAAGTTTATAGCAGCTTTATTCATAATTCCAAAACTTTGAAGCAACCAGCATGTCCTTCAGTAGGTGAATGGATAAATAAACTGCGTACATCCAGACAATGAAATTCTGTGCTCTACAAAAAAAAAAGTGGGGGGTGGGCAAATAAGCCATGAAGAGATGCAAAGGAAGCTTACATGCATATTACCAAGTGAAAGATGCCAATGTGAAAAGGTTACATCCTGATGATTCCAACTCTATGACATTCTGGAAAAGGCAAAACTATGGAGACGTTAAAATATCAGTTGTTGCAGGGTTCGGGGCAGGGACAGGAGGAACGCAGAGGATTTGGGGACGATGCCAATACTCTTGATGATACTATAATAATGGGTTCGTGTCATTCATTATACATTTGTCTCGACCCATCGATTATACAACTATGGACTTCAGGTGGTCACGATATGTCGGTGTGCGTTCATCAGTTGTAACAAATATTCCACTCTGGTGGGTGATGCTGACAATGGGAGATTCCATGCATGTGTGAGAAGGGAGAGGATATGAAAGATGTCTGTACCTTCCTCTTAATTTTGCTGTGAACCTAAAACATCTCTAAAAAACAAAGCAAAAAAGGGGCATCTGGGGAGCTCAGTCGGTTAAGCGTCTGACTTCGGCTCAGGTCATGATCTCACGGTTTGTGGGTTTGAGCCCCGTGTTGGGCTCTGTGCTGACAGCTCGGAGCCTGGAGCCTGCTTCAGATTGCGTCTCCCTCTCTCTCTGTTCCTCCCCCATTCATGCTCTGTCTCTCTCCATCTCTCAAAAATGAATACACATTTTAAAAAATGAAAAAAATCAAAGCAAAAAAAGATAATTGGCTGCTTAAGGCAAAATTGATAATGCTTTTGTGGAGGTTCTAACATTTGTAGAAATAATATGTAGGATAATTATGGCACAAAATACATGAGGGGGAAATGAAAACATTTATATTTCTTTCTGAATACCTGGATTGATACATTCTTTTAAGAGACTGCAATAGTTCACCCTGCATATCATAAATTCTCAATGAACCTTAAAAAACAGAAAGAGGTGCAGCTAATAATAAGCCTACCAATGAGATAAAATGGGATGCTGAAATTACTCACCACCACCCCCAATGCAGAAAAGTGGAAAAGGGAACAAAGACCATCCAGGAGGGCAACAATTCGCCATATGATATAATTAAATTTAAAAAGAAAATGGTCTAAATGCACCGATTCAAAGCAAAGACTGTCAGACTGGATGAAAAAGCAAGACTTGAGACTTTCAATTTCAGCTCTGACATGTAAGTGCTTCTGAGTAATCACTCTCATCCTTACTAAAAAAGAAAAAGAAAAAGAAAAAAGAGAAAAGAAAGAACAAAGTGAAAATCAATGTCTTTTGTGGGCTCTATCAGGGAATTGAGGTCACAAGGCAAACCCCCTGTAGTTTGGGGGACACAGGGCAACACTGTCACAGCTGAGATCCGCTCTTCCGAGCAGAAGCCGCTGCAGCCATAAACTGGTAGGAAAACTTAAATGGTAATTGCGACAAATTGCCAGAGATTGATTGTGGACAAGCATAAGAATGGGAAATTGTGGGGGAGGTGCAATTGAGTGGATTTTATCTCCAGTCCCACCAGGTTCCTTCCTTGAAGAGCTGAGGAAAATTTCCTCTTGTCTCAGGCTGGAAGAGGGGAAAATGAACCCTCTGAAAGACTCTCAGCACATCTCCATAACAAAGGTCTACTCAGTGGGAGAAAGGACCTTATCAGAGCTGTGTCTTAGCTCCGAGGAAGGGCAATAGCCCCCTCTAGCCTTCCTGCCTCACCCAAGTCCAGGGAGAAGGGGAGAAAACCAAGAAACACCTGTGAAGGTCACAGACCAGGGCCACGGGGCCACTACAATTTAATGGTGAGATTACAGATGCTCTCTCCTCTCCACCTGGCTACTACATCAATGGGGCTCCAATACCATGCCAGTGGATTCCCGCCCAAAGAGCTGTAAGGCACAAATTATATTTAGGAAGCAGTTCTTAGAGAAAACCAAAGACCACATGAAAGACTAAAAAGGACACTAGAGGAATTCGAAGTCTTTGGAACTTGCATCTACAGCAAACGAACCCAGCTCAGCTTCTGGCTAGATGCACATAAAACCTCACCCTTCATGCCTGTGCACCTCAGTTATTATTACCAGATACATCATGTTGGGCTCTCAGCAAAATAATTATAAGGCAGTCTAAAAGGAAAGGAAAAAATAAGACCAAACTATATGCTGTCTGCAAGAAACCCAGCTTGAGTACAAAGACAACAAAGGATGGAAACAGAGATGTCATGTAAGCAGTGCTAACAAGAAAACGGGGTGTCTATGTCAATAGGAAACTACATAGACTTCAGGACAAGGAGTCCTCTCCAGAGCGAGGAGGGAATTCGGGGATGATGATGAAATACTCGGTTCATCACTAAGACAGAACAGAACCTGTATGTTTCTAATAACAGAGCATCAAAATAAGTGGGCAAAACACTGGGGAAACCAAAGGGGGAAATGGAAACGTACACTTCTCCTATATTTCCATGTTTCTTTCTCAGTAACTGAGGAAAACCATACACAGAAAATCACTACGTAGCCAAGATAAGGATCACACTGGGCAGCTCTTCAGAAACAACAGAAGCAAGGAGAGAGTGAGTGAAATATTGAATGTGTGGAAAGAAAGAAATCCACCAATCTAGAATTATCCTTCAAAAGCGAAGTAGAAATACCTTCCTCAACCAACAAAAATTGAGAGAATTTGTTGCCTATAGACTTGCCCTGAAAGAAATGTGAAACGAAGTGCTTCACGGAAGGAAAGGACATAGATGAGAAACTTGAATCTATAAAAAAGAGAGAGCGTGAGGAATGAAACAAGGAGGTAAAATGAAATGTTTATTTTTATTATTCTTAGTTGAACTAACAAATAACGGTTTGTTTAAAATAACAGTAGCAACAATGTATCTGGTGATTATACTTATGAGAAACTGAAATGATACAGAAATTGAGACTACTCTGTTACAAAGTAGCTGAACGTGGCAATATCTTAAGGGAAAGGATACAGAAATTGAGAATACTCTGTTACAAAGTAGCGCACACAACCATGCAACAGTATTGTGTTATTTGAAAAATGGACTTGGGTTCATTACAAACGCATGTTGTAAACTCTGGGATAGTCACTGAAAAAAGTAGTAAGGAAAAGAACGAAATAGGATTAATATGCTAAGAGGGAAGAAAATGGAATCCTATGAAATGCTCAGTTAAAACCATAGAATTCAGAAAAAGAGCTCAGAACCAAAACAAGGGCCACGGAGAGACAACAGGACCCCACATGAGAGATATTAATCCAACCGCTATGGTCTGCGTGTTTGTGTCCCTCTAAAATTCTTATGTTGAAATCCTTCCTAAGCCCCAAAGATGATGGTATTAGTAGATGGGTCTGTGGGAAGTGCCCAGATTATGAGGATGTGGCCCCACGAGTGGGATTTAGTGCTTTTATGAAACAGGCTTCAGAAGGATCTTTCGCCCTTTTCATCATCACGGGCTCAGGGATAAGGGGGCTGGCTACGAATCAGGCAGAGGGCTCTCTAGCAGAACCCAACCAGGCTGGCACCCCGATCTCAGGCTTCCAGCCTGGAGAACTAAGAGCAATAAATTTCTGTTGTTTATAAGTTTACCCAATCTGCAGTCTTCTGGCATAGCGGCCCACAGACTAAACCATGGACTGTATCGATAATCACTTTAGACTTCGATGGTCTCGATACAATTAGACCAATTAAAAGACGGAGACTGGTACAGTGGAGAGACACAAGTCCCACTATAAACTGTTTACAAGGAACATACTTTAAATATAAAGACCCAGATAGATGAAAAGTAAAGGGATGGAGAACGTTGCACAACGCTAACACATCAAAGGAAAGCTGAAGGGGCTGTACTGTCAGACACAGCAGACTCCAGAGCGAGGAAATGATCAAAGTCATGTTTTTTCTTTAAAAAGGGCATTGGATAATGATAACCAGGCCAATTCTGCAAGGATCTGTAGCAATTCTTGATGTGTATGTACTTACTTAAAAATAGAGTGTCAAAATGCATGAAGCAAAACCTGCCAGAACAGCAAGACGATGTGGATTAATCCACTATTAAGGTGGAGACTTTAACACCGTTCTCTTAGTGATGGACAGACGCAGCAGGCAAAAAACCAGCAAGGACATGGTGGAATTGAAAGTGCCATCAACCAACTGGGCCTAATTGATATCTGGAGAATACTTCGTCCCACATTATTTTCATGGAATGCTCACCAAGATAGATCAAACTCCATGTCATAAAACATGCCTCAACAAGTTTCAAAGAATTGAATCCTAAAGTATGCTCTCAGACCTCAGTGGGATTAAATAAGAAACCATAACAGCCAGACACTGGAAAACCCCCAAATACCTAGAGATTAAACAACACACTTCTGAATAACACATGGATCAAAGAAGAAGTCTCAAGAGATATTATTAAATATTTTGAACTAAATCAAAATAAAAGTACAACTTATCAAAATTGGTGGGGTGTAGCAAAGGCAGTGATTAGAGGGAACTTTTTAGTAATGAATGTACATACTAGAAAAGGAGACCAGGGCACCTGCGTGGCTCAGTCGGTTGAGCATCAGAGTCTTGATTTTGGTTCAGGTCATGATCTCATGGTTCAGGGGACTGAGCCCTGTGTCGGGCTCTGCGTTTTCAGCCTGGAGTCTGTTTGGGATCCTCTCTCCTTCTCTCTCTGCCCCTCCCCTGCTCTCTCTCTCTATATATAAATAAATCGACTTTTAATAAGATCTAAAATCAGGGGCACCTGGGTGGCTCAGTTGGTTAAGCGTCCGACTTCAGCTGAGGTCATGACCTCGAGGTCCATGGGTTTGAGCCCCGCATCGGGCTCTGTGCTGAAAGCTCAGAGCCTGGAGCCTGCTTCGAATTCTGTGTATCCCTCTCTCTCTGCCCTTCACCCACTCATGCTCTGTCTCTCTCTCTCTCAAAAATGAATAAATGTTAAAAAAATTTTTTAAAAAAAGACCTAAAATCAGTAATCTCAGTTTTCACCTTAGAAACCAGAAAAAGAACAAATCAAATCCAAAGTAAGCAGAAGAAAAGAAATAATAAAAACTAGAGCAGAAATCAATAAAACTGAAAATAGGGAGTCAGTAGAGAAAATAAACAAAACCAAAATCCGCTTCTTTGAAAAGATCCATCAAATTGATTAAACTCCAGCTAAGCTAATTAAGAAAAAGAAAGAAGATACAAATTACTAACATCAGAAATGAAATAGAGGCAGGCCATCACTATTGGTTCATGAACATTAGAAGGATATTAAATCTTATGAAAAACTCTATTCCCATAAATTCGATAACCTCGATGACTACACCTTTCACCAAAACTCATACAAGAGTTTTCTTTCATTGACACAAATATCTATGTATCTATGAAAGAAATGGCATCAGTCAATAATAATCTTCAAAACAGAAAGTGCCAGGTCCAGAGGAGTTCACTGATGAATTCCACCAAACAATTAAGGAAGAAATTAGACCACTTCTCTACAGTGTCTTCCAGAGATCAGAAGAAGGAGGAATACTTCCTAACTCATTCTATGAGGCCAATATTACCCTGACACAAAAACTAGAACAAGACATTACCAAAAAAAGAAAACTACAGACTAATATAAACCATGAACATAGATAGGAAAATCCTCAACGAAGTATTGGCACATCAAATCCAACCATGTATAAAAAGACTTACATAGCATGACCCGCTGGGATTTATTCCAGAACGCAGTCCTGCTCCAGTATTTGAAAATCAATTAATGGGATTCCATCACATCAATAGGCTAAAGAAGACAAATCTTATGATTACACCAGTAGATGCAGAAAAACCATTGGGAAACATCCAACACCCATTCATGATAAAAATTCTCAGTGAGCTAGGAATAGAAGGGAGCTGCTTTAACTTGATAAAGAACAAGCACCAAAAATGAAGAGCTAACATCATACTTACTGGTGAGAGACTAGAAGTTTCCCTGCTAAGATGAGGCATCAGGCAAGGGTATCTCCCTTCACCACTCGCTTTCAACATGGTACCAGGAGTCTTAGTAACACAGTAGGACAAGAAAAGGAAATACAAGGGTTATAGAGGAGGAAGGAAGAAATGAAACTTTGCTTGAAGATGGCATGATTGTCTATGTAAAAAATCTGAGAGAATCAACAAAAGCCTTTTGGAACTAATAAACAACTATAGCAAGTTTACAGGACACAGAGTTAATATACAAAAGTTATTGCTTTCTTAGACACCAGCAATGAACAATTGGAATTTGATTTTAAAAACCCAATACCATTTACATCAGCACCAAAAAAAAAAAAAAAAAAAAAAAAAAAGAGGAATACTTAGGTATAAATCCAACCAAATATATTGAAGATCTGTATGAGGAAAAGCAGCAAAACTCTAATGAAAGAAATAAAAGATCTAAATAAGTGGAGAATGACTGCATGTTCACGGATAGGAAGACAATATTGTTAAACTGTCAGTTCTTCACACCTTCATCTACAGACACAACACAACACAACACCCAGCAGGTAACTGTGTGAATATTGATGATTTAATTCTAAAGTTTATCTGTATAGGCAAAAGACTCAGACTAGCCAACTCATATTCAAGGTGAACAAAGTCAGAGGACTTCGGTGCCTATTATAAAGCTGCGGTACTCAAGAAAATATGGCATGGGTAAAAGAACAGACAAACAGATGAAGGGAACAGAATAGAGAGCCCAGAAAGAGACCCCCACAAATGCAGTTAATTGATTTTTGACAAAGGAGAGAAGATAAATCAATGAAGAAAGACTGTCTTTGCAACAAACAGTGCTGGAAAACTGGGCCTCTTCGTGCAAACAAATAAGTGTATATACAGACTTACACCCTTCTCTAAAACTAACTCCAGATGAATTACAGACCTAAATGTAAACCACAAAACTGTAAGACTTCCAGAAGAGAATACAGGAGAGGATACAGGTATCCTTGGGTAAGGTGATGACTTTTTAGATATGATACCAAAAGCACAAGCCATGAAAGGGGTGGGGGGGGGAACCCCGTAAGCTGGACTTACCTAAAATTAAAAACTCCTGGTCTGTGAAAGAGACATCATTAAGAGGTAAAAGATGAAGTACAGACTGGGAGAAAATATTTGCAAAATGGATATCTGCTAAAGAACTTGTATCCAAAATATACAGAGAACTCCTAAAATCAACCTTAAAGAAAAACAGCAAGAAAACAAAAAATTAAATTAAAAATGGGCAAGAGATCTGAACAGACACCGCACCAAAGAAGATACACAATGATACAGATAAATAAACCGTAGTATATCCAGACAATGTGATATTGTTCACCAATTAAAAAGAAATAAGTAACAGAGTAAATCCTGAGAGTCCTCATCACAAAGAGAAATTTCTCCTTTATTCCTTTCTTTTTCTTATATCTCTGTGAGGAGATGGGTGTTAGCGGAACACACTGTGGCAATCATTTCGCCGTGTAGATAAATCAAACCATGGTGCTGTGTGCCTTGAACTTACTGAGTGGCGCATGCCAATTATTCCTCAATAAAACTGAAAAGAAAAAAAAGAAATGAGCTATCAAGCCATAAAAAGACATGGAGGAACCTTAAATGAGTATTGCTAAGTGAGAGAAGCCAATCTGGGAAGGCTACATACTGTAGGGTTCCAACTATATGACATTCTGGAAAAGACAAAAATATGGAGACAGTAAAGGGATCAGCTGTCGCTGGGGTTTGTGGGGAGGAAAAGAGAAGCACCGCATTTCCAGGACACCAAAACTATTCTGTACACGACACCGTGACGGGGGATACATGACATTACGCACTTGTCAAAACCCATAGAATGTACAAGGGAACCCTCGTGAAAACTACGGGCTTTGCTTAATCATGATGTACGAAGACCGGCTCCATCAGCTTTAACTGATGCAAGATGGAAATCGTCGGGAAGCTGTGTGCCGGATAGAGGGAGCGTGTGGGAACGATTTATCTGTAAATTCAAAACTGCTCTAAACTATATATATATATATATATATATATATATATATATAATCTACTAATTAAACAAAAAAAGTCCAAAGGTTCATCCCCAGCCCAGGGCCTGCAAGAAGGCCCCTCACAACCTCAGCCCAGGCTGACACCAGCTTTGTGGTGCCCATGGTGCCAGAGAGACGGTACCAGTGTGCAGGACGCTGTCTGTCACTGTCCCTGAAGGAAGGCCCCCACCTGGCCCTGGCCCTGGGGGTGTCCAGGGAGTGGTGACACGTATCAGGCTGGACGTGGCTGCCCGACCTGGCTCTCTCTGGGCCCCACCCCCTGGAACGCCCTCCTTTTCACCCCCTCCCTTCCAGGCTGGCTTCTCACTTCTAGAAGGTGTTTCCATGTCTCTGCGGTTCTTCCTTTGTTGTTCCCGTTACGGTTTCCCTGCTTGCCCACTGGAGGCTGCAGGAAGGACTCTGGGGCTGCTGGTCTGCGGAGCAGGAGGGTGAGAAGTCTTGCCCCCTACTCCACCCCCGCACATCTGCCCCTTTCTCCTCCCGGCGTAGGTGGCTGGAGCATGGAAGGTGGTCTCACTTTGGGACGAGGGAAGCCTGCGCCACGTCCATGTGCGAGTGCGTGCATCTGTGTGGGAGGGCGTGCTGTCTGCGCCCACAGTGTGTACCTTTTGTCCCCCTGCGTGTCCTTACGTGCACCCGCACTCCCCGTGAGGGTCAGCGTGCCCGTGTGGCGTCTCTCCTCTGACCTTGGGTTCGCCTGTCCATGGGTCTGTCTGTCAGTGGCCTCCTGAGCCTGGTCTCAGCTATATTCTTGTTGCTCTTTAAAACTTAAGACAAGCAAGCTAATTTTATAAATGGATGGAAGATTTTAACAGACCATTAACAAAAGAAGATACACCCATGGCTAATAAGCATGTGAAAAGGCACTCAATCGGGGTGCCTGAGTAGCTCATTTGGTTGAACATCCAAGCGTCCACCTCGATTTCAGCTCAGGCCATGATCCCAGGGTCGTGGGATCAAGCTCCTTATCAATAGACTCGGCATTGAGCATGGAGCCTCTTTAAGATTCTCTCTCTCTCCCTCTGCCCCTTCCTCCTGATCTCACTCGGGTGCACTCTCTCTCTAAAATAAAAAAAGAAAAGAAAAGACACTCAATGTCCTGCTTCTAGGCGAAATGCAGGCAAAAGCCCCAAGGAGACACTACTACGTAACACCCGCCAGGTGTTGGAGAGGGTGTGGACAAGCCAGAACCACCACCAATAGAACAAAATGAAAAACCGCGTCCACGCCATTGTACCTGTAAAATAGTACAAACAGTTCCGAAGGCAGTTTGACCATTTCTTCATAGTTAAATACACTCTTAGCCTATGACCCAGAAATTCCATGCACAGATATTTACTCCAGAGAAAGGGAAATACATGTCCACAAAACAACTTAGACACAAAGATTGGAAGCACATTCATTCACAATAACCCTAAACTCGAAACAACCCCAATGTCCATTCACAGATGAATAAACAAATTGTGGCGTATCCATGCTTGGAAGACACTTAGCAATAAAACTGGTGGGTACATACCAAAAATACTATGCTCGATGTAATAAGCCACCCGAAAGAGTGAATGACATATGATGCCATCTTTTCACAAAGAGCAGGTGAGTGGCTATGGTGGTGAGAGGTAGAGAGGACATGAGAGATCTATGGAGGGAAAATATTCTACCTTGATTGTATGGTGGCTACCGCAGGTCACATTTGTCAAGCCTCATGGAACTGGACCTTAAAAATATTGATTAATAATATTGTCACAAAAAGAGACACATAGATCAATGGAACAGATTAGAGAACCCAGAAATGGACCCACAAACATATGCAAAGCCAACTAATCTTTCACAAAGCAGGAAAGAGTATCCAATGGAAAAAAGACAGTCTCTTTAGCAATGGTGCTGGGAGAACATGCAAAAGGATAAAACTGGACCACTTTCTTACACCACACACAAAAATAAATTCAAAATGGACGAAAGACCTAAATGTGAGACAGGAAACAATCAAAGTCCTACAGGAGAAAACAGGCAACACCTCTTTGACCTCAGCCGTGGCAATTTCTTACTTGACATGTCTTGGAGGCAAGGGAAATAAAGGCAAAAATGAATTATTGGGACCTCATCAAGATAAAAAGTTTCTGCACAGTGAAGGAAACAATCAACAAAACCAAAAGGCAACCAATGGAATGGGAGAAGATATTTGCAAATGACATAATGGATAAAGGGTCAGTAAACAAGATCTAGAAAGACCTTACCAAACTCAACACCCAAAAAACAAATAATCCAGTGAAGAAATGGGCAGAAGACATGAATAGACACTTTTCCAAGGAAGACAGGCTAATAGACACATGAAACGATGCTTAACATCACTCATCATCAAGGAAATACAAATCAAAACCACATTGAGTTACCACCACCTCACACCAGTCAGAGTGGCTAAAATTAACAACGCAGGAAACAACAGCTGTTGGCAAGGATATGGAGAAAAGGAACCCTTTTACACTTTCGGTGGGAATGCAAACTGGTGCAGCCACTCTGGAAAATGGTATGGAGGTTCCTCAAAAAATTAAAAATAGAACTACCCTACGACCCAGCAATTGCACTACTAGGAATTTATCCAAAGGATACAAAAATGCTGATTTTGAGGGGCACATGCACCCCAATATTTATAGAAGCATTATCAACAATAACCAAATTATGGAAAGAGCCCAAATGTCCATCAACTAATGAATGGATTAAGAAGATGTGGTACACACACACACACATGCACACACACACACACACACACACACTGGAAAACTACTCAGCAATGAACAAGAATGAAATCTTGCCATTTGCAATGACATGGGTGGAACTGAAGGGAATTATGCTAAGGGGAATGAGTTAGTCAGAGAAAGATAAATATCATATGACTTCACTCATGTGGAATTTGAGAATCTCACTAGATGAACATAGGGGAAGGAAAGGAGGAATAAGATAAAAACAGAGAGGGAGGCAAACCATAAGAGACTCTTAAATACAAACAACAAACTGAGGGTTGCTAGAAGGGGGTGTTGCATGGGGAGGTGGGTTAAACGGGTGATGGGCATTAAGAAGGGCACTTTTCAGGATGAGCACTAGGTGTTACATGCAAGATGTGAATTGCTGGGTACTCCTGAAGCCAAGACTACACTGTATGTTAACTCACTTGAATACAAATAAATAAATAAGGCTTTAAGTTTCACACTAAAAAACCGATTAATAAAAATTTCAAACACATATATAATGGGTGGTTTATTTTTGAAAGGGATAGCATATCTCCCAAGTGAGTTAATAAACTCTGTTCCTTAATGTTTACAAAGAATTATGCTAGCGATTAGAGCCTTCGCTACGGCATGGACTGTGATAAAGCCAAATTAGAGAAGCAACCAAAAGCATAAAAGTGAAACATAAAAGCTTCAAGCTGATCCTAAAAGGTAATCAAAGCATGACAAATGCCTGTCTAAGAAAACGGGAGCCTGACCGCACTGTTTGCAGCCGTGGCGCTGGCCAGTTCACGCTCCTGTGTAGCAACATCGCTGGGTGAACATGGTCGAAACTCAAAGTCCAAATCTCCCTCCATCGCCAACCGGATGTGTAGCCTCAGGCCGGTGGGGTAATGCTGGCTCATCAGATTCGCAGCCTTCTGGGTCTGAAAGACGCTACTCTTAGACACAAGGATGAAACTAACAGCTGCCAGGATGTGGTCATTGTTGATCTTACTCACGAGCATCAGCAGGAGGTATGGGGACCCGATAGGCAAGAGGTGTGCTGGTGGGAGTGTCTCTCAGCTTTCCTTCACCTGAGCATGTCTTTATTTCATATTCATTCCTAAAGGATATGTTCAGCGGATGCGGAATTCTGGGTTCCTTTTTTCTCAGCGATCTAAAGACGTTCCACCACCCCATGACCTTCATGGTTTCTGTGGGCGCGGTCTGCAGTCATGGAACTGTTCTCATGCCGGCCAACCAAGAGCCGCAAACAGGAGGGGAGGATTTCTGCCACCCCGACGTGCGGTCCCCTGCACCAGGAACAGAGGGCATCCCTTGGGACTTTTCCTGTTCACGCTCGGTGTGCAGTTCCAAGGTCCCAGCTGCCTCTGAGTCCAAAGGAGGGCATGCTGGAACTGAAAGGAAGAAGGTGAGGAGGGGGCAGTGGGCATTGGTGGGGGGGGCTTTCCCAGTCAGCTTGCCGACATTTCTTTGAGGAGTCCTCAGAAAGCTGCTCCACACGTCCTTCCAGGGAGGCAGCGTCCATCCATGGGGGACAGAGTGGCACGTGCTTCCTCCATCTGGGCCCCAGTTGTGTCCCCTAGCACATGCCGGTGCCTTGAGGGCAGAGACCGGGGCTGGTTTATTAATCACTGCCCACCCCCACCCCTGCCTGGGCTCAGTGTTTTTCAAGTGGCTGCTCCTCCTCTAAAATTCACCGGATAGGGGCGCCTGGGTGGCTCAGTTGCTTAAGCGTCTGACTTAGGCTCAGGTCATGAGCTCACAGTCCATGGGTTCGAGCCCCACATCGGGCTCTGTGCTGACAGCTCGGAGCCTGGAGCCTGCTTTGGATTCTGTGTCTCCCTCTCTCTGCCCCTCCCCCACTCATGCTCTGTCTCTCTCTGTCTCTCTCTCTCTCTCTCTCAAAAATAAATAAACTCACTGAATATATCAATAAATAGTGAAGACTAAATGAGATGATGTTTGTAAGGCAACTGGCACAGTGGAAAGATTCAATATCAATAAATGACAGTGACTCCTATTACCTAGAGAGACCGGAAGTGTGTGTGTCTATCTCCTTTCTGCTCCAACTGCTTCACACAGAAGCATTCAAAACAGAGCTAGAGCCTGCCATGGGTCACTAACCTGTTATAGTAAATGAGCCACCTCTCCAAAAATGTTATCCATAAGCTCCAAGAGAATCTGAGTTTATCCCATATGCAAATGAGAATTTAAAACATGATGTGGGTGGTATTTCAAATCAGTGAGGGAGAAGACACGTTTTCAGTAAATCATGTTGGCTAGCCATTTAGGGGGAGAAAGGTAGACGTCTTTCTTGCTCTGTTCCCAGATCCTAGATGGATCTGGACAGAAGAAATAAAGTCACAAAGGTCCTAGATGGATGCAAGTAGAAGAAACAAAGCCACCATGCTACTAGAAAAATACACAACTAAACAGCATGGAAACCTATTATGAGAAAGAACTTTCTAAATAAAATGCAAAATCTAGTACCATAAAGGAAAAAATAACTTTGATTCCTTGAAAATGTAAATCATTCCTTGTGTGTGGGGGGAAATCATTATAAAGTCAAAAGGCAAACAAAAATATGAAAATGTGAATTTATTATAACAATGCACAGGAAAACATGAGCCCTGTTTAGCACGCACACGCACACACAAATACAAACAGTATCTAAATTAGAATTCTTTGAAAGAGGACTTCCTACACTTCTCCGTGACTTCAGTTGACAGAAAGGAGGTAGATCTTTTGGAGGGAACCCTCGGCACCCAGGAATCTGAATTCTGCTCTGTGCTGCATTACCCCTGGAACAGGGACTTGGTGTCACACCGTGTCAGAGGTCCACCCACATCACAGTCTCCCTGCAGCGGTGTGGCACTGGGGTCAGCCTTCGCTGGCCCTGTCCCATGCCACCCTGCAGGCAGCTTCTCCCATTTGCCAAACTAGTGACTTGGCAGAAATTAAACTGGGACCCTGCTGCAAGGAAGTCTGGGAAATGCAACTTCCGGATGTCCAGCCGCTGCTCTGTAGGGAAGACGTCAGAAGGTCAGCGAGAAGGATGGTCACATCATGTTCCTCTTCCATCTCCTGCTAAGATAGGGGTTACACGAATGGATTCCCCAAACTGGAGCCTGGGGTAAATGTGGTCTGCCAGTACATGGCTGGATTTTCTCTGGTACAGGCTCCCATTGGAATTTTTCAGAACTGGGGTAGCCAAAATATATTTTTGTACCAGTCTTGTCTGGATGTGGCGTCAGAGTTATGCCAACTTTATTGAATGAGTTGGAAATCATCTTTTTCTATTCGGTAGAGCAGAATAAGTATATTATGGGTGTCACCTAGTCCTTAAAAATTTAGAGCACTCTTGCAAAGTGGCCTGGGTCTGTTTTCTGTTGTTACTATTTTGTTTACACGGAAAGTCTTTGGATTCCCTCCTCCATTTTTTCTGGGGGTTATTGTTCACCTTAGGTTTTTCCTTTCCGGGATTCTACTTCAGTTCATCCATTCTCAATTATTCCTAAATAATTTTTTTAAATTTTTTAATGTTTATTTTTGAGAGAAAGACACACAGTGAGAGTGGGGGAAGGGCAGAGAGAGAAGGAGACACAGAATCCGAAGCAGGCTCCGGGCTCCGAGCTGTCAGCACAGAGCTGACACGGAGCTCGAACCCACGAATCATGAGATCGAGACCTGAGCCGAAGTCGGACACTTTACCAACTGAGCCACCCAGGCGCCCCGCATTGAATGCATTCTAACTGATATGCTTGCGTATAGTTTTCATTAATTCAAAATCAGATCTCAAGAGCTGTTCCAGGCGCTGGGGACACCGCTATGAACAATATCAAAGAAACCCTCTGCTCACATTCTTTTTAGACTAATTTCTGATTGTTTTTTCACTGAGATCAGAGAAAGTCACACAGTGAGCGCTGCTTTGGGGACCCTGCTGAGATTTTGTTGCTAACACAATTCTTACAACTCTCGCAGGGTCTTTGAAGAGGACGCATGCATGCACAGAGCACACAAGGAGTAAAGCGAAGGTCAAGGTTCATGTTCTCACATATTGATGTCCAATTGGTCAGATACCATTTGTGGAGCAGACTACTCTTTCTTCACTGCATCGCTTTTACATCTTTGTCAAAAACAACACGGCCATATTTGTGGAGGTAAACGAGAGGAGGAGAGGGAGGGAACAGAAAAGGCAAACACAATGGAAATGTCTAAAATGAAAACACCAAACATAGGCCATGTCGAGACACTGACAGAACCTGTCGTTCCCTGCGGGCGGCGTGTGGCGGGTCCACGACCTCTCTGGCTGAACCCGTCTTTTCCAGCCAAAAGAAGTCCTCGACTGCTCTCAAGTGTGTCCTCAAGCAGCAATGCTCACAGACCTTTGACCAAAAGCACGAACTAGAATGTTCCCAGCGGCCCCAAAGTAGAAACTACTACTAACTGGTTGTCGTCGGCAGAACAGGCAGACTGGGGGCACATGCACAGGACGGCTGGTGGCCTGAAAATGGGGACGGGCGCTCTAGCACGATGCGCAAGAACACAGCCAAGTCTCAGAAACATAAGTGCTAGAACCCAAGACGGAAGACGTAAGGGGACATACTGTATAATCTCACTTACGTAAAGTACAAGACAGGCAACCGTCGGGCCAGGGGCTTCCCTCGGTGGGAGCAGGGAGAGTCTGAGGTTATGTGATGTCCCCTCTCCTGAGCTGGGTGTTGGTGACACAGGTGTGCCCGGTTTGTGAACATTTGTGCAGCTGTTGTATTGCACTCATTTGCACTTTTCTGTGTGTGTGTATCACACTTCAAATAAGAGTTTAGGAAAAGAGGGGTTCCTGGGTGGCTCGGTCGGTTAAGCGTCTGACTCTTGATTTCAGCTCAGGGCATGATCTCACGGTTTGTGGGTTCAAGCCCCGCGTTGGTCTCTGTGCTGACAGTGCACAGCCTGCTTGGGATTCTCTCTCTCCCTCTCTCTCTCTGCCCCCCTCCCACTTGCACTCGCTCTGTCTCTCAAGATAATAAATAAATTTTTTTTAAAAAGGGTTTAGGATGGGGCACCTGGGTGGCTCAGTCAGTTAAGCGTCTGGCTTCAGCTCAGGTCATGATCTCACGGCTTGTGGGTTCGAGCCCCGCGTCGGGCTCTGTGCTGACAGCTCAGAGCCTGGAGTCTGCTTCCGATTCTGTGTCTCCCTCTCTCTCTGCCCCTTCCCTGCTGCTCATGCTCTGTCTCTCTCTGTCTCTCAAAAATAAATAAACGTTAAAAAATTTAAAAAAATAAAATAAATAAAAAAGGGTTTAGAAAAAGAGAGAAATAGAAAGGCAACGCTCTTCTGGAAGGACGTAACTAAAGCCCTCCGTGGCGAGAGGGAGGTGCCCCTCGTGCTGCAGATGGGGGTGCGCTCTGCCTGCCCCACCTGAAATCACACACATGACAGCAAAGCCACTAGTGGACACTCTCTCCCCACCATATCCTAAGTCCCAGGTTCCGGGGTGTGGAGGATGCTAAGAATGAAGCCCAGCACAGGACATGTCCTCCTGAGCTCAACATCCTGCTAAAGAAAGAGGACCCCGCAGCCGACACACCCTCCAAGCCATGCCAGGGGCCAGGTAACCGTGTCCAAGCTCAGGTCAGGTAGTCACAGCGATTCCACCAAATCCCCCGTCACGTCCTCATGAGCCAGCCTGTCCCCGAGCACACAGCACTTTTGGAAACTGTCCTCCGGGGTCGCGCTGCTAATGCAGGTGTGTCGCTAAGGTAGGCTGTGGACCCCAGGGTGGTTGTCAGGGAACGAGCTAGAAGCGCTGAATGTACATGCCTGTCTATAGCATTGACATTTCATGCAATTTCCAGAGCAGCACAGAGCCCCCGCGAGCTCCTACTGGGAGCGGGAAATCTTCCCTCTTCTTTCTGAGAGTAGAAAATTGCTCTGTCCTGTCAGGGGCAAAGCTGCAAGGATGTTCGCTCTTAAAGGCTCAGAAATACCCTGTGGCCGGAAGTAGCTTTTCTGCCTCTTCTCTCAATGTGTCTCTATCTCTGTCCCTTCTTTCCCCTAGTTTTGGGGGTTCAAAGCGAGGACTCTGGAAGGCCAGGCCTGGATCTTCCGACAGGATCAGCAGAGATTGGAGGTAGAGAAAACTCCTACTTCGCAACCTCTAGACTCCCACATATGCCCCAAGATCATTGTCATCCCTACGAGCAGAGCCTCCATTCGGATCCAGAAGCACCTGGACCTGAGCGCCCCGAGCCAGCCGCCCCTCCAGAGGGCACCTCTGTAATTTCCCAGCAGACCTGCCGAAGGGACCTGCGATGTCACTGCGCGGCGAGGTGGGGTCACGACCAGAGAGGCGAGAAATCTGTCCAAGGGGTCGGAGAAAAGCCAACAGGGCAAGGATGGAATCTGGGCTGGACCTGCCCCCCAGCCCCCCACCCCGTTCCAGGGGCCACCTGGGGAGACAAGGGGAGAGGAAGTCACAGCATTCATGGCGGCTTCCCGCCCAGCGCCCAGGAACCCAGCTGCGGCGGCTGAGACCCCCGGGGGCTGTGGCCCTCCCAGGGGTCCAGAGTCCAAGGGGAGGTCTCGTTGACTCGGTTCTAGCAAGGGATGAGTTTTCTGGAGAACTCCCCCACCTCCGACTTTATTTAAAAAATCAGCATTTTCAAGGGCCCCAAGGTGGGGTGCACTTACACGACGAGAAGGGCCTCCCGCCATGCACCCAAGTGCAGGTGCAGGAACATGTTTGTCGGGGAGCAGCCAGCGCAGACACGGTGGGCTGGGGGGCCGGCAGAGTCGGGCCACCAGGAGGCTGCTCCTGCAGCCAGGACCCCGGATGGCAGACCGACTCCAGTTCTCCCGCCAGCCCTGCGACGTCTCTGTGTCACCTGGCTACACTGCCGGACACCTGTGCCAACCTGTTGGGGCCACGTACGCAGCAGAAGTGTACCCCCAGGGACGGGAGGCTGTGGGTCTGAGATCGAGGTGCCGGTGGGTCGGATTCTTCTCGGGGCTGGGGAAGGGGTCTGTCTGGGCCTCTCCCCAGCTTCCGGTGTTTGCCCGTGACCCCCGTCATTCCTCAGCTCCTGGCAGAGTCCCCCCCATCCCCGATCTCCAACTTCGTCTTCACAGGCTGGTCTCCCCACGTGCCTTCATGTGTCCACGCTTTCCCTTATGATAAGGACACAGTCACGTTGGATTCGGGTCCCTCCCAACTCCTGTATACCTCGTTGTGACCCATTACATCTGCCGCGACCCCGATTCTGGACAAGGTCCCATTCTGAGGCAGTGGGGGAGGGGTAGGATTTCAATGCATGAATTTGCAGGGCGACCCAGGTCCACTAATAAAAATGCTGAACACAGGGGCGCCTGGGTGTCGCTGTCGGTGAAGCGTCCGACTTCAGCTCAGGTCATGATCTCGCGGTTGGTGGGTTCGAGCCCCGCGTCGGGCTCTGTGCTGACGGCTCAGAGCCTGGAGCCTGCTTCGGATTCTGTGTCTCCCTCTCTCTGTCCCTCCCCAGCTCATGCTCTGTCTCTCAAAAATAAATTTTAAAAAGGTTAAAATAATTCCCGAACACAAGACCAGCAGCGTGTCCTCGAGCCCAGGCTGGAAGGCGGCACCTCTCCCTGCGGGTGTAAACAGCCCCTCCCACACTGCCCGCCAGCAGCAGTGACCGGAAAGCCATGAAGAGGGGAGCTACGCGTTGAAGCACCGTAAGTCGAGGGGCCTGAGCCTGCCTTTCTCTTTGCCTCTTCCTAAAGGGACTTGGGCTCCAGATGTTGTCAGGAAAGAAGGCATTTGCAAGGATGTCTGCCCGCGCTGGAAATTTATTTACTTGGTTTATTCTCATCAGATTACTTTATTTACTTGATGTCTTCTTGTTCCTGAAAGATGTGAGGGGGTGGACCGTGAATCAAATCCACTTTGGTTAAGTGGATCTGCACCCCCACAATTAGTGGGATCGGCCAGAGTGATTGGAAAGTACAAATAATCCCCCGACTCCCATTTGATCTCACAGCTGGCATCTTGGACCAGATGCACCTCTCTGCAAAGGCATGTTTTTTAAACCATGAGGCTTTTGAAACTTTTTAAGCTGTGAGGCTCAGTGCGTTAGGGTGTGTGCACATGATAATGAGGGTGAGGTGCCTGGGGACGGGAGATCACTAGCACGTAAAAGCAGGTCTTCCAGACCAGCAGCAACAAGAGAGACAAGGAAGGCTGGCCGGAGACAGACTGTGTCAGAGACCCACCGTGCCCCACGCTCTGTCTTTCCTAAACCCAAATTAAATCCCTGGGAGGCTTTCCTCTGACGCCTCAAAATTTCAACATAACCTTGGAGCACCGTCTGGGGGTCAGAGGTGGGTCGTGTTAGCCATTTACCTCCAGAAAGCCACGTCTGGGCATGGCTCTCAGGGCCTGGCCCTGGCGATCTGTAAATTTGCCTTCTGGTAACTCCTTTGCCACATTAAACACTGTGTCACCCACGGTGAGCTAGATGGTAGGCTCCGAGCCTGCACCAACCCCCAGGGTTCACTGTTCCCTACACCCCAACACCAGGGTAGCCCCGAGTCGCTTCCCCCAAGGCCGCGGGGGCGTGGCTAACGCACTTCACGCTAGAAGAACTTGGCACAAATGAAAGGAAAACACAAAAAGTACCTCTCCAAGGTGACTGTCTGTGTCCAAAAGGTCACTGAAGGGGTGGGCTGCTTCCCTCCTTACGGTCCCTCGAGGCCACAGCCCCACCATGAGATGTACATGGTGCCGACCATACCCCACCCCACCCCGCCCTCCCACTGGGGAAACTGAGGCACTGTGAACAGGAGGGCCTTGTCATCCAGTACATGGGGAAGGCGAGATGCACCCAAGCCCGGGGCACACTTCGGACCTCCCGTCCCTTTGACCTTGGGCAGGAAAGGAAAACAGGGCCCGCAAGGGAGGAAGCAGGTCTCAAAGGTCTCCAGGCAAGGGATGGGCTTCTGACCCCACTTCCGCATCAACGGCTGTCCGCCACGAAGCCTTGCAGGCGCCATGGCACCGGGCTGCAGACTGGGGTGAATTGAGGCTACTTAATACATCCGTCCTGCTCCTGCCTTGTAATTAAGATTCCAGGAATAAAGTAACGCCAGGGGCCTTCATGGGCAATCTGCCTTCAGACGGCTCAGGTCAGCTTTAGGCTCAAGTGCTGTGCTAATGAATGGCTCCCTTTGGGTCTGAAAGAAAAGATGTAATGGGGCCCACACAAAGCACGTCCTGTGCAATTACAAGAATCCAAGTGGACGGGCTGACCTGTGACCTATAAAACAAAATGAAGATTTTCAAATATCACCAGGAGGGAGGGAGAGAGAGGGCTGGCCAGCCGCCCCAGTCTTCCGACTCCCCAGGGTGGAAGTAAGAACAAGATCCGAAGCCCCAGAAAGAAACGGGGCGGACTTTGAACCGCCTTTGTACAATGTTTTGGTCATAGGGTCTTTTATTTGCGGGGGGAGAGGGGGGGATGCTAATTCTCATTTTTCCCCCACTGGATCTCCAGGTGCAAATCGCAACACAGACTGTGCCGTTGGACTCAACCATGCCAGCAAGTTATTTCCTTGATAAACAAACCGGAATTCCAACAGCCATAAGATGCGCTAATTGTGTTCCGCCAGAATATTAAAGAGGGTATCTTGTGGGCAGGGAGATGTCTTGGGGAAAAGCACAGGCCCACTCACTCCTTACGGGGCCCGAATTCCTGAGCGCGGGGCCAACTGTCCAGGTTCGAGGGTGAGAACCCACTGAGGGCAAATAAAGACCCTTTATCCATCCTTCCGTGTCCAGACTTGGGGAGCTGTGTCTCATCTTCAGGGAAGTTCCTGACACGTCACACCTCCGCTTATTTGACCACCAGGGACCCCCAACAGCAGGGAGGGCAAGGAGGGGGCCGCAGTCCCTGGCGGAGTCTGCAGACACGGCCTTTGCCTCCAGGCCGCCACGCCGGGAAAGCCTTCAAGGCTACAGCGAACTCTTCTTTCCTTCTCTTTTAAAATCAACACCCGTCCCCAGATCTGCTTTTGGCAAACACTGCTTAACTGCTGCTGTTTTCTCTGAAGTCACTGGAGAGAGAGAGCTGGATAACGAGCTGGCATGCTCTTTTGAAATGTTTACTGTGTTCCTTAAAGCAAGGGACATGCTGGTTCCTAAACTAATTTGGGGTTGCTAGATCTTTTCTACTCTTTTTGGAGATCTCCGAAGTAAACACATGGACTTAAGTGTAATTAAGCCGTATCAGGGAGTCAAATAAACAGTCATGGGCCTTCCTAAAGGGTGAACCGTTGCAGATCTTTCGGTAGAAATTTTTCCTCGGTTCTCCCCGCGGGGAGGGAAACGAAATGCCTGAGCATGAAGATGATGCCTCCCAGCACACCCCAGAGACTCAGGGATGACAGACCAGGAGGTCTTGACTTTGGTGCAAGGGAGCCAGCGCCACGGCAGGACCACGGTGGCCGTGGTGCACGAGCCGCACCCCGGCGCTCACGGAAAGCCTCCTACATGCAAACTGGGTTTTGTAACTGGGCTTATGCTTGACAATGTTCTGAGCCTCAGCCTAGAACATTTCATGCTCTTGTTTAAAGAAAAAAAAAATTAAAACTCAGGTAGCCCAGTCTTGTGTTAAATGTGTCCACGTAAGCCCTAAACTCCCCCTTTTGAAACGAAGATCCGGGGTTAGGACGACATTGATACCAATTTCACTTGGTATTCTAGGTAAGTGTTTTTCCCAAGGAGTTCAAAGTCATTTATAGATATTCTGATTAGTGCTTGTGATATGCCAGTGGGGTGGCACATTTCTATTAGCTCAGTTTTACAACTGGGAATAGAAAATCTTACAGCAGCCAAAAGATTTGGCAAAAACCATATGGCGTGTCACCGACAATGCTTTGAGAAGAAAACAGGTTTTCTCGGCATCTCTGTCCAGTCTGCTTGTATGTAGGATGTATTTTTTAATATATATATATATACATATATATATATATATATATATATCAGGTAATGTAAGCTGATTCCCAGGGTCTGTGTGAAATCTCACCCCCATTTCCGGCCTGCAGGGACAGGGCTCACCTGCGCAGAAGGGAGTGTCGCGGAGCGGCCCCCTCCGCGTGTCGACAAGGACGGACTCTATGCGTCATTCTGGCCATCTGGAGGGCTGGGTCCAGAAAGCAAAGACGGGCATCTGGAACGCAGAGCGCCCGGGCCAGGAGACGCCAGAGCCCAGGGGTGACTCCCCGAGCCCCCTTTCCTCCGCACACCCCCCGGCTCGCCGTGACCTCCTCCACGCGTGGTCCAAACAAGAAGTGGAGAGGGAGGAATGAGAAGAAAGACGTGGGCTGCTGTCTAGGGCAGATGGCGCCTTGGGAACAGATGCCGGGGACGAAGAAGACACTCTGACTCTTGGCCGGCTGCCGCGTCTCCTTGCGGAGACAGACCTCCGGCGTGCAGAGCACTGAGCCGGCAGCGGCCCGGGGACTGGTGCCCCGCGGTCCTAGTCCAAGGCGTTTCCTGACCCTGCAGGCGGGCTCCTGGCACTGCCCGCCCTCCCCGGCCACGGCCGCTCCCTGCATCAGGGTCCCTATGGGCCTCCCCACCCTGTACTCAGGCACACATCCTATCCAAACGGGGACTCCCCAGGGAAGGCTACCTTCCGGGACCCTCATCTGGCAGCCAGTCCCTCAATCCAGGCCTTCCCACCAGTCTCCGGCAGGTGACCACCGACAACGGACACAAAGTCATCCACGGTTACTCGGCTGTGCTCTGGGCGTTTCTCCCCCTGGAAGGTCACCCCCAGCACGTGACTTGTTCACTTTCTCCTGCTGGAAGCTACTCGCCCAAGGCTAATGCAGTATCCGTAGCACTTTATAAGTCACTAAAATAAGTGGGGCTCCTGGGTGGCTCAGTCTGGTAAGGGTCCCACTCTTGATTTCAGCTCAGGTCATGACCTCCCGGTTTTGTGGGTTCGAGCCCTGTGGCTGTGCTCACGGCGGGGAGCCTGCTTGGGATTCTCTCTTGCCCTCTCTCTGCCCCCCACCCCTCACCCTTGCACTGTCTCTGTCTCTCCTAAAATAAATAAATAAACTTTAAAAAACATATTTCAAAAAAATTCACTAAAACAAATAATTGGTCCTCGTTTTGGTCCAAAGAAACGACCACACAAGAGGCGGGGTTGGTGGCAGGCGGATGTTTTGGGTTAAAAGCCCCACACGCAGAGACATTTGATGTCCTGTCACGTGGTTGTGCCTCCTCTCCACAACCCGGGTTTCCCCTTTCTGGGACCTTGGTCCCGGGACACGCCACCAGCCCCTCGTCCATCCCACGCCTGCTCCCGAAGAGACGTACGTGTCCCTAAACCGGAGATGCCCAGGGCTCAGCCCGTGCTCTCTACATGGGAACCATGCGTGTCCTCTCAATGCTGCCCCTGCAAATCCAGTGAGGTCTCTTCCCTAAAGGGATGCTGCTTCTGTAGGGAACAGTGAACAGATTCGCATTTTCCAATATTCAGATTTTTTTCCCCCAGCAAATGTTTTGCACAGAAATTTCTGGTCTCTGCCTGTTTGAGGGGATTAATTAGGTTTGTTATAGTTTAGCTATACTTCAGAATTACACAGGAGATTCCAAATCTGAGCTTCTAATGACTATATTTTATAAAATTAGGACTGCTCATTCAATTATAGGTAAAAGGCTCCATCCACATTAATAGCGCTCTTTTAAGCCTTTTCTTTTTTTCTCAGAATTCCACATCTCCCAGTGGGAACGTCATAAAAACATCAGGAGAAACAAAGCGCCCTGTACAGCATCCCGGACGCCTTCTTCAAATACCCAGAGGCCTTGTCTCAAAACCAGAGAAACTCTCCAAGGAGGAAGTGGTTTGGACATCTGTCATGGCTACCAGGACATGACTACCAGTCCTCAGAAGTGGTAGACATAATTCTAGAAGAATTAAGCAATAGGTAAGTGGGTTTTTGAGGGGGTGGTGGGGGAGAGGAAGGGTGGGAGGCAGGGGCTGGATGGGAGGGAGAGAAAACTACCAGGAGGGAACAGGGCTGCCGTGTACGCATCACAGAGAAGCCGACTCGCCCCCCCGGGGCAGTTTAGAGATGTCTGTCACAGATGTACTGCGTGGTGCAATTTGTCACAGAGCTCCATTTAATTATGTAAAATGCCCTGAAACTGAAACCAATAGAGTGGGGACAGCAATTTTCCCATCTTTTCCAGTTCTCTTCTTTGAACTTGACTATCCTGTTAAAAAAAAAATAAAGAAAGAAAGAAAGAAAATTCCACCAACCGAAAGCTCTATGTGTTATGCATCGCTTAATGGATCCAAAATTATCAGTCTCTGAAATCTGAAGGTTTATTTCATTTAAATCATAATTACCTACTCACAACTCGCATTTACTTCAAATGTTTTTCAGTTTTTACGATACATAGTTCATCCCTCCTGCCAATTACCCAGAGGCAGACACAAATCTGAGAACAAAAGAAGCCATGAGCACCGCGGTGAAAGACAAATGGAAGTCTGCTGGTTTGTGACCTCATATTTGTCACAGTGTCAAGCTGTCCTGTTCATACAGAGAGGAACGACCCAGGGAAGCCCGAAACCCGACAGACACATTTTCAGCGGCGGAGATCATCTTGTTCTCTCCTCGTCTGCTGAGCTCCCGAGATGAGCAGCGATGCTTCCTGAGAAATTCCTTTCACCACCTTCACAGAATCTAGAAACCAGAGCTCTCTGCCCAGGCTGAGGCGAGCTCCTCTCCCCTCCCGAGTGTTAGTCTGTTTTCGCATAATCTGTGGGTTTCCAAACAGGGACTGCGTCTCCCGCACCTGGTGTGTGGGCAGAGGAGACGGGGTCTCCGGGGCCAAGGCCTGGCCGCCACGTTCGAGAAGCCCTCCCGTCTTCCCTCTCATCACCACGGAGCCAAACCGATCCCCTACGTCCCGTCTTCTCGCTGGTGTCCTGGAGTCTCTCCTCGGGTCCCCCACGAACTGCCGTGGCCAGGGTGACTTCTGAGCCACACAAGTCTGGCCGGATGGACTCCTACTTAAAAGCCTCCATTGGTTCCCAGAGGGAAGACCAAACTCTCAAGTTTCATACCGAAGGCCCCGGGATGCATGGCCCCCAGAGACATTCTAGCACCATCTGCCACCCCTTCCCCGCCCACCCACTCTGTGGTGGCCACACACTGGACGACACAGTCCTCAAAGCTGCCTGTCTACACTGCCATCCCTGCCACCAGGCATCACGTACAGAGAACTTAGGGCTTGCTGGGCACGGTGATGGGGGCCACAGACAAACGGGGCCACAGAGAGTTTGCGGTTCACTAAGTCAAAAGCCATGTAGGCTGCTGGACACAGGACCTGTCACCCTGACCCCGGGGGGGGGGGCACCCAGGCCGTTGTCCTCAGGCCCTGCTTCACGGACAGGCCATTCCTTCACGTTTGCAGGGGAAGGTTACAGAGCATGTGTGCATGAGGCAGCTCAGGCCCACTGTGATAGTTACTGTACAAAACCACACATAAAGTAACGGGTGCTGGCAAGGGTGTGGAGAAGCTAGAACCTTGTGCACTGCCAGGGGGAACTTAAAATGGTGCAGCTGCTGTCTGCTGAGAAAGGGCCAGGTGCTCCATCAAAACATTAATCAGAATTAGCACGTGGTCCAGCAAGTCCACCTCTGGGTCTACACCCAAAAGAACTGAGGGGCGCCTGGTGGCTCAGTCGGTTAAGCGTCCGACTTCGGCTCAGGTCATGGTCTTGAGGTTCACGAGCTCGAGCCCTGCGTTGGGCTCTGTGCTGACAGCCTGCTTCAGATTCTGTGTCTCCCTCTCTCTCTGCCCTTTCCCCACTTGTGCTCTTTTAAAAATGAATAAATGTTTAAAAAAATTTTTTAAAGATACGTGGAATATATTAAAAAGACACAAATGGAATCGGCAGAAATAAAATAAATGAAGTCTGGGATTACACGCTACAGAACAAAAACTTAGTGCACGTGAAGACTAAACAGCGACAGAAGCCATCCAAAACAAAACAGGTGTAAAAAGACTAAAGAGCATTAGTAAACACGGGGAAAAATTCAAACAGTCTAATATATGTTAATCAGAGTCCCTGAAGGAGAGGCAAGTGGGGAAGAAAAATATGTGAAGAAATAATGGTTGGAAATTTTCCAAATTTGGTGAAAACTATAAACCCACAAATAAAAGAAACTAAATTAACCCCAAATACAAATAGCATAAATAAAACTAGAGCGAGTACATCATAAAATTGCCCAGAGCCAGTGATAAAGAGAAAACCTTAACGGCACCTGGATGACTCAGGTGGTTGAGCATCCTACTCTTGACTTCAGCTCAGGTCATGATCCCAGGGTCGTGGGATCAAGCCCCACGTTGAGCTCTGTGTTGAGCATAGAGCCTGCTTGGGATTCTCTCTCTCCCTCCCTCTACCCCTCTCCCCCATTTTACTCTCTCTAAAATATAAATAAATTTAATAAATTTAAATTTAAATTAAAAAGTAGAAAAAAATATTTTTTTTAATGTTTTCATGTTTTTATTTTTTTTATGAGAAAGAGAGACAGACAGAGCATGAATGCGGGGAGGGGCAGAAAGAGGGAGACACAGAATCTGAAGCAGGCTCCAGGCTCGGAGCTGTCAGGTCATCTCATGGTTTGTGGGTTTGAGCCCCACATCAGGCTGTCTGCTGACAGCCGAGAGCCTGGAGCTGCTTCAGATTCTGTGTCTCCCTCTCTCTCTGCCTCTTCCCCACTTGTGCTCTCTCTCTGTCTCTCAAAAATGAATAAACGTTAAAAAAATTAATAAATAATATAAAACACAAGTAAATATAAAAGCATGACAGCAATAGCAGAGAGGCTGGAAAGGAAGAAACAGAATTACAGCCTTGTAAGATTGTTATACTCTATGTGAAGTGTTCTAATATTACTTGAAGATAGACTGTGATAACTTTAACATGTATACTTATACTTTTAAAAAGTGAATTTTCAAAAAATCCATTAGTCATTTAAAGTGTGAGATGCATATATTTTAAGCTTTTGAGGCAGCATGTCATTCATTACATAAAAAATACAAAGTATAATCCAAAAATGGGAATAAGCTTTAAAATTAAAGCAGCTGGAACTGAAGGGACTATAGTTACCTTATAGTTAAAAAACATCCATACTATAATCCATAGAGCAACTTCTATTTTAAAAAAGAGAAGTATAGTGAATATGCCAACATAGAATATAAACTGAAATAATAAACATTACTCAATTTATCCAAAGGAAGTCAGGAAGAAAAGAATAAAGAACAAATGGGATACACAGAAAAAATAGTAATATAATAGATTTAAACTCAATTATATCAATAATCACATTAAATGTAAATGTTCTAACCACTTCAAATAAAAGGCATAGATTGATAGAATAAAAGAGCAAGAACAAATTACATACTGTCTAAAATAAACCCACTTTATTAAACAGACATAGATAAATTAAGAATAAAGGATAGAAACAGAATACATCACCCAAAGAATAATCAAAAGAAAGCTGGAATGGCTATATTAATATCAGACAAAGTCAGTATCAAAGCAAAGAGTATTAACAAGGATTGAGAGGATCATTTAATAACGATAAAGGAGTCTATTACTTAAGAAGACATAACATAACAGTTACAGCTGGAGAGCTCAGAAACTTCCCTTAATAACTGACAGTACACAGAAAATCAGTAAGGATAAAGAAATCCTGAACAATAAGCCAATTTGACCTGATTTGAGATCTATAGAATACGCTACCTAACTGCAGAAGAATATACATTCGTTTCTAGGCACACAAACATTTACCAAGATAGATCTTATTCTGGGATCAAAAAAAAAAAGAATAAATTTATAAAAATTCAAATCATACAAGGAATCTTCTCTGGCCACAATGAAATTAAATTAGAAATGAATACCCGAGGGGTGCCTGGGTGGCTCAGTTGGTTAAGCGGCAAACTTCAGCTCAGGTCATGATCTGGTGGTCCGTGAGTTTGAGCCCTGCGTTGGGCTCTGTGCAGACAGCTCAGAGCCTGGAGCCTGCTTCAGATTCTGTGTCTCCTTCTCTCTGTGCCCTTCCCCTGCTTACCCTCTGTCTCTCTGTCTCTCAAAAAAAACAAACAAACAAACAAAAAAAAAACAAATAAAAACATTTAAAAAAAGAAAGAAATCAATACCTGAAACAGATCTGAAAAAATCCCCTAAATATTTGGAAACTAAATAATGCACTTCTAAATAACTCATGTCAAAGAAGAATATTAGAATGCATTTCAAAATGAAGAAAAATTAAAACATGACATGTCCAAATGTGTAAGATACAGCTAAAATTAGTGTTTACCGTGCAAGTTATGGTACCAACCACCTAATTAGAAAACAAGAATGTTCTTGAAACAATGACCTTAGCTTCCACCTTAAGAAATGAGAAAAAGAAAGTTTATCTTAAATTAATCAAGAGACAAGAAATAATAAAGATAATAACAAATAAATGAAATAAAGGTAAGAAAAATGATAGAGAAGATCAATGAAATCAAAAGTTAAGTATTTTAAAAGATGTATCAAGCTGATAAGTCACTAGTCAGACAACTATGGAAAAAGAGATAGAAGAAACAAACTACCAATATCATATATGAGAAAGAGGAGAGACATCACTACAAATCCTACAGGCAAAAAGTAATAATAACGAGAAACTTATGAATGACTTACAGGACTAAATTCAACAACTTAAGATAAAGTGAGGAAATTACTTAGAAGACACAAATTTTCAAAGTTTACTCAAAAATAAATAGATAATCTGAATGGCCCAGCCTTCTATCTGCTCAAGAAACTGAATTTGTAATTAAAACTTTCTCACAGAGAAAATCCCAGGCCCATATGGCTTAACTGGAGAATTCTACCAAGCATTGAAGACAGAAGCAAAATTAATTCTACAGAAACCCTTCCAAAAAAACAAAAGAGGAGGGAACATTTTCCAACTCATTCTATGAAGCCAGCATTACCCTGATACCAAAATCAGAAAATGACATTATAAGATAACTACAGCGTATTATCCCTCATGAACATAGATGCAAATTTTCTTTTAAAAAGAATTAAGCATATCTAATCCAACAATATGCAGAAAGGATAATACACCATGGCTAAATGGGGTTTATGAAGGAATGCAAAGTTGATTTAACATTTGAAAATCAAATAATGTAATTTACCATATTGGCAGAATAGAGGAGAAAAGACATATGATCACATAAATAAATGCAGGAGACTCATTTCACAAAATCTAACACCTCATTCCTTGCGAATATTCTCAGCAGATTAAAATTAGAAGAAATTCCTCAACCTGAGAAAGACCACCTGCAAGAAAGCTACAAGGAACATCACCAATGGTGGAAGATTGAATGCTTTCTCCTAAGTTCAAGAACAAGGCAAGGATGTCTGTCCTCACCACCTTGATGCAGTGTTGTATTAGAAATTCTAGCTAATGCAATATGGCAAGGGGAAGACATAAAAGGCATATGTATTGGAAAAGTTGAAGCAAAATTGCCATATTTGCTCATGATATGATCATCTACATTGAAAATTCTAAGGAATCAACCAGAAGGAAAAAAAGCCACTAGAACTAATAAGTGAGTCTGCCAAGTTTGTGAGATACAGGTCAATAAAAAATATATTGCATTTCTACATATTAGCAAGAAAACAAAAAGAAATTGAAATTAAAAAACAAAATCATTTACAATATTATCAAAACAGGTGAAATGCACGGGGTTAAATTTCACAAAAGATGTGCAAATACCACTGAAAACAACAAAACAGCTCTAAGAGAAATAAAGACCTATTAAATTGACAGGTATACAACATTCATGGATCAGAAGACCCAATGTTAAGATGTCAGTCATCCCCACATTAATGTGAGGATTCAACATTATCCCAAGCAAAAGCTCAGCAGGTCTACTGTAGAAATTGAGTAGCTAATTTAAAATTTTATATTAAAATACAAAACACCGAAGAACAGCCACATAAATGGGGTGCCCGGGGGGCTCAGTCAGTTAAGCGTCGGCTTCGGCTCGGGTCATGATCTCACAGTCCATGGGTTCGAGCCCCGCATCAGGCTCTGTGCTGACAGCTCAGAGCCTGGAGCCTGATTTGGATTCTGTGTCTCCCTCCCCTGCTCATGCTCTGTCTCTCAATCTCTCAAAACTAAATAAACATTTAAAAAAATAGCCACATACACACAAAACAACAACTTTGAAAAAAAGAATAAAGTCAGAGGGGTTAACCTAAACTGATAAACTTTAAGATTTATTACAAAGTTACTGTAATCAAGACAGTATCATGTTAGGATATACAGAGACAGATAGGTCAGTGCAACAGAAAGAAGTGGTCAGAAATGGACTGATTGACTTTCAACAAAAGTTCCAAGGTAAGACAGTGAAGAAATGACACTTTTTGAAATAATTGGTGCTGGAAAAATTAGATGACCATATACAAAGTTAAAAAAAAATAAATGAACTCTGCTTTTCATACCATAGAAACGTTAACTCAAAATGAATCATGGTCCTAAATGTGAGAGCTAAAACTGCAACCCTTCTAGAAGAAAATATAAGAGGGAATCCTAGTGATCTTGGGTTTGGCAAAGATTTCTTAAATACTGTATAAAGTGTGAGACATAAAAGAAAAAACAAATTGGACTAGAGCTAAATAAAACGTTTTGCCTTTCAAAGAAGAGTGTTCTGAAATTAACAGGTATTAGAGTGTTCTGAAATTAACAGGTGTCAGTGTTAACAGGTATAGACTGGAAGAAACTATCTGGAAAGCATAGACCCATCAGTGGACTCGAATCTAGAATGTATGAAGAACTCTTATAGTTCAATAGTAAGATAAACAAGCCAATAAAAAAAAGGAGATGATCTGATTACACACTTTATCAAAAGAAGATATATAGAAAGCAAATAAGTGCATGGAAAGATGCTCCTCCTTACTGGTTATTAAGGAAACGCAAAATAAAACCATAATGAGACACCACTGCATACTCACTAGAAGGACTAAATTTAAAAAACTAACTATACCTTTGCAAATGGCAAGAGTTCATTCCTTTCTTATGGCTGAATAGTATTCCATTGTGCGTGCGCGCGCGTGTGTGTGTGTGCGCGCGTGTGTGTGTGTGAGAGAGAGAGACATCTTCTTTATCCACTTAGCCATTGACGGACACGGGCTGCTTCCATATCTTGGCTAGTGTAAATAATCCTGCAGTAAACACAGGGGCACATGTGTCCTTCAAATTAGTGTTTTTGTTTTCTTTGGGTAAATACCCAGTAGTGGAATTACTGAATCACATAATTCTATTTTTAATTTTTCGAGGAACCTCCATAGTGTTTCCCACAGGGGCTGCACCAGTTGGCCTTCCCACCGAGAGTGCAGGATGGGTTTCCTTTTCTTCACACCCGCACCAACACTTGCTACTTTTTGTCTTTTTGATATTAGCCATTCTGACAGTTGTGACGATATCTCATTGTGGTTTTGATTTGCATTTCCACATAGATGGACCTAGAAGGTATAATGCTAAGTGAAATAAGTCAGACAGCGAAAGACAAATACCATATGATTTCACTTATATGTGAAATCAAAAAAGAAGAACAAACAGGGGCACCTGGGTGGCTCAGTCGGTTCCGCATCCGACTTCACTCAGGTCATGATCTGGTTCGTGAGTTCAAGCCTTGGGTCAGGCTCTGTGCTGACAGCTTGAAGCCTGGGGCCTGCTTTGAATTCTGTGACTCCCTCTCTCTCTGTCCCTCCCCTGCTTGTGTGCTCGCACTCTCTCTCTCTCTCTCTCAACAAATAAAAACATTAAAAAAATAAATTAAAAAATTTTTTAAAAGAACAAACAAAAACAGACTCATAAATACAGAGAACAAACTGGTGGTGGCCAGATGGGAGGGTGGGTGGGGGACGGGTGACGTAGATGAAGGGGATTAAGAGGTGGAAATTTTCATTTATAAAATAAATAAGTCACGGAGGTGAAAAGTACAGCATAGGGAACACAGTCGATAATATTACGATCATGCTGTCTAGTGACAGATGGCGACTGCATTTACCGTGGGAGCCGAGTAATGTATAGAATTGTTGAATCACTATGTGTGCACCTGAAGTTAACATAACACTGTATGTTAATTTTATTTCAATAAAAAGAAAAGAAAAGAAAAGAAATGCAATGGCTCATTAAAATAAACAGGTGTGGGGGCACCTGGGTGGCTCAGTCGGTTAAGCGTCCGGTTTCGGCTCAGGTCATGATCTCGCGGTTCATGAGCTCGAGCCCCACACTGGGCTCTGTGCTGACAGCTCAGAGCCTGGAGCCTGCTTCTGATTCTGTCTCCATCTCCCTCTCTGCCTCTCCCCTGCTTGTGCTATCTCTCTCTCTCTCTCTCTCTCTCACTCAAATATAAATAAACATAAATTTCTTTAAAAAAGTCAGCTCCTTCTAGACATCTTCCGTGGGGCGCAGGGCAGGATCCGGGACGCCTGCCTGTACTGTGATCGGCACTCATGACCAGCCGAGTCTACAGCCCGTCATGTGGGTCACTCCCAGGACACCGAGGACGACTCATCCCATAGCCTCTGTTCACAGCACAATCCCTGGCCCCAGTAACACACTTGGAGAATAAATAACAAGCACGGGGGTAGGGATAGGTCTCAAACAAGGGCAGGAACAAGGCTTTCTTCTGGAACAGGCAGTAACAGCTGACGTTAAAGACTCAGGAGCACGAGAGCATGACCCGCCTCTCTTCCAGATGCCGCCTCTCTCGCCGCTCGGAGAAGGGGAACAGAGCAGGGAACAGCTAGTGTCTCTAAGTGAGCCCTGGTACCGCTTCCTCCTTCCGGCTCGGGAGTGAACTTGGGTCCAAGAAGGGGTCTTCTTGGGTAGCCATGGCCATCTCTGGCCTTCAAAGGACCCACGGGGAGAGGGCGCAGAAAAGGCTACGCCAGCATCAGCCTTCACGGCAAGGAACATCTATAAGGAGAGGCAGATACGATCATAATAATCCCTTGTTTGCTCCCTGAGATGCCAAACAGGGGATAAAAGTCCACGTCAGTGGGTCCAAGCTTTTGACCAGAACTGAGCTGACTCATCCAGTATGTCCTCTTTTGGACAGGGTGCCTCAGTAGGTTCCAGAAAGGCTGAGTACAGCCCCGTCTGACCCTGCCCCCAGTAACCACAAGTCAGTCCTAAGCGAGCATTCTTTTCTCTCCCCCACATTCCCATCAGTCCCCGGATCAGCATCGCCAAAGGAACCCTCGTGGGAATCTGGCTTACACCACCTGCCAACACCCTTCTTGATGCCAAGAACCCAGGCCCCCAGGGCCGGGCAAGTTCCAGAACGCATGCCTCGCTGGATTCAGTGCTTTGCTTTTGCATGCCGCCGTATCAGAAATGCCAGAGACGATCTTAGGTGGGCGAAGCCGAAAAGGAACCGAAGGCCCTCCAGACACTCCAGTTCGTTCACCCCCAGAAGAAGAGCATCTGCCCTGCGTGGAGCCCGACACTCCCGGAGGATGCAAGAGGAGAGGCAGCCCCAGCCTGGCCCCTGGGAGCCCCTGGGGTGGTGGAGGTGACCAAGGAGAGCAGAGGCGAGGTGAGAACCAAGAGGGGAGGGGGTCAGGAAAACTTCTGGAGGAGGTGAGCTAAGGCAAGGTTTTAAGAAGCGGGCTACCCTGGACAAGGCCGGACCAGAGAAGGCCTGTTTCAGGAAAAGACGTCAGGGCAAGTGAAGGCACAGAGGAGCATGTGTACATGTGAAGCAGTGCGGTGTGGGGGCGCCTCAGGGGCTCAGCCGGTTAAGCGTCCGACTCTTGGTTTCTGCTCCAGTCGCGGTCTCATGGTTTCTGAGTTCGAGCCCCGCTTCGGGCTCTGCACTGACAGCAAGAAGCCGGTTTGGGATTCTCTCTCTCTCCCTCTCTCTCCACCCCTCCCCTGCTCACGCTGTCTCTGTCTCTTTCCAAAATAAATAAATAAACTTAAAAACTTTTAAACAGTGTGGTGTGATGGGGGGAGGGGGCTGTGGGTTCAAATACCCCACAGCCTGCTCAGAGCAGGGGCCTACACGAAGGATTTCGTATTCTGTCAACCGAGTGCACAATTGCTCAAATGCGCCTTTTTGAACAGTGTATCCTATTTATTTACCGTGGTAGGTGATGTGCGTACACGGTACAAGGCTCGAAGGGCAGAACGTGAAAACTGGCTTTCTTCCTTCACTTCTGTAAGACTCCGGGCAACGCCGTGGACACAGGCAGATCCTGGGTCTACGGAAGAAAAAGGGAGAAACCCTTTTGGATGCATTGTTGGACTCACAGGAAGTGAGTGAAATCTCTAAAGACCAATGCCCACCCCCTACGCGCGCGCGTGCACACACACACACACACACACACACACACACACACACACACTAAAAAGGGAACCAGTGTGAATTGAACCCAGGACGGCTGAGAGCCAGGGGCAAATGGGGGAGGAGGTAGCCCTGAAGGCATGTGAGAGTCAGTGGGATGACAAAACGGTGTAGACCCTGAGGCCTGTGGTCACCAGAAGTTGCAGAAACAGAATACAGGAGAGTACGTAGGGCACGTTTAAAGAAAACAAGGACGTGTTCCTAAAGGTAAGCAAACAAGGGCCTGTGTGAGGAATGACCATGCAGAGCTTAAAAAGAACCAAATGGAACTTCTGGAAAGGAAAGAGGTAATTTTGGAACTAGTTAACTCAGTGGATTGATCAAACAATAAATTAGACACCGCGACCCAAAATGACGATCTCGGGTCTTCCCCTCCCTTTCCTCCAACGCCAGCCCCTCTCCCTCCTCCCTCCAGCCCCACGGACACTGCCGGCTGAGCCATGGCAGCCAGAAGAAATCTTCCACCACGGCCGTGCTCACCTCTGCCACGTGCCAGCACCGCGCCCACACACTCAGTCTCCATCCCTACTTCCAGCAACGAACTTTTCATGCCCCAACCTGAAGGCAAGTCCACCTGTATTCCAGAACCTTCTCTCTATATCCCCTGGAGGCCACTGCTCCAGACATTCTCTGTTCCTCTCCCACACTACCCACACTCTCTCTGTGCTGGAACATTTTCATCACCTTCTTATGACTTAACCATAGAGGTAAGTGGATTCAACACCCAGAGCCAATTCTTTCCTTTCTTCCCTTGGCTTGCTAGTATTTTAGCTCTAGTAGCTTCTTCAAGAAAGGCTTACATGAACCGTGCTTCTTGGGTCCTCACCTATTCAGCAGTGTCTGTTGCCTTTATACTTGCAGGACAGTTTGGTTAGGTATAAAATGACCTTCTTGAGCACACCGCATGGACGTCTTTCCCCTTCTAGGTTTTTCACCTAACCTGATCCCTTTTCCTTGATTCCTGTTTTGTCTTTAAATTTAAATTTCTGACTTTAATCAGAAATGCCTTAGTGTTGACAACTGTATATATTTCCCTTGGGACATAATATCTCCTTTCTTTCTGTAGACTCAGGTCTTCCTTTTATTTCTAGAAATGTTTCTCTTTTTTTTCATGTTTATTTATTTTGAGAGAGAGAGAGAGAGAGAGCACATGCACACATGAGCAGAGGAGGGGCAGAGAGAGGGAGAGACAGAATCCTCTGCCATCAAGCAGGCTCCAAGATGTCAGCACAGAGCCCAACACAGGGCTGGATCTCATGAACTGTGAGATCATGAGCTGAGCTAAGATCAAGAGTCAGATGCTTAACCAAATGAGCCACCCAGGTGCCCCTCTAGGAATATTTTTAAAGTTATAATTATATTTTTTTCATTTTTAATTACTTTCATAACCTTAGTTCTTTATTTTCTGTCTCGTTGGGTATAAATATGTGGGATATCTTTCACTGCCTCCCCGTACTCAAATCCTTTTAAATGCCTCATTTGTTTCCATTTTGTTTTGCTCTCTCCTCGGTCCTGTCCTCCACACACCTTGCTATGTTTTCAGCTTCGGCAGTACCTGTACTTTGTGCTACTTTCCAAGATGCCCTTCATATCTGCAAAGGTCATACTTGTCTCTCCCACATTTTCCTGAGATCTGCAAGTTCACATCTCATTTCCTTTTCTCTTACCATGACTTTCCTGGGGCCCATCTCTACTTTAAGCTGTTGTTTTATAGAGGTAATTACCCCCCATTTTCTTTTTTTAATTCATGGCAACGTGTTTGGTCATAAATTCCATCTGTTCCACAGCAATATCTTTTGATAAAAAAGAAAAAACGGAAAGAAAGATTAAAAACATGTATGTATATCATCTATTTTTAAAGAAATCCAATGAGCCTGTACTTGGTAGATGGACTGATTGCTAACCAAAGCCACAGTGCCTCCATGGAGCTCTCTGGCTCTTCCTTCTGTACCTACCGCCATCCCCACATAAAGGCAGGCCCTTTCCCTACTTTGGTCTCCGGGATCCTCTCCAATCCTTGGTGCTCTGTGAACTGCTGTCTTTGCAGAGCCCTAGCTATTTCCTGTGATACAGAGCGAGAGTTTAAGGACACCCCCCCATCTCTACAACCACAGATGTATCCTTCATCCAAATGGCCTGCTGGAATTACTGATAGGTTAGTGGAAACACGACCTGGTTGCCTTGGATACGCTGCAGGTTTTCTGGCCAATGGCATGGAGGAGAATCCTCAGGGCCAAGAATGAACAAACAGGGAAAGCGCCTTGACCGTCCTGTGAATACACAGTCTTCTCTCTGCTTCGGGTGCTGAGAACTCAGCTCTGGGGCTGTAAGAACCAGGCAGCACACCTGGTGGCATGCCAACTTTCCCTCTGACTCATTCCCATGCACCCTCGCCTCCATGCTTTACCTCCTTTACCTATTCATGCTTTAATGTGCGCACGTATAAATAAATCAATAGGAATCAGAGAGGGGATGGCAAAAAGGCATTTCATGGTGCTGAAGACAAAAAAAATTTTTTAATGTTTATTTATTTTTGAGAGACAGAGAGAGAGAGAACACGAGTTGGGGAGGGGCAGAGAGAGAGGGAGACACAGAATCCAAAGCAGGCTCCAGGCTCCGAGCTGTCAGCACAGAGCTCGAAGCAAGGCTCGAACCCATGAACCGTGAGATCGTGACCTGATCCAAAGTAGGACACTTAACTGACTGAGCCACCCAGGTGCCCCAAGACTGGATATCATTTTAAAACCTCTGAATATCAGACAGTGACAACAAGATTCTCATGTTCACTGAGCATCAAGTAATGCTAATGTTGCAGAGACCATGAGCAACGCATGGTCTCTGAGCAGTTTTTCTACTTCTCATGAGTGATGAGGACCAATCTGTATGCAGCCTTTTGCCCCGGCCAACAAGGGGTTCGCCGGGGAGAACACTGAAAGGCTGCAGGAACCAAAGGTTGGGGCGTCAGGAAACTGGGGGCAACCCCAGCCTTCGCGACACTGGAGAGAGCATCTTACCACTAACCCTCACCTCCCTGCTGCAGCTGGAAACACCCACCTCACAGATGGCTGGGCAAGTTTCACGAGTTGCTCCCTGTAAAAGCTCTGAGCAAGGCGCCCGGACCCTAGAAACTGAAAGTACCATTTGGTTCATTTTCCTCTTTCCGAGCCCTGTGGAGGCCGGAGGACAGCTCTCGCTGTTAGGGTCTTCCTCCCCTGCAACACACCCATCTGGTGCGGTCATTTCAACCCAGAGGCTCTTACAAGGCTGTTGTGATGCCATCGACATCAGAATGGACTTGTGAATCTTTTTAAGTCGCTGGTTGTTGTACTGAGTAATATTCACGACAGATCTCTGGACACTTATGCCATCCCCTCACCCCTTCCAATTCCATCCTGAGACTTGCCCCTTTGGTGTCCAATGCCACCTCCTACGCCCCTTCTTTCCATCAGAAGTTTTCACGTTCCTTACATTTGATTTGTCTGAATTCCTAGGAGTAGCTACCATGGGTTTTTTTTTTAGTTTTGACTTAAGTTCCAGTAGTTCACATACGGTGTAATATTAGTTCCAGATGCACAATTTGGTGAATCAGCAACTCCATACATCGCCTGGTGCCCATCACGACAGGTGCCCTCCTCCATCCCCGTCATCTGTTTCCCCCATCCCCCACCCACCTCCCCTCTGGTAACCACCAGGGTGTTCTCTATATTTAAGAGTCTGTTTCTTAGTTTGCTTCTTTTTCTTTTTCCCCCTCTTTTCTTGTTTGTTCTGTTTCTTAAATTCCACATACGATCGGAATCATATGGTATTTCTCTTTCTCTGATTTGTTTTGCTTAGCATAACATTCTCTAGCTCCACCCATGTCCTTGCAAATGGCAAGATTTCATTCTTTTTAATGGCTGAGTAATATTCCATTGTGTATATACACCACATCTTCTTTATCCATTCATCAGTCGATGGACACTTGGGCTGCTTCCATAATTTGGCTATTGTAGATAGTGCTACTATAAGCCTAGGCGTGCCTGTATCCCTTTGAATTTTTGTATTCTTTGGGTAAATACCTAGTAGTGCAATCGTTGGATCTCGGGTAATATTTTTATAATCAGAAAAAATACCAAAATAAATAACACAACTGTGTTGCTACAAATGTGTAATGGGTTTCTGGGAGCCCAGGGAGATTGTTCTGCATGGTAGGAGGGTAAGGATGAGAGGTGTCCTGTCACCCAATGCCCTCCACCATCTAGAAACTTCTGAGCAGGACGGCCCCAGTATGGGGATGAAACTCCTTCCATTAGAACCTCAGAGCCGCCTTTTGCCAGCGGCACGACTTTGATCAGGTAGTTAACATCTCTGTCTCTCAGACGCCACGTGTGTCAAATGCAGATAAGAATGAGGCTGGGCTAGGACCGCCTCGGTGGCTCAGTCGATTAAGCGTCTGACTCAATTTCAGCTCAGGTCATAATCTCACGGTTCATGAGTTTGAGCCCCGCGTCAGGCTCTGTGCTGGCAGCTTGAAGCCTGCTTGGGATTCTGTCTCTCCCTCTCCCTCTCTCTGCCCCTCCCCTGCTCTCTCTCTCTCTCTCTCAAAAATAAATAAACTTTGAAGAAAAATGAGTCCGAGCTCATCAGGTGCCCAGGAAGAGTGAATGAGGCAAAACACCTCCCGTGGTACCCAGCACATCACGGCCATCCTTACACACACGATCAATAAGGGGACAGGGCCAGGCAGCCTGTAAAGGAACAGTGACCCTTTAGTCATAAAAAGGAATAAAGCATTGATTCGTGCTACAACACGGATGAACCTTGAAATCGTGCTAAGTAAAAGCAGCCAGTCACAGAAGACCACATATTGCATGATTCCATTTCTATGGAATGTCCGGAACAGGCAGATGTATGGAGACAGAAAGTACACGAGCAGTTTCCAGGGGCTGGAGGGTGGAGGGAACAGCAAACGACGGTGGTGAGTGCTTAGTGAGTCTGGGTCTCCTTTGCCCACGATGAAAAAGGTCTGGAACTAAGAGCGGTTGCTGTATATCGTGAATGTACTTAATGCCACTGACCTGTACATTCTAAAATAGTTAAAATGGCGGGGGGGGGTGCCTGGGGGGCTCAGTTGGTTAAGCGTACTACTGTGGTTCAGGTCACGATCTCACAGTTTGCGGGTTCCAGCCCCGCGTCGGGCTCTGTGCTGACAGCTCGGAGCCTGGAGCTGCTTCGGATTCTGTGTCTCCCTCTCTCTCTCTGCCCCTCCCCTGCTCGCGCTCTGTCTCTCTGTCTCTCTCAAAAGTAAACATTAAAAAAATTTTTTTTAATAGTTAAAATGGTAACGTTTCAGGGTATGTTTTACATAACCTAAAGTACTTCACCGCTTTAAAAAGGTACAGAGGTCCATCCCCCGAGGACACGTGGAACGCTAAGGGGGATACGGACTGTTCCCAATGTAGATCACGGGCACACACTCCACTTTGGATCCTGTACCATCAGCTTTGCTAGTTAACAAACCACTTCAACATTTAGTGGCTTCCAATACCGATGAGCCATTGTGTGGGCCCGCTATGCGCTCCTGGTCTGGGCTCCCTCATGTGTCCATGGTCGGCAGGTCCGCTGGAGGCCGGAGGATCGACGGGGGCCTCACCCCCATGCGTGGGTGTTGGGGACCTGCTGGTTGGGGAGGCTCAGCCTGGGGGGCTGGCTGGTCTCCCGTCCCCGGTGCAGGGCTGAAGCGATGCCAGGGGAGTGCCGGGGGCAGGTGCACAGGTCTCTGGAGCCCAGGGCTCCAAGTACACAGCCTCACTCTGCCACGCCCTACGGGTCAGAGCAGGTCAGGTCACCCAGATCAGGCGTATGGGGGTGAGGGGGACATAGACACCGGTTTCTGATAGGAGGAGCTGCCGAGAAGCCGTGCCATTCTCCTGCCACCATGCTTCCGAAATGAAGACCCTGGGTGCCCAGTTTCTGCCGTGCATTTCCCAGATGGTGCCCCAGTCCCACGGATCCCTGTGGACACTGCACTCCCACCTCGAGGCGGGCTCCACAAGGGCGAGGCTCAGACAGGAGGTCAGGGTGTCCCCCTGCTTGTCACTCAGTAAAGTAACATAGCTGACACGTAACAGCTTGCAGCCCAGGGCCCGTGTCCCTTACACCAGACAGATGCATTAGAGGGACCATAACAAAACATCTTCAGGGGGTTTTCTGACGACTATAATTCTTTTGCTTCCAAACTAAATGGGCCTGTCATCCACTTTCTTCCATCCGTGTGCAGAAGCTCTTCCTCTCTCTCAGGAGCCCTCGAGACCTCTAGACATCCAGCGGGGTGGGGTGGGGGGTTCCCTCCGGGGGGAAGAAATAGAGTGAGCAGTGATAGGGCTGGGGACAGGAGGAGCTGCTGTCCGGTGTGGCCTGGGCCCAGGGTGGACAAAGCCGACTTCTTGGCCAGAAAGGGGAGTTAAGTGCATTGTGAGGAGCCTGAAACAATGAGGAAGAGGACTGGACTTCCTGCCTGTGGTAACAGGGAGCCAGTGAGGAGCTTGGAGTGCCACGGTCAGGGCCGAGTGTAGGAAAAGCCGTCTGCAGCATGTGCAGACGGCTGACGTTCTGGGAGCTCCCAGGTGGGACGCGCCAGCCAGTAGGAGGCTGTTGATAGCGTCTGGGTGATGGAGATGCCACGGATGGAGCCATGATCTGACAACAGCTTCGACGCGGGAGGACAAGAAGGAGTGGGGGGGAGGGGGGATGGCCGGGAAGGCAGGGGCGCCGCGCACATGGAAGGACTGACAGGAAAAGGCACGGGGCATTCCCAGAACGCAGGAAACGGGGTCGGGGAAGTTCTGCTGAATGTTTTAAGGAGACATCCAGAGCACGGGGTGTTACTGCCACGGGGCAGGGGGCTGGGGGGGCGGGGAGGGCGCACGGGCAGAGGGGCACTGGGGAACTAGGGGCGCTGCCCTGCTTCGCAATCTCGTCCGCGGCCGGCCCGAGGCCAGCCCTGCGGTCTGATGTGCCGCCGGGGTCTAAAACCCGACTTCCAAGATTGAGCAATAGCGTTTTCTCCTCCCAGATGAAAACCTGTCCAAAACCCAGGCCCAGATCCTTCCCCGCTCTCCCCTACACTGGAGTGCTCGGCGGTTGGCCGCAGCTGCCTCACTCACAACAGATTTTACAAGGCTGGTCTCCTGCCAGGGTCCTTTTAGAAGTAAAAATAGCTGAAATAAGCCCGCTCTCCCAGATCCATGAAACCATTTCCCCATACCTCAAGCTTTCACCTACTGCTGCGCCATCCTGTACCCCACTCGGAGACTCACTCCCTGGGAGACCAGGCCGTGGGGTCTCGAGGGGCCTGTGCAACAGAGGGCTCAGCTTCAAGTGGGGCGTCCAGCTGGACGCAGGCAATCGCCGTCTTGGTCACTGCTGGGGTGCGCCTCACCACGCAACGCTCACCGTTCGTGACGAAAGAAATGCTTTCTCTCCTTAACGGCACCTGCCGCCTGGTCGTTACATTCCGGGCATGATTTACCCCTTCCAGGCCTAGGGTCCTGGGCTTTGGTAATGTGCTCTCGGCTCAGTGACAAAAGTATCTCTTAAGATGTGTTAGCTCCTGGTGCCTTTGCGAGGTCATTCGAGGCTAGGACCAGAAGGATTAAAAGATCTGACTCCTTCCTGAGGTCCTTAGTTGTAAAGGACCAAAGAAGACATAAAACAAAGATTTATTCAGTTTCAGCCGGACAGCTCAATGGCACAGTCCCGTAAGAACCAGGAAAAAAGAAACATCTGGCCAGAAAAGCGCACTTGTTTACGAAAAAAAAAAAAAAAAAGGTTTAAGAGTCTTCTCCAGTTTTACCAAGTTCTTGGACGAAAATTAGGCTGATCGTGAAAAACAATGTGGAACCTTGGGAGCACGGGGGCCACACAGGCCGGAGAAAGAACATCTTGTCTCTTCCTCGTCCAGCTGCCTCGGACCCCGGCCCCCTCCCGGGAGCCCCTGGGGAGGAGCCCCGCCCTGGTAGGTAGCCCCTGGGGAGCACGCAGCTGCGGTGCTCCCCGCACAGGTGGCCAGTCCGCCTCCGAGGCCAAACCCTCGTGTGGGGGAGGACGGTCTATGAACGGATTCTAGCGGAGGGCGAGGGCCATGTTTTGCTGTTCCCGATGACCAAGCGGCTCTCTTCTGAGCCCAGCGCACACGGCCCTGGTGCTGTTGGCACCTAGCTAGTGACAACCACTTACGCGACGTGCTGGGGCGGGGGCGGGGGCGGGGGGTGTGGCTTTGGAGCTGCGGACAATGGCTGTTTTGTAAGGAAGGAAGCCTGCACGGAACGTGGCCCCAGGCCCAGGCTGGGAAACTCAGCTTCTTTTCCAGGCCTGCCGTTGACTCAGCGGGGCTCTGAGGCCAAGCCTGCTCTAGGGTCGGCTCAGCCCCCTCCTGACGTGCCCGGCAGCCTACGGATGAATGGCAGTCACAGGATGGCAGGAGCTTCGGCTCTCCCTGGGATGCCAATGGGACAGACAGGTCAAGATTGGAAGATGCTTTGAACTTCTGGGCACAAAGCCGTCTTGCCCGCGGTAATTAATACCTCTCACCATGGAGGTGGATGAAGGTCGGGGTTACTTGGGGAGTAGAGCCGGCTCATGGCTGGATCTCTGGGGCCCAGGCCGTGGGCAGCCTTACGCAGGGGGGCAGCAACGATGGGGGCGGGGCTGGGTCCCCGGGCCGGGCCATGCGGGTCAGCAGCCCAGACTCAGCTGTTAAGAAAGCGGCCGGCCTTGGAAACACTCAGTGCTGGAGAAACACGCACGCACACTATCGCCACGGAAGGGAAGGCCAGAGAAGAAATGGAATCACACCAGCAGAGCCAGCCCGACGGCCCCCTGGCTCACGGAAGCTCCATGTTGCGGGAGTCAGAGATAAGCTTCTAACAGTAGCCAGTAAGGAAGGTGCTGATCAGACATCTGACCAGGTGAGGCTGCCTCACGGACCTTCCGAGGGGGCCTAGAGATCTCTGACAAACCTTGAGTGACCTGGACCTGCGTTCCCACATCCCGCCGGAAAGAGGATGTTCCTGGAAACCTTGTACCGCAGATGCCAGTTTGAGAAGAGCATGAAACGAAGCTGTGACTCTTGTTACCGTGACTCATTCTCCTCTGTAAAATGGAGAGCTCAGTCCGTTAAGCGTCGGCGGGAGCTCAGTCCGTTAAGCGTCCGACTTCAGCTCAGGTCATGATCTCGCAGTGTGTGGGTTCGAGCCCCGCGTCGGGCTCTGTGCTGACAGCTCAGAGCCCGGAGCCTGCTTCCGATTCTGTGTCTCCTTCTCTCTCTGTCCCTCCCTCGCTCACTCTGTCTCTCTCTCTCTCTCTCTCAAAAATAAACAAACGTTAAAAAAGTATTTTTAACTAAAAATTGGGGCATCGGAGCAGCCGTGGTTCGACTTTCCAGCCCTTTCCAGCTGTTCCACTCCCTCCACATGCTGGGGGGGGGGGGTCTTTGGACCCTTCTGCTGCCCTCCAGAGCCCCCGAGAGACACTGAGGAACTTGAGTCCGCACTCCGCCAGCCCCAAGGACGTCAACGACCCCAAATGACAGCCTTCAGCACGACATGAGCTCATCTCCGCCCAGGTCAGTGCAGCACCCTGTGCCATCCCTTCCCGCCCATCTGCCCTTCCACGTGCTCCCACGGCACCTCAAAACTCCACTCTCAGGCCACAAACCTCTGTCACAGGGACACGGAGGTGACACTCCCGGCTCCTGAGCTCCCCCGAGTATTCGGTTCCACATGCTGGTCTGGTGGCGGTCCCGTGGTGCCCTTGCTCTCTGTGCAGGCTCTGCACTGAGCCTTCTTGTCTCTCCAAGTCTCTCTGGCTCTGTGCTCCCAGGAAGTCCTCCCAGATCAACCTCAGCTAGCCCTCCCGTTGATGAATCCCTCCCAAATCTCCTGAGCGTTTGAACCACGTGGTCAAGCGGGGATCCAACCTTCGGGCTCACGAAGTCCATTGTCACCGGCAGGGCACCCTGCCCCCTCCCAGGGGCCCCGAGAGCTTCCCCTTCCCGCCCCAACAGCAGCGTGTTCACACGCGTGGAGAAGACTCACAAAAGTGTACAACCTGTTCAGCTTGTCTGTGTTTGTCCTACCCCTTCTGATGCCAAAAACACAGTGCACCAGAGAGGAGATGAAGCCACTGAGGTCTGAGGAGCACTGAGCCCCGCAGCCCATCAGCACCGCGGCCGCGGTAACGACCTCTAAGCCCACGAGTAGCAGCCTCTACACCTCCTCTCCGCTCCCCATCTCACCCCACCCATCACAGCCCCACCCACATGGCCGCCAGGCCAGCTCCCTCTGCTCCTGTAACCCCAGCCCACCTTGCCCTTTCCGTCGCCCAGGGCGTCCTTCCTTCCACCCCCACTGTCCCATCAGGAGGACTGCAAAGTCTCTGGTCTTCCAACCCCCTGTGACATCCTGCACACCAGTGCCAAGCGGTCCATCTCAAATGCTTCTTCAGCGTCCCCTAGCACGGCACCCGACCTGGGCCCCAGCGCAGCGTGTGGTCAGTACTGAACACATGGGCCCATCCGCTGAGTGGATCCTAGCACTTCCTCCTCTTAGAAGTCACGGCTCCTCTGTTGCCCGGGGTCATCCGTGTGGCTCCGGAAGCTGTCGGCAAGCCGGCAGCTGTCCCCCTGACCAGTCCTCCACACAGACCTATGCGTCTCGGCCACCCCAGACTCTTCACTTTCAACACCACTCTCTGTCCCCAGGCTTTGCACATACAGCTCCTTCTGCCCCTTACATCCGCCCTCGCCTCCCCCGTCACCGTCCCATCACCCCTCACCCCTCAAGGGTCCCTTCTCTACGGCAGCTTTGCCGACCTCCATGGAAGGGCCCTCCCTCCCTTGCTCCCACGACGGTCCCCACCAGCCTTGGCCGGGCCAGGCCCACGCCCGCGGCGCTTAGGTCTAGAAGCCCACGGTCTGTATCTGCCAGCCTTCCTGGGACGTGCATGCACCTCGATGCCCGGTGTGTCTTTCCCCCGCGCGCCACACTAGCACACAGTAGGACTTGCTGCCGTGCCGGCTCCAGGCCTGGAGAGACTCGCCTTTAAAACTGCTTTGTTGGGGCGCCTGGGTGGCTCGGTCGGTTGAGCGTCCAACTCTTGATTGCAGCTCAGGTCACGATCCCGGGGTGGTGGGATCGAGGCCCGGGTCGGGCTCCGCGCTGAGAAGGGAGCCTGCTTGGGGTTCTTTCTGTCTCCCCCTCTCTCCGCCCTTCCCGGCTCTCTTTGTCTCTCTTTCTCACTCTCAAAATAAATAAATAATGAAAACATAAAAAAAACAAACTGCTCTGTTTATGTGCATGGAAAGCCAGTGTTCTCCAGTTATCTCAAAATCGCTTCCATCTCACCAGAGTTACTGCTGTCACACGGAGGCCAGAGCGCGCCGGTGCGGCCCAGGCGCCAGCCAAGCAGCTCTGCCCTTTGAACCACTTCTGTTCCAGAGCCAGGCCCTGCAGCCTCGCGCGTTGGGCCCAGGGGTGCCAAGGCTCTGCGCTAACAACACGACAGGCTTTCGTAAAATCACAGAAAGCCAAGAAAGCCCGGCTCCCACCCAGGCCCCCGCCTCCCCCCCCACCCCCGCCTTACCCTCTGATTCAGGCGAGGGGGACGGGGGGCCACCTCGTGGGAGACTCTCTCACCCATCTGTGTGTCCTTGTGTCGTCTCCGGATGCATCTGCCACGGCACCAAGGGAGGAGATGGCCGTAAATCATCTGCCCCCACGGTCCCTAGGAAAATATTAGAAGCGCTCGGGATAGGTGTGGCTTTGGCTCGCGCAGCAGGGCCGGCCCGAGGTCCCGCAGCCCCAGGAGCAGGACACCCAGAGCCCTGTGTAGGTGGCATCGCCGAAGGCTCCCCCCTCCATAAATCACCCCGAGCCCTGGCGTCCTGACCCAGAGGTTCCCGCTCCGGCTCACCCGAGGGCGAGGGGTGCTGCGGCCGCTCCCATCCGACGCCCCAGGCTCGGGCCTCGGCGTAACCTCGCCTAACCCCGCAGAGGCCCACACGCTCGGCGCCCCACACCCCACACGCAGCCACAGGATTACACAACGCCACCCGACGCTGCAGGGAACACCATGTCCGGGCCAAGCCCGGCCCCTCGGCCCACAGAACACCAAGAGGAGGGAGGAAGGGACCTGGGTGCCGGGCGGGTCCCGTTTCAGCCCCAGCTCGGTCACCAGCCCCAGCGGCCGCCTCCACAGAATGGGCACGAGTGGCCCACGGGGTCTGGCCCAGCCCGTGGGTGCCCGGCGCAGGCTCCGTGTCCCCCTGAGACCCAACTCCCCCCAGGTCTCGTCAGACCCCGTCAGGAGGAGGTGGGTCGGGGGACCAGATGAGAATGACAGGGCTCGAGTGTGGATTTTGCTGGATTCCCACTTAGGCTGAGCAGCCTGCAGAAAACGGGCTGTGAGAATCTTTCCTTTCATGTCCAGCCAGGAATCTTGCTCCTCGGAGCAGAGGGCTGCGTCCAGGCTCCTCAGCAGGGCTCGGGGGCCGCCTGTCCCAGAATGACTCTGGCCTTGGCTGGCGAGAGTCTCTGCCAGGAGAGATGGTGAAAGTGGCACATAAACCAGGAGACTTCCTGCAAGCGCAGGCCTCAGCTACCGGGTCCTCGACTTGCTCTGCCTGCGTCCTTGGCCTTTGAAGCCACCGGGAAGGGAAGGCCGGGACCCGGGGATCTGTTTTGACAGCACCCTCCTCACAGAGGCCACAGGGGGCCAGCGGGACGGAGCCACCACCCGTGATGCGTCCCTGCAAGCCACGGGTCTCTCTGTAAGATGGGGACTTCCCTGAGAGCACCATCTCTTAGGTCCCGGCCCTGCTCACGCCCAGACGGCCCAGGACAATGGAAACGCAGAGGCTTTCTGGAACCAGGACGGCCCGCCTACGAACCCCAGTGCTGGGGCCGGGTCGCTGGGTGACACAGGGCACACATGGTTGTCTTACAGAGCAGGGAGCACAGGGGAGTAGATTAAAGGGCAGATTCTGTATGATCCCCTACGTGAGGGCTTCCTGGGGAAGTCAGACCCGGAGAGACAGAGGCAGAGGCTTCCAGGGGTGGGGGTGGGGATGGGGACAGGTTCAGTTTGGGGAGATGGAAAGTTCTGGAGGTGGATGGTGCTGATGGCTGTACAACAGGGGGAATGTGCTTTGTGCCCCTGACCTGTGCACGTAAAAATGGTTCTGATGGCGAATTTTGTGTCACATGTATTTTGCCACAATAAAAAATTTTTTTGAAAAAACCTGCAGGGGCCCTGCAATCCCGGGGGCCAGTGGAGCAGGGGTGCTGAGACATCCCTTCTAAGGGGAGAGGGAAGCTGGTGCACCTGACCGCTCCCTGACCCTCCACAAAGGGGCGCAGCACCGCATGGGCTTCCTGGGAGTTTGGAGAGGACAGTCCCCGCGTGGGTGTGTCACTCCAACCCACTCACCAAGTCACCCAAACAGCTGTTTGGTGTGGGGCCCAGAACAAGAGGGGAATGGGCAGTGAGTGTTTGATGTGGACACAAGGTCTCCGTTTGGGAAGATGAACAGGCCCTGGGGACGGACGGCAGTGCCCTTGCTCGCGACCACTGAACTGTGCACTTAGAAATAGTTCCAGCGGGGCGCCCGGGGGGCTCGGGCGGTTGAGCACCTGACTCCTGGTTTTGGCTCAGGTCGTGATCTCATGGTTAGTGGATTTGAGCCCCGTGTCGGGCTCTGCGCTGACAGTGTGGGGCCTGCTTGGGATTCTCTCTCCCTCCCTCTCTGCCCCTCCCCACCCCTCAAAATAAATAAATAAACTTTATTTTTTAAGTTTATTTATTTATTTTTGAGAGAGAGAGAGAGAGAGCATGCGCACAAGTTGGGGAGGGACAGAGAGAAGGAGAGACAGAATCCCAAGCAGGCTCCGTGCCGTCAGCACAGAGCCCGATGTGGGGCTCAAACTCCTGAACTGTGAGATCATGACCTGAGCTGAAACCAAAAGTCAGACGCTCAACCAACTGCGCCAAACTTGGAAAAAAAGAAAGAAAGAAATAGTTAAAATGGTAAATTAAGAAAGGATGGACTGTGTAATTTTCAAACATACGATAGGGCTCACACAATTAAATTAACGATGTATTGTAAACTGGGGAGAAGTGTAAACCCGTCTAAAGCTCTAAAAGCAACCAAAACAATAATGAACAAAGATGGGAGTGGGTGGGGGTCCGCAGACAAGTCAGAGCAGCAGAGCGACCCCTGAAATAAGTGTCTCACCGTTGGAGCTCGGGGTAATTAGGGCGAAGACCCAGCAACGCGAGGCGCTGAGCTGAGCTGGGGGGAGGAGGGCGCTGGCTTTTCCCTCTCGTTCCTTCCTCACCTGTTTGGTCACCATCGATTCACATGTGGACGTTGCTGTGACGATAACTGAAAACAGCTGAGACCTGAGCCTCCATGACTCCAGCTAAAACTCTCTCAAATGAAAACTTAAAAAATCCTGGTGGAGGTGAAGACCCTTCCAGGCGCCCCCAGCCTGGGCTGGTCCTGCGTCTGCTTGCTTGTTTGATCCCGGCTTGCCGGGCAGGTGGACAGCAAAAGTGGTTCCCCGTCCATCCAGGCGCCTCGTGTGGCCACGACGCGCGGCCTCTCTGCCGCCGTCCGCACCATCCCCTCTGCGAGGCCAGCCGCTCCCCGTCCCGGGAGGGGAGGAGGGGGATGGGAGGAGGGACGGATGCAGGAAGATGGTCCCGCACCTGCAGGGGAGAGGCTGAGTGGAAGCAGTGGCCCCCCTGGGCACTGGGGCCGGAGACAGGTGTGGAGGGGTGAGGGGAGAGAGGAGGGTCCCGGTGCTGGCTGAAAGAGATGCCGGCCGCTTGAATGCTCTGAGGATGCCCCTGTCCAGTCCCTCCTCCCTCTTCCACCCCTTGCCGCCCCCCCAATCTCTTGCTTCCCCAACACACTCCTGGGCCGCAACTGATGGGCCACCGAGGGCGGTGGCTGCCACCACGCTTCTGAAACTGAACACCGAACACCATCACCGTTAGAGGGAAGGGAGGCACGGGGGCGCGCGCCCACTCAGGGTCGGTGCCATGCTCTGTCCCGGGCACCGTGTATAACACAGGTGGCTCTTCAGACGCTGCTCGCGAACATCAGACTTCTGTGCTGGTCTCCGTGGGGCAGTTTAGTCTCCGGTTGCCACCAGACGCCGCCAACCAGTGGTGGCGCTAACTCTTGGGTTCAAGTGCAGATGCCCGAGCACAAGTCCTGGGCACCGAGAGGCACAGACAGACAGGCTCCCGCCCACCGGGAGCTCCTGGAGCGGGGAGCAGACATGGAGCCCAGAGCTGGACGGGGCACGAAGAGGGAAGTGCCCGCGGCCCAGACGTGGCGTGTGACACACAGGAGCGAGGACAGAGGACGAGGCGGCAGGATCTGCAGGGTCCGCTGTGGCCGCCTCTTTAAGAACATGCTGTTAGTGCTAAATGTCCCCCTGGGCCAAATGACTCACGCAGTGGGAATGAATGCGACACAGACATGAGGTGGACAGGCCTCGGGGCTCCTCCAGTCCAACCTTCTTCCTTCCCAAAGAAGCAGAACATGTGCGCCCTGAAGGCCCCAGTGACCTGCTCCGGGCACCAGGCTCGCGCGGGCCGGAATCAGGGGTGCACCTTCATGTGTGGGCTGTGGTGCAGCAGGGACGGTCCCCTTCCATCCTCCTAAGAGCCCCAGAGGCGGACATTGGGACCCTTATTCAGAGCTCGGGCGGTGGAGGCTGCACCAGGGCATCTAAGGGCCACTGCCGGGATTGGGCCCCAGGTGCGTCTGAATGACCAGCCGGTGCCCAGGGCCTGCGGCCCCTTCCCACCTGCTGCGTTTGGCCGCAGCCGGGCACGTGGAAGGTTCCCTGCTGTGGGCATTGCCTGCGGACACGGGCCAAGCGACTAGTTAACCAAAGAACCACCGAGGAGGACAAGAAGGTCCGGGGACAGACCCGCCCGAGCTCCCCAGGGCAGAGACCCCCCCCACGCTCCAGCCTGCTGTACCCCGTCGGCCTCACCTTCCAGCTTCTCGCTGCCCCTGCCCCTCACCTTCCGTTCCTATGTTGCATTTCTCCTTCTCAGCACTTAATGATCAATTAAATTCTTTCCATTTTTTTACTCTGATGCAAAATAACAGCAACTGAGGAAGAAAGAAAAAATAAAATACCAGCTCACGGAAAGCCCCGAGTGTGGCCGGCGCATCATTTCAAAGTGGCTGGGCCCCCCTCGAGGCCCGAGCGTACCCCTCTGGTTTGGGGAACCAAAACCCTAGCCTGTACCAGGGGCATAGCCACACGTCCCTCCCCAGCAGGGGCAAGAGCGAAAGAAAACACAGGTTCTGTGGTAACGTCACCTTCGCTAACAAGTGAGTCTAACTACTGAAGGCACCTAGAACTGGCTTTGAACTTCACACCCCAGGCCGGGGTCTGGGGCTTCCCAGGTGAGCCCGGGCTCTAACCTGGGCATTAACTCCAAGGAGCTGTGGGACTGAGGCAAAGTATAATGCTTCTCTGTGACTTGGTTTCTTCATCTGTGAAATGGAAACAAACAAGACCACCGACCCATAGTTCTCGTGAGGATGAAGGAAACAGCAAGTGCACGGGGCTCAGAGAGCACTCAGCAAATGCCAACGACACACAGCCCCGTCCCACCTTGTGCCCGTCCCACGACGGAGGCCCCGTCTCCTGGTGTGTGAGGGAGGGAATCATACTCTGCCCGCCTCACAGAGTTGTCATAACAACAGCATTAAAGAAGCCACGTGAGAGTTATTTTCAATTCAGTCATTTGTCCAACCATCCATCAGACAGTCACTGGAAGGCTGCTAGGGGCTAGAGGCAGGGCTTTGCCCTGCGGATACGGCACTGGGTCCCGGCCTCAGGCTGGCCACAGTCTGGCGGGAGCAGAACAAGAGAACTTCACCCATGACGTGAAGCGGGGGCTCACTCGGGGAGAAGGAGGCTCTCTGGGGTGGTTCCTGGGCCCCCTGAGGCGCAATGGCCCCGGAGCTCCTGGGCGATGTCCACGTGCATGGGGACAACTTACAAGGAGGTCCAGGACTTTCTCAGCGGACCGGTGAGCCGTGGCCAGGCAGCAGCGTGCCCTCACATCACTGGCCCTGCCCATCCCCACACGGAGATCTAGAGGAGTGGAGACAAGAAAGCAAGGCGTGCTCGGAGCTAGGTTCTCTCCCATTGGAGGCCCAGGCCCAGGGCTCCCCATGCAGGGGCACCAGAGGTGCCCCTGGGATCAGGGTGGGAGCCCCATCATGTAAAGAGCCGTTGGATGGACAGAACACCGTCTCGCCTGCCCGAGTGTCCATTCCCTCGTCTGTAACAGGGTCACTGCCGACTACCCCACCTCGTCATGATCCAAGATGCAATAACGTGCCTAGCATAGCACTTGGCTCCAAGAAGCTACCCGGGAAATGCCTGCCTTACTTAGTCACAATATCCACAATCCGAACAAAGACCGAGCAGGTGGCACAGGAGAGTGTCTTGAATTCAGACTAACCAGGAAAACATGCCCACGCGTCCTAGGGGCCCAGCCATCCGTGTCCCAGTGAAAGTGCAAAGCACCCCACATCTTTAGGCCGCCCCACCTCGTCCCTGGCAAATGCTCACAGGCTTCTCTCTGCCCCCTGTCAGACCCGGGAAAGCAGGATCAGAGGTTCCTCTGCAGGAGCTGTTCGGTTTCACTTCCAGAGACCACCGGCTGTCAGCCCACAGCAGGGCACAGACACGTCAGCGTGGGAGTCACCGATCCTGGTCCTGCAAGGGCCTCCCCCCAACCTGGAGGCACCCCACCCCCAGCCCCGTCATCACAGACACACCTCACGCGATGTCCCGGGTGGCCCTTCAGAAGACACGCTCATCAATGAAGAGTCTGTCCCAAGCTGGCAAGTTGCATCTTCCTGGTGACTTAGCCTAACGACCAAAATCTCACAAATCAAACCTCTCCAAAAAATAAAACGTAACCAACTACAGCCCAAGGACCAAATCCAACCAGATGCCTGGTCTTGTAAATAAAGTTTTATTGACACACGGCCATGTCCATTTCCTGACATATTGTCGGTGGCGGCTTTCACACTACACTGGTATGGTTGACATGTTGATTGTGAGAGTGCCGTGGTCTGAATGCCTGTGTCCTCCCACAGTTCATGTGTTGAAATCCTACCCTCCCCCCCAGAGCGATGGTATTTGGATGTGGGGCCCTTGTGAGGTGATTAGGATATGAGGGCAGAGTCTTCATGGTTGGGATTACCACCCAGAAGTTTCCTTTACCCCTTATGCCGGGCGAGGACATGGCAAAAAGATGGCCATCTATGAACCAGAAAGTGGGCTCTCATCAGACACCAAATCTGCCAGGACCTTGATCTCAGATTTCCAGCCTCCACAACCGGGAGCAAATTCTCTTGTTCATAAACCACCCAGTGGCTAAGACAGCCTCCCAGAGCCAAAGACACTTACCATCCATCTGGGCCTTCCAGAGAAACTGTGCTGGCCCTGCTCCTCGGGCTTCGCCCCCCAACCCCGGGAGACCCCTCTGTGTCCTGACTCAGCACAGCGCCCAGAGCAGGAGGTCCTCACTGAACGCTCGTCAACCTGTATAGCTCGTCAACCTGTATAGACGCCTGCCTCGAACGCGCACCGAATCCTTCAACACCGCTCACTGAGACTCGCGTGTGACGGGCCCTGGCATATCCCCACGTGACTTCTGAGGGTGGCACTCACCCAGAGGAGGGGGTAAGGCTCACAAGCTTTCCTGCTGGGGCACACCTTGGGAGAAAATCATTCCATCTTGCGGGTACACAAAAAGAGGATTCTGAAAATCTATTTCCGGTTAGCCAGGAGGAGAGGGGAGAGCTATGACTGGGAGATGATTCTGGTGTTACCCAGAACCGAAAGGGTAAAGCGAACAGTCTGAAAACAGACTAGCCACTTAAACCCACTGAGTCACTGCGGCAGAAAAAGGTCACAGACAGTGTGGCCAAGATAAGTGGACAGGGTGATCCAGAGAAGGCTGACCTCTCTTCTCCTCCCTGTTCAACCTCAAAAGCACATGGGCCAACAGCTTTCCCCGCCACCCAGGGACTCAGCGTCCGAATGGTGACAAGCGGGAGGATGGAGCAAGCCTGGTGATTTCAGGCCGATCTGCTGGCGCTGTCTGGGGGCCATGGCAGGAGGCTCTCACAGCCCTGGCTCCAGCCTGCCCAGGACCCCGCGCTGACCGCAGCCCAGCCCTCCACCCTCAGCCTCACCCACCTCCCCGGCTCCCTCCGGGCCCGTGACCGCTCTGGAAATAGCCCCTGCTCTTCTCACCCTGTGCCTTCGCCCCGCTCTGCAGCTCGACCACCCATGGCCTCCCTCCCAGACCCCCTCCCTTGGCACAGCCCTCCCACCCCAAGAAGCACATCGCCAGCATCTCCCCCACACGGCCCTGCCCGGACCTCCCCCAGCCTCCACCTCCCGGTCACCCAGAGCCCACCCTGCTCTCTGTGCCCCCATCAAACCCCTCTGGCCCAACGGGCTTGCTTTGTCTCTCTTCCCCCCAACCCCCTGATGACTAATTGCCCTGAATGGAGGGTCTCACTGATCCCTGAGCCCCCACTGCCTGCTTAATTTTTCTTACCTTTGAATCTTTGCATTGATAGTTTGTTTCTAGAGTCCCTCAACCTACGTCCCATCGGTTTAAGGTAACAGGGGCTAAGCCAGATCTGGAGTTCAGCTGGTGGCTCAGTCAACCCTGCTCCCCCAGTGACGGGCTCTGTATTTGTGTGCCCAGCCTGTGTGGGCAGTGGGAGGGACCAGGGCTCTAGTGTCCTTGTCCCCCTCAGTTCCACTGTACCCAGAGACCCCTCCTTTTCCTCAGCTCCTGAGCTCTGTATCTCACTCTTGGATCATCTGTGCAGCGAACATCTGTGAGCCCTTCAGGCGAGGATGGAGGGGCTCAACGCCCCCCATTCCTCCTTGAAGGAACCGTCAGTCTAATGGGGAGATGAGAACCCAGGCGGGGGTGGGGGTGGGGGAATCCCGTGTCAACCGTAAGAATGTGAGCAACCTTCCCAGCATCTGGGACAGCCTTGTCCCCATGCACAAGAAGTCCTGCATCATGCCTTCCACCTTAGTGGCCGAGACTGCCCGGCTGGTGCTCACTAAGGAGTCAGTCAATAAATAAGCAATTAAAGGGTGCATTTCCACTGCAGGTGGGAATGTAAATTGGTGCCGCCACTGGAAAATACTACGGAGGCTCCTTAAAAAAATTACAAATAGAAATACCACGTGATCCAGTAAATACCATGACTGGGTATTTACTCAAAGAAAACAAAAACACTAATTTGAAAAGATATAAATAAGCTCCCCGCCCCCTGAGTTTACTGCGGCATTATTTACAATAGCCAGGATACGGAAGCAGCCAGGGTGTCCACTGATGGACGAATGGACCAAAAAGATGCGGCATATACATGAAATGGAATATCACTCAGCCATGAAAAAGATGAGCTCTTGCCACTTGCGACAGTGTGGATGGACCTAGAGGGTATTGTGCTGAGGGAAGTAAGTCAGACAAATATTGCATGATTTCACTCAGATGTAAAATCTAAAGGACAAAACAAATGTTATGCAAAGCAGAAACAGACCCATAAATACAGAGAGCAAACTGAGGGTTGTCAGGAGAGGAAGCGGGGTTGGGCCAAATGGGTGAAGGGGGAGAGGAAGGTACAGGCTCCCAGGTGTGGAATGACTAAGTCACGGCATAGGGAATACAGTCAATGATATTCTAACGGTGCCATACAGTGACAGCGGCTGCACTTGGCGGTGAGCACGGGTGTCATGTATAGAGTTGTTGAATCACTACGCCGTACGCGTGAAACTAACGGAACACTGTGTGCCAACCATAGTTCAATAACAACAAATGAATGGATAGATGGATGGGTGGATAGACAGATAAATGACATGTTTCCAGGTGAAGACAGCAGAATGAAAAAGAATCAGGGACACACCCTCCTCCAATATGCAACAAAGTGAAAAAAAATCATTAAACAAAACTCATCATCAATAACCACTCTAGGCCATACGCACTGAATAGAGCAGCCAAGAGAAAAGCAGGAGATTCCGGTTCGGTGCAAAGATGTGTAATTCCTACCCCCACCCCCAACCCCTGGGGGATCGTCTTAGGAAAGAAATTAACCCTGAGAATTGCCACAGAGTTCCCGCGGTGGCTGGTGTGCATGGGCAGCCTGGCAAAAGTGGAGTGAAAACCTCTAGAAGTCTCCGCATGTTACAGAGGCAGCTCGGCAGTGGGAAAAAGCGTTTGCCATTTTCCAGGGCACGAACGTGCCAGATTAAGCACATAAAAATGTGCCGGGGCGCCTGGGTGGCTCAGTCAGCTAAGTGCCCCACTCTTGATTTTGGCTCAGGTCATGATCTCACAGTCGTGGGATCGAGCCCCTCATCAGGCTCTGCACTGAGCATGGAGCCTGCTTAGGATTCTCTCTCCCTCTCCCTCTCCCCCTCCTCTGCTCACATTTGCGCTCTCTCTTTCTCTTAAAAAAAATGTGCCAAAAATGTCCTGTCTGGGATATACTTATCCTAAACAATTACTGGTTGTTTATCTGAAATTCGAGTGTAACCATGCATCTTGCATTTTTCCTGGCACCCCTGCCAGGGCCCCGTGCTGAGAGTGGGAACAGCAATCTGGTGCCCATGGGAGGGAGAGCGTGTCCTCAGCTGGGCTGACCAGGCGCTGGGACAGAACACTCACAGCTGACATGCAGCCTTCAGTGTACGGCTCAGAAAGAGAAAGACAAAGTTGCCCCAGGTAAGATGGGGAAATGACATTGTCACATTGAACATACAGACACTGCACTGAGCAGTCCCATCACACATGGTAAAAAGGATGGAAGAATAGGTGCACCTGGGGGGCTCAGTTGGTTGTGCGTCCGGCTTCGGCTCAGGGTCCGTGTGTTCAAGCCCCACATGGGGCTCTGTGCTGACAGCTCGGAGCCTGGAGACTGCTTTGCATTCTGTGTCTCCCTCTCTCTGCCCTTGCCCTGACTTGCGCTCGCTCTCTCTCTCTCTCTCTCTCTCAAAAATAAATAAACATTAAAAAACAATTTTTTTTAAAGAATGAAAGAATGGCCTGGAAGGGAAGCCCATGCCCCAGGGCTCCTCAGAACCAGGAGAGGGTTTTCCAGGTCAGCACCAGAGACTGACGGCTCCCCCGCCCTTCCCCTTGTCAGGTGTCAGTCCCGCATACACCTTTGGCACTTCTATCTGCTCGTGAAGAGCCCAAGCCGGCAACAAAACCAGGTGGAGAAAGGAGGAATCATGCAGTAGTGTGACGGCCACTCACCCATCTTGTGTAGGCGCTACAAGACCTTAAAACCTAACGACTCGTCTGCGTAATGATCTGTAAAATCTTTTTCCTTGACCTAAGTAGTGTCTTTAAAAATACCTCTTGTGGTGAGGGGAGTCTGAAGTTCAGCTTACTCCTTATCTTTTCTGAGACTCAAATGAAATTTAAATTTCGCATTTTTAATCATGCAGAATATGACGCTACTTTTGTAGAAATAATTTCATCTTGTCTTTCTATTCACCTACGTTTCTATTTCTCACTAGAGAGGAGTCCGGCAGGGCGTTCACCAAATGTTAACCCTACTTGTTTCTGGGCAGTGGGTGGTTTGTTGGTTTGCTATTTGTACTTCTGTGTATGGCTTCAGTTTTTATAATGGCACGTAAAACTTTTATAAATTCCTTTAAAATAATAATAATTATAATGAGAATATATATAGCTCACACTTCTAAGCACTTTATATGTATAAGAAGGTGAATTATTATTATTGTTATTACTATTCTACCTATCTTAAAGAAAATGAGACGAATATTTACATGGAATCTCAAAAGAATGGACATAAATAGCGCTAGGCTAAAAACTTCAGCAAGGGGCTGGCTCCATGGGCTTCTGTACACCATCAGGAAATGCTTGGAGTCCACTAGTAAAAAGCTAGACGCCTTTCAGCTTAGCAACCAAAACCAAAGGTATCCAGAAATGAATCTAACTGGGAATGGGTGTAGTCTGTATGCTTTAAGCGCCACTGAACTCTAGAGGTATTGAACTCGATTAAAAATGCATTAAAGACTGCCTAAGTAAACGGAGAGATAGCTCATGTTCACGGATAGGAACAATCAATATCACAGAGATGTCAGTCCCTCCTGAGAGGAGGACTCCAGTTCGAATGCTCAAATTAAAAAAAAAAAAATCTTTTAATTATAACTGGGTTTTTCATGGAATTGACAAACTGGTTATAAAATATTTATGGGAAAGCAAAAGGTCGAGAATATTTAAGGCACTTGTAGAGAAGAGTTAAGTTAAAACCTGTCTCAATACGAAGGCTTATTCATAAAGTTTGTGCGGATAAGATAGTGTGGTACCGCTCTGGAGCCTGGCAAAACGGCCGCCAGAACAGAACGGAGGGCCTCAAAATAAATCCGCCCACATGTGGAGCTTTAACATTATGTCAGAGGCTGCTCCGAAGGTCAGTGAAGAGAGGAGGGAGCATTTAGCAAACGGCAAAGCTGTATTAACAGCTATTCCTATGGGGAAAAGCAGAATTAGGTCTCCATCGCAAACCATTAACAAAATCACTTCTAAATGAATTAAAGTCTTAAATGTGAAAACCAAAGCCAGAACTTTTAGAAGAAAATATAAGACAATATATTTTCATCTTGGTGTAAAAACTATTAAGACACAAAAAAATGTGAAACATAACATAAAGTATTAATACATTTTAAGTTATTTCGATTAATAACTAATATTCATCAAAAGCCACCATGGGATGCCTGGGTGGCTCAGTCGGTTGCGCGTCTGACTTCATCTCACGTCATGATCTCGCTGCTCGTGGGTTCAAGCCCTGCATCGGGCTCTGTGCTGACAGCTCAGAGCCTGGAGTTTGCTTTGGATTCTGTGTCTCCCCCTCTCTCTGCCCCTCCCCTGCTCATGCTCTGTCTCTCTCTGTTTCTCAATAATAAATAAATGTTAACAAAAAAATGTTTTTTAAAAGCCACCATGAAACAGTGAAAAGAAAAGCCACTGGGATATAACGTTTGAAGCACATGTAAAAAATAAATAATTAGCACCCAAAATATATAAGGAACTCCAAATCAAAAGGGAAGAAATCAAATTTTAGAAATGAGTAAAATACATAAATAGGCATTCTACAGAAAGGTAAATTCCAATATAAATATGAATATATGTGTATTGATTGGGATTAAACTTTGGAAAACAACGTGGCATTCTTTGTAAAGGTGAATGTTCACGCATTTAATGGCCCAACAATCCCCACTCCTTGTGAAAGAAACGGACCCAAATATCCCATACAATGGAATAATATGTAGTGATGAAGAGAAATAAACTATAGCTACATGCAGCAATATAACATTTTTATGGAGTCCAAAAGCAAATAAAATTAAACAATATACAGTTAGGCCTGAGTACATGAGTGAGAGTTTTTTTTAAAGTTTATTTCTTTTTAAAAATTTTTTAACATTGTATTAATTTTTGAGAGACAGAGAGAGGCAGTGTGATCAGGGGAGGGGCAGAGAGAGAGGGAGACACAGAATCTGAAGCAGGCTCCAGGCTCTGAGCTGTCAGCACAGAGCCCGATGCAGGGCTCAAACCCATGAACCATGAGATCATGACCTGAGCCGGAGTCAGACACTTAACCAACTGAGCCACCCAGGCGCCCCTAAAGTTTATTTCTTTATTGAGGGGGGGGACAGGGAGGGGCAGAAAGAGAGAATCCCAAGCAGGCTCTGCACTGTCAGTACAGAGCCCGACCCAGGGCTCGAATTCACAAACTGTGAGATCATGACCTGAGCTGAAACCAAGAGTTGGACACTTACCTGACTGAGCCACCCAGGCGCCCCTGAGTGAGATTTTTTTTTTTTTTTTTAAATAAGAGTATAAGGAACTGATTTAGGGTGGTGGTTATCTCTGACAGAGGCAGGGAGAAAACAGGTAGATGCCAATTCCTGGGTCACAGGCTGTTTGTCACCCCGCTTTAGACCTAAATATATGTTCTACCATAATCTTTTGTAGGATTTCTGTGTTTTAAAAGATAATAAAGAAAAAATAATGGAAAGGAAACCAAGACACAGGGAGTTTACATAATGGTTCAAGGTCACAGAAGAGGGGCAGAGCAGGGATACAAAGGTTTCCGGCTGCCACACCCCCTCCACACGGCCTCATACACTTAGTGAGCTCTCCAAAGGAGAAAGTGCCACGCAGTGGAAAGAAAGAGGAAATTATATGACTGACAAGTATCTTCTCATTTAATGACAATAGGCCAAACCAGCAGAACTGAAGAAGAAAGTGAAAGAGAAAATAAAAATGGAAGGCATCCTAAGGCTTCCTAGGGCCCAAGATGGCTAGAAAGTGCAATGTGTGTGTGTCACCAGCCCTTTAGCTTTGTGGGGAAAGTCGTGATTCCTCTAAATATTTAGTCACCAGCTCCTGAAGTGTCCCTTCAGAAGAACACCGAGCCCTGGCTGCCGTAAACGAGACGACACACCTGGACCCAGGAGCAGTGTCCCAGGCAGGGTCCAACAGAGGCTTTGGAAAGCCTGGGTCAGACTCTCTGCGGGTCTTCGCGGCCAGAAAGCCTTCGTCCCATGTAATCCCCATATCTAGCGCTGGAATTCTGTACCCAGAGTGCTTCGTTCCTTCATTTTAAAAGCACTTTTCATTTCCTTGAAAAATCTGATTATCCAAGTAACATATGTTTCTATAGAAAATATGAAAAACACAGATAAGTACAAAGAAGAAAGGAGTAGAAAGCACGCACAGTCCCCACTCATAAAAATAACAGCTGTATGGATTGGTGCCTTTCTCTCCAGTCCTGTTTTCTACGGACATGTAATCCTACATTGATACGTGTGTTTGTACTTAAGATTTTTCTACTTAACTGAGATTTTATTGTATATACAGTCGCTAAGTACTTTTGACTGACTAAAGAAAACACTGATCCTCCCCCTCATCTCAAAGATAACATTTTCTGCTTTTCTCTTCTGAGCCTTTGACCACATCAGCTCTTCCCTGGCTTGCATTTAAGTGTTATTGTCTCCGTGAAGGCCTTTGTGAGGCCCCCGTTTCTTTTATTTAATCACAATTCTTCAGAGGAGAGACCAGCCAAAGTCAAGTACAAACCAGATGAGCCCTCCCAGGACTTTGTCACTGGCACCCTTAGGGGAGAATTACAATGACAGATGGGCAATTTGCATTTGTATAGTGATTTGAGCCCGGAGACCCTCTTTCCTGCAGAAATGGAACTATGATGTGGAAAGGTGAAGGCAAAGAGGCACGGATATTAGTCAACTGTCCTCTTGAGCTGGGCTGCCAGAAATTAAATCCCAGGCTTGAAATTCTGTAAACCCACATCTATTCATCAATAAATAGATGATAACAAAAGCGCCTGACTCACGCGGTTATGCTCTGACAATGGAAAGGATCCAACACCCACAAGTCACTTAACACCGTCCCTGGCCCGTAACGAGTACTGAATAAACGTTACTATGATTAGTGCCGTGGTCGTGACGGTGGTGATGAAGTTGATGATGGTGGTGGCAACAATGATGACATGAGACATATCTGTGATACACTGGGGATGAAAGGGATAGATTATGTGCAATGAAATGGACCCCTAAGTCTCCAAATGAGTCTGGACAAAGGCATACACTCAAGTCACCGGGTGCAGAATATTTCTATCACCCTGATAAGTTTCCTTAGACACTTTCAGCCAACTGATGGTCTCCCCTTGCAATGACAGCCCCAGGTAACAGGTGTATTTAGATTTATCGTTAGACATGAGACCTGTCTTTACAGAGACTCACGCAAAGAATTCCATTTTCTCCTCCCTGCTGGGTTATTAGCGACATGTCTTTGCTCTTTTAGTTTAACGGTTGTTTTAGGGTATGTAGCACACACCTTTCTCATGTTATATTATCACCTTCGAGAGGTAACACACCACTTCACCCATGAGAATTTTATTTCCATTTCTCCCAATGGAATCTTTATGAGACCACTTCCTACATTTAACTTACACACATGTCATAAACCCCAAAACGCATTGTGACAGTTTTTGTGCAAACAGCCAGCTCTCTTCTAAAGAGGTGGAAATAACGAGAAGACACCTTCTGTGTTTACCCACATGCTGTGCATTTCTGGTGCTCTTCATTCCTGTGTGTGGACCCCTATTTCACCTGGTATCAGTTCCCATTTGCCTAAAGGACTTTCTGGCACAATTCCTGCTGATGATAAATTCTTTCGGATTTTCTATGTCTGAAATCTCCTTCATGTTTGAAAAATATTTTCTCTAGGTAGAGAACGCTAGGTTGAGAACATCGTCTTTCTGTACTTTAAAGACACTGGTCTTCTCATTCTCAATGAGAAATGGGCTGTGATCCTCACCTTCATTTCCTGTATATAATGTGTCTTTCTTCTCCGGTTCCTATAACACTTTATTGGTTTTGGCCAACTTGATTATGACGTACCTTGATACGGTTTTCATCATATTTTCTTGTCTTTAAGGCTCATTGAGCTTCCTGGATCTATATGTTAATAGCGTTCACAGAATTTGGACATTTGGGGGCCACTACTTCTGGGTATGGCTTTCCTGACCCCACCCTTCCCCCATTTTCAGGGCTTCTAGGTCCACTTATATCAGGCCACGTGAAGTTTTCCCACAGATTACTGAGAGGCTCTGTTCCTTTTTTTGTTTTAATTCTTTTGTCTCTGTGCACTTCTTTTTCGATAGTTTCTATTTTTATGTCTTCGTGTCTTCTGCAGTGTCTAATCTCCTGTTAATCGAACCCAGCATATTTTTCATCTCACATGAATATCCATCTTTAAAAATTTAATTTGGGTCATTTTTATAACTTCCGTGTCTCTACTTAGCTTTGTTTTTAATTTTTAAATTTTTTTTCATTTATTTTTGAGAGAGAGAGAGAGACAGAGTGAGGAGGGGAGGGTCAGAGAAAGAGAGAGACACAGAATCCGAAGCAGGCTCCAGGCTCTGAGCTGTCAGCACAGAGCCTGATGTGGGGCTGGAACCCACGAACCATGTGATCATGACCTGAGCCGAAGTCGGACGCTCAACCGACTGAGCCACCCAGGTGCCCCTCTACTTAACTTTTTAACATACAGAATAGTTATATTAACCGCATCGGTGTCTTTGCTAAACATGACATCTGTGCTGGTTCTAGGTCAATGGTCGTTGACTGATTAGTCTCCTCATTTGGGTCATATATTCCTCCTTCTTTACATGTGTGGTAATTAGTGATTATGTACCAGACATTGTGACTCTACCTTGTGGGGTGCTGGACTTCCTGTAATTCTATAAATATTTTGGGGGCTTTCTTGGCCTAACCTAAGGACAACAGTAAGTTGCTTAGAAAAACTTGATTTTTCAGATATGGTTTCTATGACTTATTAGGTGGGTCTAGAACATTGCTCAGTCTAATTATTCCCCACCAGTGTGGCAAGACCCTCCTGAGAATTCCACCAACGTCTGTGAGTTATGAGTTTGTCCAGGCTCACAGGTGTGAACAGGCATTATTTCTGCTCCTGTGCCTGTTGGAAGTATTTTTCCCCAACTTCAGGTAATCCCTCATGTGCACGTGTTGATCGTGTTGTACAGAAGAGTCCAGAAGGTACTTCTGCAGCTCTCTGGACTCATCACCTCTTCTCCCCACTCTTCTGCCCTTCTAACCTCAGCCACGTTGGTCTCCCCAGACTCCCAGCTCTTCGGCCCCAACGCAGCCGGCCAGCCAGGCTCTGTCGGGGTTCCCCTTCCTTGTGCCACACTCCAGAAACGTTGTCAAAGCGTAAGTAAGCTGGACCAACCCAGGGTTCACTCAGTCACTTCCCGTTTTCAGGGAACCAAGTTCCCCGTGGCTTAGTACCTGGTGCTTGGAGACTGTTATTGCACATCTCCTGTCTGGTTTTTATTTTGTAGTTTTATGGTGGTTTCAGGCATGTGGATAAATCCAGCCCCTAGGACTCCATCTTATGTGGAACCAGAACTGTTAAAAACAAACATTTGCATCCCCTCTGGGGGTTAAAAGTATAACCTACATGCAACAAAATAAGCCCATTTTAATTTTCCAAATGAGTTTCCCCAATATTAATGGGACTTGCCTCCATACTACTTCATTTTTAAAGTTCTTCATAGGGCGCCTGGGTGGCTCAGTCGGTTAGGCGGCCTACTTCAGCTCAGGTCATGATCTCAGACTTCATGGGTTCGAGCCCCGTGTCGGGCTCTGTGCTGATAGCTCAGGGCCTGGAGTCTGCTTCTGATTCTGTGCCTCCCTCTCTCTCTCTGACCGTCCCCCTTTCATGCTCTGTGTGTCTCTCTCTCTCAAAAATAAATAAACTTAAAAAAAAAGTTCTTCACATATTCTAGGTACAGAGGTTTATAAGATATGCATGATAAATATTCTCTCCCCTTTTTGTCTTACCTTTTCATTTTCTTAACAGTGTATTCTGGAGAGCAAGTTTATGCATTTGATAAAGTCCAAATTAATTATTGTAATTTTTAAAATGTTTTTTAATTTATTTTTTTGAGAGACAGAGAGAGACAGCGCAAGCAGGGGAGGGTCAGAGAAAGAGGGAGATACAGAATCCGAAGACTGGCTCCAGTCTGGCTCTGAATCCGAAGAATCCGAAGACTGGCTCTGAGCTAGCTGTCAGCACAGAGCCCGACTCGGGGCTTAAACCCACGAACCGTGAGATCATGACCTGAGCCGAAGTCGGACGCTCAACGTACTGAGCCACCCAGGCGCCCGAATTATTGTAATCTTTTTTATTCGAGTATAGTTGACACACAAGATTATTGGTTTGTGCATATGTATTCTAAGAAAACTTTGCCTACTCCAAGGCAAAAGGATTTTTCCAATGGTTTCTTTTAGAAGTTTTATTCTTTCAGGTTTTAGGGATAGGCCTCTGCTCCACTTGGAGTTAACCTTTTTTAATATCCCATGAACAAGAATCAGGTTTCATAGTTTCCCATGTGGATAACAGGTGCTTGAGCACCATTTGTTGAAAAGTTGTTCCTTTCCCCGCTGAACGGTGGTACTTTTATAAAAACTGAGTTGACCGCATATGCCTGGTCCATTTCTCTATTCTGTCCTGTTGGTCTGTGTGTCTCTCCGTCCACCCGTGCTACGCTCCCTCGATTCTAATCGCTTTACCTTACGTCTTAAAATCAGGCAGCTCACGTCCTCCAATATAGTTATCCTTCAAAACTTAACAAAACTTTAACATAAATGAAGCAAAACCTGAAAGTATTGGGAAGACGAATACTCTGTCAGTATTGATAGAGTACACAGAAAATTAATAGGGATAGAGAAGACTTGAAGAACATTATTGACCAACTTGACCTAATTAATATTTGTACTAATTCTACCCTGGGTCTGTAGAACATATGCTCATAAAGCACACACAGAACATTCAGCAAGATACACTGTATCCAGGATCATAAAGCAAACTTCATAAAACTAAAAAAAGAAGGAGGAAAACACACAGAATATATTTTCTGACCAAAATGAGATTATATTATAAATCAGTAACAGAAAGAGATCTTTAAAATCTCCAAAATGTCAGAATTTTAAATACAATCCACAGTTTTAAATAACCTATAGAACCAAAAAATAAAATAAAGTAATATCACAGGGACAATTAAAAAAGATTTTGAACTGAGTGAAAATATAACCCCAATGCATTCTAATGCCCGAGGCTCAGCTCAAGTACTGACTAGGGGAATGTTCCCACTTTAAATATTCATATTAGACAAGAAGAAAGATGTTAAATCAATTAGCACTTTGAGCTAGAGGAAAATGCAAATTGAAGCCAAAGTAAGTAGAAAGAAGAAAATAAGAAAGTAAAAAGCAGAAATAAATGAAACCGGAATTAAAAAACAGTAGAGAAAATCCATGTCACCAAAAGCTAGTTCTTTGAAAAGATCAATACAATTAATTAGCATCTGACAAGACTGATAAAGGAGAGGTACAGATTTCTTTTTATTTATTATTTTGAGAGAGAGAGCAAGAGAGAGAGCACCCAAGCAGGGGAGGGACAGAGAGAGAGGGGAAGAGAGAATCCCAAGCAGGTTCTGCGCTGTCAGCCCAGAGCCCAGCTCAGGGTTCAATCCTGAGAACCATGAGATCATGACCTGAGCCAAAATCAAGAGTTGGGCGCTTAACCGACTGAGCCACCCAGGCATCCCCACATTTCTATTAGAAGTGAAAGAGGGGAGATTATTACAGATTTTACAGACATTAAAATGATAACAAGACAACACGATCAACAAGTTTAGGCCGAACATTGTCCAGCCTGGATATAATGGACATATTTTTTTGAGAAACGCAAACAATCAAAACTGACTGAAGAAGAAACAGAGCGACTGCTCAGCTCTGAACCTATTACTGAGGTTGAATTTATAATACCAGGCTCTTCCACAAACACTCCAATTCAGGTGGCCCCGTCGGTGACTTACAGCAAATAGTTAAGTCATTAAACTGTCCATAAAGAAATGTAAAAACAAGAAGGGGATTTTTATTGCTTCTCACCCATTTACCACTTCTACCATTCCATCAAGCAGCTCTTCCTTCTGCTTGAAGAACTTCTTTTAATATTTTTTGTACAGCAGGTCTGCTTATGGCAAATTCATCCAGGTTTTGTTTTTCTGTAAAAGTGCGGATTACATGTTCCTTTTTGAGATCAATTTTCTTCGGGTATGCAGTTCTGGGTGGACAGGATTTGCTGGCTTATTTGTCTTTCAGAACTTCAAAGACGCCCTTCCACTGTCTCTAACTTGCATAATTTCTGATAAGAAGTCTTCAATATCTTTATCTTGTTCTTGGTACGTAAAGGGTCCTTCTTCTTGAGCTGCTCTTAAGATGTTTTCTTTACCCTGGTTATCGGCACTTTGATTACAGATTTTGTTAGTGTCTGTGTTTATCCTGGTTGAATAAACCAGGATCTTTTGTGGAGATCCTTGGATCTATGGGTTTACAGTTTTTATCAACGTTGATAATTTTTAATCGCCATTCCCTCAAATGTTTTTCTGTTCCCTTCTCTTCTCTTCCTAGGACGTTGATTATAGGTATGCTAACCCGGCTGCTATTTTCCCATAGGTCAGTGATACTCTGTTTATTTTTCTTTCGGTCTTTCATTTGGGATGCCTTTCGTTGCTACGAATTCAAGCATACGGATCTTTTTTTCCCCTTGTGTCATGTTAAATCCACTGTTAATTCTACCCAGTGAATTTTTTATCCCCAATATTGTGTTATTGTATTTTCCATATCTGGAACTTTCATTAGGTTCATATATAGATGCATCTCCCTTTTTATTCCCATTACCCTCGTGTTTTCTTTCACATCCTGAAGCATATTGTCCACATTTATAATGGCTGTTTCAATGTCCTCCTAGAGTAATGTCATCATTTTGGTCACTTCTGGGTCTGCCCCTACTGCCTGACTTTCCCCCTGCCTGTGGGTCATGTTTTCCTGCTCGTTGGCATGGCTAGCAAATTTTGATCAGATACTAAAACTGTGAATTTTATGTTTTCATACGTTGGGTTTTGCTCTATTCCTATGAAGGACAGCACCCAGTTACTTTCATTCAAATCACCTTGGTCGTTTTGAGGCTTACTGTTAAGGTGGGTGTATAATATTCCTTTCTTCAAGGACCATTTTACCTTCATCACATAGCGAGACCCTCCTGGTGATTTATGAAACGTCACCTTTATCGAATGCCATCTCTCTCTTCTGGCTGATGGAATCTTTCATCGTTCCTGATCCTGTGTAACATCTGATTCCTTTCCCTGGAAGCCATTCCTAGCCCAGCCTCAGGGCAATTAGCCTTATATAAGTGCAGCACAGTCGTTAGCCAAACACTCAGGGAACCCCAAAACTATTTCTGGAGTTCTTTCTCTGTGTAACTCCCTCCTCTCTGTGCTCTTCCCTGCAGATTTGATCCACCTCCCCCACCTCAATTATCTCTCTCTCTCTCTCTCAACTTAGTCTGACCACCTGGTCCATTTAGATTCTCCCTCTCTGCACCATGACCCCGAATCGCCCCCATGCAGGAAGCCAGGGCAGTCACTGGGTTCGTTCCATGGGCTCCTGTTCTGCCAGGATCACAGTTCTGTACTTACTGATGTCTAACGAGTGGGACAGTTGTCTCACGTATGTACCTAAATTCTGACACATCACTCCCTCACGGTCGGAAGTAAAAGCCCCGTGTCAGGAACTTTAAAGCAACACAGGATGTGAATTGGGCTTTGGGAAAGAAAAACAGAGAAGGTGTCATTTCAATCAGAAGGTGAGCTTTTGCTGTAGGCTCGGAATTGCACCCGGTGCTCTCGGGGGCACAGACATGTACCCTTGTGTATAACCGCACAATATACATAAGCATGTGGCGTGTTGCCATCTACAAAGAATGCTCACCTTCACGTTCAATTCTGAACATAACTCTGTTATTAAATCTTATTAAATCTTCAAGTCTTATCGTCGCTCCTTGGAAGGGAATGTGCTGTATGTCTCTGGAGTTTTCCCGCTGGCGTCGGTTTTCAGCAGTTTTCTGTGCCTTGATCCAGGCTGCATTGTAGTAGATATGTTTTGTGGAGTTCACAGTCTTTCCTCAATTTGATGTGTTTCATCATTTTTTGATAGGTGTGTGGCTGTCATAACTCCAAATATTGCTGTCCCTCATTCTACCTCTCTCTTCTCCTTCTCAGATGAAAATTACCCCAATCTGAGGCATTTTTGCTATTTCTCAAATAGCTCAGCATTTTTTTTCCTTTCTCACCTCTTTTTCCTCTCTGCACCTCAGTGAAGCTGTTTTCTCCTTACGATACCTCTCTGTGCTTCAGGGTCCTCATCTGTGAGATGGGGATACTAGTAAGACCCAACCCACGGAGTTGCTCTGGGGATTAAATGTAATGTGCCAATACCTGCCAATCGCTCCAGCCAGTGCCCAAAACATCACGTTATTGTTATCACATCCCACAATGGGAAAAGTCGGTCCTGGACGGGTCAGGTAAGCTGGCCCAGACCCATGGATGGAATTTCCATCCTGAAAGCAGAGATGGTCTGAGCTGCACCTTGTAAATCTGACCAACTGCGGATGGATAGAGAAGAGAGAGGAGCACACACCTGGGGAACCTGGGGAGGCTGATTGGACAGAGGTGGACAGATGCTTTGGAAAAATCTCCAGCAGAAGGCTGGCTGTGAAGGGCAGTGCCAACCAGCTGAGAGCTTATTTTGGGATATGAGGTCGGCCAGTGCACACCACCCAGGCTAACAGTGGCTAAAACAAGACAGAAGTGTATTTACCTCTCACATAGCACAGGGGAGCATGAGCACCCCATCAAAGATGCCCACTTAACAGAACGGGCAAGAATGGGTTTGAATGGCCCCCCAAGAATGGGTTTGAATGGCCCCCCAAGATATTTGCGCTACAGCCAAAGAGTGTGTCTCTCCTGGGAAGTGAAGTCAGAGGCTGGATCAGCTAGAGCCTCTTCCTGGCAGGGGCGGGGATGGGGTGACAGCATGTCCCTGAGAGGAGCAGGTGACTCTATGCTGACCTCCCAGCCAAGTAGCAACGTACTCCCTTCTTCAGCAGCCCTGCTCATCCAGGCACTCGTCCTAAGACGTAACTAAAAATGTGCTCCTCCGACACTTGCAAAACAACGTATGAAAAGAAAACCCAGCAGGCTACCCCTTGCCTACCAAATAAAGTTCACCACTCAAGGTCCGCCATGACCAAATCCCAGCTAATCTGTCCCCGTCCATCCGCTGCCTCTTCTCTGTAACCCAACACCACCTTTCCCTGAACACGGAGATCCTCCTCCTCCAGCCGGGCAGAAAGGCAGGGCTCAGTGTCTGTGGGAGGAAAAGGGCAAATGCTACGGACTGAGTGTGTGTCCCTCCCAGATCCGTGTGTCTCAGCCCTAATCCCCGGTGTGACGGGGTTTACAGGTTGGGCCTTTCAAAGGTGATGAGGTTTAGACGAGGTCGTGAGGGTGTGGCCCTCATGATGGGACTGGTGTCCTTCTAAGGGGACGAAAAGACCGCAGCTCTCTCTCTCTCTCCGTCATTTGAGGACACAGAAAGAAAGTAGCCCACTGCAAGCCAGGAGGAGAACCTGCATCAGACATCAAATCTGCTGATCTGCACGCTGATCTTGGACTCCCTAGCCTCCAGAACTCTGAGACATAAATGTGTGGTTTCTTTTTTTTTTTTTTTAATCCAAGCCGCACGGTCTATGGTATTTTGTTATAGCAGCCCGAGCTGACTAGGACAGGGAGAAAATGCCATTTGGCGGGTGGGACTGCCATGAAAACCTGCCAGGAGACAGGGGTGGGGGCCGCATAAGCACGTCTAAGGGCACAGTCCCGAGACCTCGGGAACAATGTGACCATCCATCAGCTGGTCTCTGATCATGCCCCAAGTTCATCAGATGATTAACTGGATCTCGTTAAATACCAGGCTGGTTTCACACAGTAGGTTTGTTCCCCGGGCCTCCCTTGTTCCTCACTCACTCACCACTACCTGCGTCGGAATGCTCATGCACACTGAGAAATTCCTGCTCTCAGCAACTTGAACTCAGTCCAAGAGCAGAAGAAGCAATCGTTGGCAGCTTCGGAGACCAAGCTCTGAATCGAGACACGGCATTAAATAAGTGTATCCAGAAAAAAAAATTATATAATACATGGAAATTAGTCCAAGAAACAGGCTATGTCCCCCGCACCATGGGAACCCAGTATGGCACAAGCCTGGAAACCAATACGTCCACGACAGGCGCTGAAATTTAGCTAAAAGGCAGACCAGCATTGTAAGGGGCTTTCATTTGCTACTTTAAGCACACAGCTCCCAGTAAAAATGATTTTCCTCTCCGTGTCACCCCACCTTTCCTCTTCCAGGGTCTAGCCTTATCTTTAAATAACAAAAATCTCAAATACTGAAAGAATAATGATTTAAATGCTGGTGAAGTCAGACGGACCAGATCATCAGGTCCTAAGAGAGACGGGATCTTCCCCAAGAGCCTCCTTGGCAGGTGATCAATGCGTGACTTGGCTTTGTACGCAGTCAGAGACCTACCTGGTTTGGTGGGAGGGCACGGGGAGGGCTTTCCGCAAACCCAGAGCTCCTGAATTAGAAGGAAGCTCGGAAAGAAAAGCATCCCACCCTTTCACTTTAAAGTCTGAAGAGTCCGAGATGCTTAACAAATGTGCGGTGACAGAGTGGGTGTCCCCGGGACGTAGGTACCAATGATAACATGAACCAACTCATCCCTCTCTAAAGCTCTGTCCCTGACCTCACCGGCGCCCTGCTGACCTGTCCCTATCTTAACAGCTCCTCTTACCAGGAGGAGAATCGGCAAACGTTTGGCCGAAACGTGGCACAGGATGGCTTGTCATGGGACAGCCCCAGAAACAGGACAAAACTTTCTAAAAAGACGGAGCCAAAAACCTTGGCCCGTGGAGGACGTGTTATAAATGGAAAGAAGAGCTCCTGCCTGTTTTTTTTAGCTCTCATGTGGCTACAGTAGACATTTTGTATTGTTTTAACATGTTTTTTTGAATGTGTGTGAGAGAGAAAGCTTACATAACCCTCTGGACCGGTTCCCTAAGGAAAGAAGAAAGATGCAGCATCTGCCCGCGGTCCACCCAGAGCGGGTCCTTCTCCACCCGGCCGGACGCGGATGGTGCGGCCGGACGCGGGCTGCTTACCCGCGCCGAGGGGGGCCCGTCTCCCCAGCGTAACCATGGGGACTTTGCTGAGAGAATCCACTTGTAGCCATTTGGTTTGAAAGAGTCTCCCTTCCTCTCCAGGGACATCCGTGCCTCAGGTGACCGAACCAGGATTTTCCACAAACTATGTTAAGTGCTCCTTACTGGAGCCTCAGCCTACACGGTGTTATTTTTGCCAACTTCTTGTGAGTCTTAAACGACTTCAAAATGAAAGGTTTGTACATAAAAAGAATTGGTTACATTATCCTTACCTTTAAAAAAAAAAAAAAAGAGCTGTCAGCACAAAGCCCGACGCGGGGCTTGAACTCACATACTGTGAGATCATGACCTGAGCCGAACTCAGACGCTCAACTGACTGAGCCACCCAGGCGCCCTGTCCTTATCTTTGCAAATATGGACATAACATGTCATGGAAGGTGGGGGCTTGTCCGAGGCACCCGGACACCATGTATCAGTCAGGATAAGCTTGATCGTGCTGCACGGAAACAGTCCCCAACGTCAGCAACTTACAACAACATACATGTGCCTTCTTTCACTCTACATGGCCCCCCGGGGGGCCCGGGAGCTCTTCTGTGGGTGGGCGGCACCCGTTCTCTGGAGCACTGACCTAGGATGGACAGGGCAGCCCCCGTGGAGCCCTGCGGGTCACGGTGGCAGGGACAGAGCCTGGCCAGTGTGCCTGGCTGTTCCTGCTGCCACCTGGGAATGACTGATGTCACCCCCACTGCACTGGGCACAGCCAAGCAACTCACAGTGGGCAGAGAGAGGCAATCCTGCCTTGCACCAAGAGAGCGCGCACGCATGAATGCCAGGACCCCCCACTAGACAGCGGGTGTCTCCGAGCCGCAAATGAGACCTGTGTGTATTTGATCTCACAGCCCATGTCCTTTCCACTAGAACACACAAACTGCGGTTACCCTCCTGCTTTTAATTCTAGAAGTTTAAATATTGTGTACTCTAGCCTCTCTTTAAAAAAAAAAAAAAAAGTTAAAAGGCTGAGGCGTAAAACGTATCTCTTTTTATAATGCTTACTTATTTATTTTGAGAGAGAGAGAAAGAGAGCGGGGAAGGGGCAGAGAGAGAGAGGGAGAGGGAGAGAGAGAGAGAATCCCAAGCAGGCTCCACACTGTCAGTGCAGAGCCTGATGTGGGGCTTGAACCCATGAACTGCGAGATCATGATCAAGAGTCAGACACTCTACTGACTGAGCCACCCAGGTGCCCCAAGACCTAAGTATCTCTTACTCCACGCCTGGCTTTAAGTCAGGTCTACTGAGTCCCTCAGAGAAGAGGTGAGTATCTGAATAGGCCAGATATTCATTTCATTTTAAATAGCAGATAAACAACATTTTTAGTATGAGTGTGTCCCAAATATTGCATGGGGCCTCCTTACTTAAGAAATGGATAATTAAAGAGAATTATTTATTGTTTATTTAAAATTCAAATTTAACCAGGCATCCTGGGGGGGGGGAGGTTATTATTTTAATTTTCTTTGTTTTGCTAAATGTATCAACTCTACCCCAAAGGTGGGGCCATCATCCTGCCAAAGAATACATGAAAGAGTAAGTACTGAAAAATTAAAGTCACTGAAAAGTATGTAAGGTCAAAGGAGCACTAATACCTGCAGGGGGGGCCAAGGATTGCTCCCCAGATAATACTGCAAATTAGTATTATTATCACTATTATTACTATTACTATAGGAAGATGCGTCAGGACAACGTCTGGGTTCCCCACAGCTCCCTGCTCACCACGGACTCTCAAAGGACACTGGTTTCCGGGGTCTACGGAGCCTGCTTCCAAGGAACGCTGCAGCCTCAATGGACATCCCCGTTCTACATCACTTAGCTTCTCGGACCCCAGGGAGTTGGGCCTCATTGTATGTGACTCTGTTTCCTAATAACCAGTACAGGGCCTGGTTCAAGGACCTTGATGAATGTTCCTTAAACAGAATAGAATGGGAGGGAGGAAGGAAGGCAGGAAGGAAAGAAGGGAGGGAGGGAGGGAGAAAGGGAGGAAGGATGGATGGAAAGAAGAGAGGAAGGAAGGAAGGGAGGGAGGGAGAGAGAAAGGGAGGAAGGAAAGAAGGAAGGAAGGAAGGGAGGGAGGGAGGGAGGAAGGAAGGAAGGAAGGAAGGAAAGAAGGGAGGGAGGGAGGGAGAAAAGGAGGAAGGATGGATGGAAAGAAGAGAGGAAGGAAGGGAGGGAGGGAGGGAGGGAGGGAGGAAGGAAGGGAGGAAGGGAGGGAGGAAAGGAAGGAAGGAAGGGAAGGAAAGGGAGGAAAGGAGGGGGGAGGCAGGGAGGGAGGGAGGTGAGAGCATGGGATCTCATTTTGACTGAATATCCCTGAAAACCCCCGCACACCCACCAGGGCACCCAGGAGCCCGTTCAGCAAGCGCTAACAGGAGGGAGCACCCAGCTTGCCCTCGGGGCCCCTGTGAGCCCTTACGCACCTGCATGGCAATCAGCAAATGGGGTCCTCTTTGGGCGATCATGGCTCCCAGATACAGAGGTTACCATGCAGACAACGTCCTTGACTTGGGCCACCAAGACCAGAACATGCCCTCCCCTCCTCCCTGGGCCCAGCCCATGTCCCAGAGAGGGGAACGGAGCCGGGGGGCTCAGCCCCTGCCTGCCCCTCAGCCAGACACCGTGCACACGGCACATCTGTGAACGCAAGTCGACCGCCCGCGCCTCTTCCCAGCCCAGCTCCCGTCTCCACCGGAAAGGCCGGAGCACTGGAAGGTGTTCTGGGAGGTGGACTTCCACCCTTTGCAGAAAATCTCTTCCGTTCCTCTTCGGCACCTCCACCCAATCGGACTTGAAACGGAGAGACCAAGGGCAAACCCCCCACGAGGGCACGTGCGCGTAATTGCTGGGTGCGAACTGCACGGTGAGGCAGCGAGCCGGTGTCTGCGCGCAGCAAATCTGATTAAATCATTTCCAGGTAGAGCTGACGCAGTACACGTGCTCCCCGCCCAGTCTCAGTCGTGTGCTGTCCTCCCGGCGGCTTCGGTGCTGCGGAGAAATGACCTGATGAAACAAAACCAAAGACCTTCCAGAGTGGACCGCACCCAAGGGAGAGGGGCTGCCGCTAAGGCTGCATTCGTTCCTTAGCTAATTCCGTTGTGCCTGATTATCTTGTTGCTTTGCAAACCAGCCTTCTCCCAACCAGGACCAGCTTCGGGAACACTCCGTAACTGCAGAGCAGCGCGAGGCGGGGTCTGCAAGACGACAGGAGTGATCCTCAGCGCTCCGATTGTCCTGCCTTGTCCCCAAACGCCGCCCCGCGCGCAGAAGAGGAGACTTCAGAATCCAGCCTTTTCGCTGAGGTTCTGTGAGAAATCTGTGGCTGCATCTCCCACCGTGCGTCACCCCAAATAGCCGGCGGACACTCTTCCTCCCCTTAGTAGATGAGGCCCGGCTTCAAAGGGACCCCCGAGACGAGTGGACAGAGACCAGGCGAGCCATCCGACAGCCGAGAGACGCACCAACCTCGAGCAACTTTTGGGTGTGACTCAATTGCTCGATATCCTCAGCCCGTCGGTCCAGGTTTGGACAAATTTTCCTCCGTGCCTGTGCTGTTTTCCATAATTAGAAATGTTTCCAAACACTCTAAAACTCCTCCAAACTTCAAAATTATACCCCAACGTCAAGTGAGGAACAAACGCGGGACCTCTTTGGTTTACCTTCATCGTCATCTGTTTGCGGAAAGTGTGGTTTCCAGCCATAGCGAACCACGGAGCTATCTTCCGTGGAATGTTATAGGTCGCCAAATATCTGCTTGCATGAAATGTTTTCTAGCAGCCGGGCGACTCGGCCAGCTGAGCTCTACAAGCAAACACACCCGAGCCAAGAGTGGGTTCAGAGGACCCTCACTTCTGGGTCCTAAGAATGTTCTGGTCCTTCAGCTATTTTAGGGACCAGTGGAAATGGCCCAGCAAACAGATTAAAGGAAGCATGGGGGCTTTTTCTGCTTCTTTGTGAGACACACCGATAGACTGGCAGAGGATAAGAGCTCTCCAGGACAGGCACGCGCAGTACCGAGGACACAGAAAGAAGGGGAGAAACGGGTCCCTAACCCAAGAGATTTAAAATCAGACTGGGTAGAGAAAAAAAAAAGCTGGAGTTGGGGTATTCAGAAGTCAGCGAAGGCTGACGTTTATTCTTTAGCTAATTTGATTGTGCCTAATTATCTCGTTGCTTTGCAATCCAGCCTCCTCCCAACTTTTCTCTTTTCGTTCTGATGTCACTAAACCCAGAACGTTCTGTCATTGGATGGAAGAGGGGCTCAAAATAGAGAGGGGTTATGGAAAATGTAAGAAACCAGCCTTTTTGCACACCTAACCTAAGCCTCAACAGCATGGACCCCCTGCGGCTGACACCCAGGCGGGTGAAGAGGGAGGCCCCCAAGCCAGATGGCCTGCCTCTGGGATCTGGTTCTGCCTGCCGTGAAGGACTGTGGGCCACTGGGCAGCCACTTAACCTCTCCGTGCCTCGGCCTCCATTTCCACATCTGTAAAATGGAGCCAATAACTTCGTGCCTACTCGTTGTTGAGGACCAAGCCGGTTAATACATGGAAAGTGCAGGGAACCATGGCTGGTATGTAGGAAACACTCGTTTATGTCCTAGGATCCATACAACCGAAGGTGAAATCTTGCTGTCAATCACTCCTTAGTATGATCTCAGAGCTTTTGTTGACCTAGAATTGGGCAGCATGAAGATGGATGAGATTGGAATTCCTTCAGCCAGGCGCACAGACCCCTGGTCCTGGGGTGACCTGGTGAGGTGACATTTGCTAGCATTTTTGGAGGTCTTCCCCCCCCCCCCACAGCCCTCCCATGAACTAGGGTAATCGTTCCCACGTCACAGAAAAGCAAATGGAGGCACAAAGGTGGTAAGTGATTCGCTTGCACAGTCAGGGTAACTGAGCCAAGACTCAAGGTCCACCTGCCTGGAGCCCAGCCGTCCTGCCCGCCGACGGGGCACATCTGCGCTGACAGAGCGCCGCGTCCCCCAGAGCCCAGCACGCTCACTGCCCGAGACCTGTTTGCAGAGCTCTTGGAATGTGAGCCGCCCTTGAGTGAGAACAGCAACTTGCACAAATAATTTAGCCACACGCACTGTGAACGCCCTCCTGTGACAGCCGCACGGGGAAAATCAAGGGGCGGACGGTCCGTGGCCTGGCCCCGGGGCTCACCCTCCAGGAACTCAGGGAAGGTGGCCTCGGGGACAACGCCCCATCTTCTCCTTCTGAGGGGAGACACACTGAGGCCCAGAGAGAGCAGGGGCTGAGGTCCCCAAGAACCACTCTGCTGGGGGTCGCTCAAAGGCCCTGGACCCCGCCAGGCACCGCGCCGCAGAGAAGCCCAGAGATGCCCTCCGATCAGGAAGAGGGAGAATGTTCTCCGCGCTGCACTGTTTCCAACACACTGTATTCCAACCATCGAGTGCTTCAGCCCATCTGCAGAAAATACATTCCTTCCACAGGGGGTGAGAGCTGGCTCCCTGCGGTAGCAGAAGGCCCTTCTCGGCACCTCCCCCTGGCTCCCCCGGCTTCTCTGCCTTCACCCTATATCTGGAATTTACATAATCGCCGGCAAATAAGAGGAAAAAAGCACATTCTTTCACAACAACGGGCATCTTCTTACTGTGATTATTCTTTAGGCACATCAGCTTCTGATTATAGAGATTAGTCAAAACCCTGCCTCTGTTGATTTTGAGGTGGGACCGATTTTTTTTCCCTTTTTAACAAGGAGAAGAGCTGTTGTTTCGGTGACAGAAAATTACATAAAAAGGCACGCGGAGGGAGACGAAGTTTCGGAGAGCCACTTGTCAGTGCTGTCGGCAGTGAGGCATCCCAGCCTTTCTGCCGTTACCTGCCTGGTTAAATGTTTTACCCTGAAGCTGATGAACGTTTCACCACCGATGCACCACTTCCTTGTGAAAGCGGGTATTTGCAGATACTTAGACACGCGTGTGTGTGCTGGGGGGTGAGGGGGTTTGCGCCGTGGAAGTAAGGGCTCTACAGAGGGATCATCTGAGTGCACTGGCTTTGAACGGAAGAGATGCTCATTCATTCCCAAGAGCTTTGGATGGGGCCCCAACCGGGGAAGGGGATGTGTCGCAGAGGGAGGACGGGCTCAGGGCGGTAAGAGCGCCCAGCCAGACCTCGGCGCCCAGGTGCGTTCAAGTACAGAGTCGTCAGGGTAGAGGGGCTCTGGCCCCTCCCTCAGAATTACCTGCAACAGCCTCTCTCTCACCTGGAAGCAGCGCCCACACTGCTTCTCCCTGGAATAACTCTATGGTTCCCCACTGGGGGTGAGGCGGCCACCTAGGGGACGCTTAGCAACATACGGTTCGGGTCGTCAGGACTGGGGGAGGCGGAGAGAGGGAGGGTTTACCACTGGCATCTAATGGGCGAGGCCTGGGGAGCTGCTACCTTTGCTACGATACACAGGACGGGCCCCCACGACAAAGAATTATCCCCAAATGTCAGCCGTTCTGCAACTGAGAACCCTGGTCTAGGGGATCACGAGTCACGTGAGACGTCGAATAGGTAACCACAGGGGGTGGAGGGGCTACATTCGAATCCTCTCCCACCCTGGATGCCCAGTAGGAGGGAAGTGCACGTAAGGACCGGGGTCCTTCGTCCCTCATGATGCGCCACGGTCGTGATGTCATTTCAGGGAAGGTTGAACAGGAGCAGAGGCAGAACCTCTACCGATAGAGCGGCATGTCTGAAGCGCATGAGAATTTCCAAACACGATCTCTCCCCCTAAAGGTACACGTACAAACTCCTAGGGCCACAGAGAACATCGCCAAACGCCTTTTGATGTGATTTCTTCACATACTAGTCTATATCCCAGCCGCTGGGCAGGAGGAATCTGATGGAATCTGTCACCGTCTTCTTCCCAGATGCTCTCTTAGGCTTTGCTAAAGTGTGACTGGTACTCATGGAAATACCAATAACTAGGAGACAATATTCCATGAGACTATTTCATGGCTGTCACAGAGCACATTACAGCAAACCAGTTTTCTTTCTTTTAACATGTTGGGAGTGGGGGGCGCCTGGGGGGCTCAGTCGGTTAAACATCCGACTTCGGCTCAGGGCACGATCTCCTGGTTCATGAGTTCAAGCCCCGCGTCGGGCTCTGTGCTGACAGCTCAGAGCCTGGAGCCTGCTTCGGATTCTGTGTCTCCCTCTCTCTGGCCCTCCCCTGCTCAAACTCACTCTCTCTCTCTCTCTCTCTCTCTCTCTCTCAAAAATAAAATAAACGTTAAAAAAAATTAACATGTTGGAGTGAAAGAAAAAGCAACTGAATTATGTGCCCCAATCCTCAAAGAATTTTATTTGAGGGGCGCCTGGGTGGCTCAGTCAGTTAAGCGTCTGACTCTTGATTTGGGCTCAGGTCATGATCTCATGGTCGTGGGATCGAGCCCCAAGTCGGGTTCTGTGCTGACAGTGCAGAGCCTGCTTGGTATTCTCGCTCTCCCTCTCTCTCTCTGGCCCTCCCTTGCTCTCAAACACCCTCTCTCTTTCTCTCTCTCCCAAAATAAATAAATGAACTTAAAAAAAAATAATTTCATCCGGGCACCTCTTGTTAACAGGATGTTGGCAAAAGTTTTCTGCAAAGGGTCACATAGTAAATATTTTTGGCCTCACAGGTCACACAACGCCTGTCGCAACTGCTGGGCTCTGGCACGGTAGCTCAGAGCCGCCGCGGGCGATGCACATATGAATGAGCTTGGCCGCGTGCCAATAAAACTTTATTTACAAGAACAAGCCGTGGGAGGGACTTGGCCCCAGGACTGTACTTTGTCAACTCGTGTCTTACAACATGGATTTCCTGAAAATAGTGCAGTTAGGCAAAAAGGGCAGGGGAAAGTTCAGGAAAAGCCGCTACAAAATACGAGCCATCACCCTCACTCTCCTACAAGAGCAGCTGTGAGCACCTGGCCGCCCATCCAAGGGGACCAAGAGGTTGGCAGGGAAGAGGTGCTGTGAGCCCACGGGGTAGCAGCCTGGCGCTGCCACTCTCCTTGCTGGGCTTAGCTCCATTCCTTGCTGCGATTGCGTGGGGAGGAAGGGAAGCATCAGGAACCCGCTAACAAACACCGTCTCCAGAGCTAACGGGGGGCCGCGCACCATACGAGCTGCTGCACAGCCACCAGCCACGCGGCGGCGGCTCCACACAGGGACACCGCAGAGGGCTCTGTCACTGGGGGGAGGGGAGGCCCGACCCGTGGAGCGGCGGCTAGCGGTCAGCAGCCAGGACTGGGACTCAGGCTGCGGGCCGGGGCCCGCGCCCAACCTCGGCCGAAAGCCGTTACCTTCCTCTCTCCCTCGCCCCCCACACCTCGTCATGGTAGTAGCTACAAAACACCGATCTTGCTGTTTTTACTGATTTACGAACTGTCCCATCAACTCCTAAGCTTCAACGGTCGAAGGTCCTTCCTGGAGTATTCAGTCTGGGGGCCGGAAACCATCCTTGGGTCCAAAGAGGAGGCCATCAGCGCACAAAGCAGGTGACCCCTGCGGCTGGCCAGAGGGACATGGGCAAGGTGCCAGCAGCATCCACTGTGACTGTAAAGGCACCAGCCACCTAGGTAGGTTTGTGGTTCGCCGTTCACAGGGCCTGCCTTGCCCACAGGACTCTGAGCTCCCAGGGGGCAGAGACTGCCATCAATTTATCTCCCGGTGCCTGGCAGGTTGGAAACGTCCAGAAAGCTTGGTGAGTGCACACATGGGTCTGTGGGAGTGAGACACGGGCTAGGCTTTGGGGGGAGAGGGAGGCCAGAGGGGACTTGGGAGAGGTGGGAGGAGGCAGGGCAGGGTGGGGCGGGGCCAGCCACCAGGCCTGCCTCCCCTCCCATCCCACAGCGTGGCCTGTGTCCCCAGCGGGCCCTCTGCCAGCAAACCTCACCGTGCTGGTCTCTGGGAAGCCACGCCTCGCCTGGCAACAGCCGCTCCGGAGTGCGCTGTCCCGGTCCCCCAACGACGAAGCACACACTGCCCACCGCACCCGGATAGTGCTACAAGGAAAGCAGGTTTTACATCAAGGCCTAGCCAGGAGACAACCTGGGTTTTCAGAACCAGAGTGGTGGCGCGTGAAATGCGTGGGGAGTAGCTCAAGTCCGGGGCGTCGTCAGGAAAAGCCTCCGGTCCACGATGGCCCTTCTTCCTGAGATTCCTCTTGCTCCTGTTCCCATTCAGCTGGGTCAACATGTGCCTGTAAATTCCTCCCAAAAGGGAAATCATAACAGCATCAGCGGCTCCAGAAATGACAAACAACTCAAGTTATGGAAAGGCAACTGCCAAGTATTCGCCAGCATGCACATTGCACCAGAAAGAAAAAAAAAATCAGATAAGAAAAACAAACCGAGTTGTGTGCATATTTCCTCAAATATGTATCCCATTTTGTGGTTCCTTCCAGTCTTCAGCGTAACGAGCATATCCATTTGTCAGGGGTCACGGGCCGGCAGTCCTACGAAGCGGTCTTGGGCTGGTGAGCGTCGCTGCGCGGCTCTCGCCCTTCTCGAGAGCACAGAGTGGTGCCAAATGTCCAGAGCGGAGAGCCACAGACATTAACATTCCCGCTGGCCTATTGGCTAAGCTGCTAAGCTGGCACCAACCCATTGGCCTGTGTTGGGACCTCGGCTGCGCTGCATCGAGTTGGCAATATGTATTTGCAAAATGCTCCGTCCTCCCCGGGTAACGTCTGGACGGCAGACAGTCTGAGGGCAGGGGTGGCCGTCTCAGTCACCTACACTCTCCTTGTTGACACAGCTCAGCTCCCCAGGTAAAGAGCAGTGGAATCAGAGGACGGGATCGGCTCGGGAAGCCGCGGGCCAAGACCCATGGAATGGATGCTGCTCGGGGAACTCATGGGAGGCTGAAGAAGCCACACTTTGCTCAACAACAGGGAGCTGGCCAGGGCACCAGGGCCTCCGCCAACCTCAGGAGGCCACTCTTGGCATGGCCGTAAAAGCCACAGCCACAAACACGGACAAGGCAAGGAAAGAATATGGTGAGAAACCAGCTCACCTTTGCTTCTCAGACTCCTCAGAAGTTTCTAGAAGGTCATTTTCCTAACCCCTGAAATGAGAGGCCAGATTCCTCCAGCATTCAGGCGGGAATCATGACCGAGCCATGGGCCAGGGCCTGAAACCTAGTCCCTGTCTTCGAGGTGCTCGGCCCCCGATGACTGACGCCAGGAATGGGCTCCAGGGAGATCAGCACGTGGCCACTGTGTTCTTGAGTGGCCGAGTCAAGGGGCCCAGGACCCCTGAATCCACCCAAAACACACCCCCAAGAACAAGGCCTCCCCAAAGAGAGACTCAAGCCTCTCCATCACGTCTTTCTTCTTCCTGCCACCTGTGCGTCCCACGAGAGCAGAGCCACGATGTTCCCGTAGTGAAGTGGTTGACAGGCACCCCACGCGTTAGTGACCCTCAGGAGTCTCAGGTGGTAGCCCTGCTGCGGAGGACACCATCGGGCACCCTTTCTGCTTAAAGGGAAGGAACACATTTCCCTGAAGGACCTGAAGGCTGCTCATGAGGCGCGACAGGAGCCCCCCGGCCTGGCGCCTCCGCGGAGCCGCTGAGACAGGGCGTGGCCCCGGCCCGCCCCGGCCACCAGAGCAAGGACCTTCTGCTCGGTGACAAACAACCGTTTCCGAGGAGTGGCGACTATAGAATGCCCCAGGAGGAAGGATGTGGAGCTGGTGAGAGATTCAAACACAAGGTCAGGGTGACTCTGGGTGGGGCTCCTCTGCCCTGGCACTTGCATTCGCCAAGGGGACGGGTTCCTCCAGCCTCTTGGGATAACACTTTGATTTCTGGCCTCATTTGTTTCAGTTCGTTTTCCTACATCTTTCAAAGGGAATTCTGTTCTCGTTTTAGACCTGCTTACATTTAAATCCCCTTAACTTTCTGTCTGAGGCCTGCTCCCTCCCCAAAGGGCTTCCTCCTCCCCATGGAGCTTGTACTGCTTGTTATAAAGTTGAGGGGGGTCGGGGCCGTCTTCCCCTGTGCCGTTTGGGCACACAGTCTGTGAGCACTTAGGTTTGCAGGCCTGATTTTTCTTTGTTCAGTCGGCCCCATTCTTATCCCTTCGGTTGAGTATACGAGAGAATATTTCCAGAATCCGCACAAGCTACTGGGGACTAAACAAGCGTAGGCATTAGGGCAGGGGATAGTTTGTAGGTAGCGACAGAGATAAAGGTCACCGCTTACGGAGCACGTGTCTGGGACACACGTGTTAGTTAGCCGACGGCGTTCCGTCATCCAGACTCTGCCGACTATGCGTGCTGGTCCACTGGTTAGAGGGGAAAGAGAGTCAAAGAGACGTAAGGTGGCTCCCCCACATCACAAGCAGTGATAGGACCAGGGTCCGAACTCACATCCGAGCCCCGGGCTGTCCCATAATCCCAGCTGCCCCCGGAGAAGGTGTCATGCAACAGATGTTCCTTGCATTCACCCTCACTACCCCTAAAGCCATCCTAATGCTGTTTGTTTGACTTTAGGACAGGAGACCTTCCTCAAAAATGCAGGTATCTTCACAAGTAAATTAAGATTATTTTTTTTAATCTTTATTTATTTTTGAAAGACAGAGAGAGACAGAGCATGAGAGAGGGAGGAGCAGAGAGAGAGGGAGACACAGAATCAGAAGCAGGCTCCAGGCTCTGAGCTGTCAGCACAGAGCCCGACGTGGGGCTCGAACCCACGAACCGTGAGATCATGACCTGAGCCAAAGTCAGATGCTTAACCGATTGAGCCACCCAGGCTCCCCATATCAAGATTAATTTTGCAAGCCCCTCTGGTTTGACTGAAGACACCCTACGACGTCAGCAAAACCAAGGGTAGGAAGACCAGGTCTACCAAAGCGATGGAGACCCCCTCTTGGGACAGTTCCCTTGGGAAGGAGGCAGCTCTCCTAGTGCTCACAGCCTGGGACTGTGGGCAGGCCCAGCGGGAAGGCCTGGGGTTCAGTCTGCCAAGGTGGATGGGACAGGGCATGTGACAAACTGGCGCAGGTGCCTACCGTGGCCCCTGCCCCCCATTCTGTGAGTTGTAGACAAAACAAATTAAATAAGCATTTCCGTTTGTGTGTGTGTGTGTGTGTGTGTGTGTGTGTGTTTATTTTTGAGAGAGAGAGAGAGAGAGAGACAGAGCGCGAGCAGGGGAGGGGCAGGAAGAGAGGGAGACACAGAATCTGAAGCAGGCTCCAGGCTCCGAGCTGTCAGCACAGAGCCCGACACGGGGCTTGAACTCATGAACGTGAGATCATGACCTGAGCCGAAGTTGGACGCCCAACCAGGCGCCCCTGAATAAGCAGTTCTTCAAATCCCCCTCAGCAAGGGTGCAGAGTAAAAGTGGACAAGCAAACAGTGACAGCCCTGAAGCCACGGCCCCCTTAGGGCCCCCCCAGCTGGCCACACATGTTACTGCAATTCACCTCGAAGAGCAAAAGTTTTCAAAGCAGCCAATGGGCTTTAACTGGGTGACACCCAACCCCAGAGGATGTTATTTTTCACAGTCCGTGAGAAAGAGCCAGACTTTCACGCAGACTGGTATTCTGGGGTCCAGCTCCCGTGTTCTCAAAGCACGCCAAGTCCGCCAGGGTCAGGCCTGGGACGGCTGCCTCGGTTGCATGTGTTCACCTGTTCTGCAGGTGTCCAAGTGCCCACCTCTGAGGGTCGTCCTAGGACTTCATCAAAACCATGTCAGCAGGTGCCAAGACATTAGTATTCACCAATTCCGCTGACCAGCAATGACCGTGAGTTGGCTGGAATCAGCCCATCTCCAATCCACTTTGTGTCAGTGTCTGTTTTCCAAACACCGTGCGCGCATGTGTGTATGCGTGTACGTGCACGTACGCATGAGGGGGACTCGATACTCGGTTGAGCCCCCAGAGAACTGGAGAAGTCCTATCTTACACACAGAACGCTATTTCATTTCTCCAGCTCAAGCACAGGTCTCTAATGAACTAAATGAAAAACTACACAAATATATTTTTCTGATTTTTTTTTACTACATATTACATTGATTATTTCTCCACGCAATGAATGGGTGTTTGTTTCATGACTTTTCAGAGGCTCAGAAGGAGAACGCTCCACGGCCCTGACGTGACGTCACATTTAAATGGGGAAGCAATTGGAAACTCTGCGGTAAATTGTGGCTTCTTAGGTATTTATGGTTCCTCTTAACAAGTAATTCATGCACATCGAACAGAAAGCCGCGTGCTATCGAGAAGAGGCATGCTGTCCGGGACAGCAGGACCTCCGCCTGCCCAGGGCAAGGGCCCGACAAGTCCATCCTCGGTACCAGTTCATAAACGCAGCAGTCTTCGTGGGATCGCACACACAGCAGATGACTTGTTTGCAATAGCATCACCCGGGAGCCTTTAAGGATTTGATTGCCTTGGCACTTAATGAAAACTAAGTTGTTGACTTACCTTGAATTTCTGCCTCCGGACGCGGCCGAATACAAGTTAGAGCCAAGTATAACCTTTTTAAGGAAGGCTAAATTGAGACAGAAAGGCCGGGATTTTTCTCCAAGTGGAAATGGAGATTTATTGTTTAAGAAATTGCCTTAATGTTGCCACTGAGGCTTTATAAAGTCTCACGGGGGCGGGGGGGGGGGGCTAGTCTACGGATTCTGTACCAATTATTATGTTTTTCCGGGTAAATTACCAATCTATGAGTCATATCGGTCTACATCGCCCTGCCCAGGGTCAAGAGAAACATCACAAATTAAGCAGGATCTGGAAAATCTTTTGGTGTGCCCATGATGCCAGGGTGGGGGCGGGGGTAGGGAGATTTCGGCGATCATCTCAGAGGGAAATTCGCCTCTTCTTACAACCAAATCCTTCCTGTTATTTCTAAAATGAAAACTAAGATCTTCTCAAAATCTCACAGAGCCCGGCTAACAAGATCAACCCAAGACAGAAATAATTGGGTAGCTGGTCTTCTCAAGAAAACGAGAATGTGAGCAAACGATGGTGTTAATTGGTAGTTGGTATTTATTTCTGAGCTTGATGGGGAGGGAGGAGATAATATACAATTTTGACCTATAAGAATCTGATTGTCAGGCTTTCAATGACTGCACTTCCTAATTGTTATCAAGTTTTCACTATAGACCAAGAAAGAAAATATTTGAATAAAATAATGGTCTCAGGAAAAAACTCCAAAGTCTGGTTGCTTTGGTTCATAACGTCTCATGAATGGTATTTGAAGAGACGGTGGTGAGCTCTCTGATGCCTTACAAAGGGCTGTAAATTTCTTCTGTCAGCTTGCAGTAGGAGGAAGAGCCTAGTGGGAACAACCTACCTTCTCCAGAAATTTTTGTGCATGTTTACCCACAACTGGACAAACAGGTGGAGACTTCTGGCGTCCCTATGTTCTTAAACATGCTACATGGACCCAGGGGCAAAAAGGGTGTCGGCCTATATAGATCTTTCTATAATTTAGTGATAGACCTACTGGGTGCTTTTTGGCAGGGGAGGGGGAGGTATTTAAGACATTTAAAAATATCTTTTAAAAAATTAAACTTAAGGGGTGCCTGGGTGGCTCAGTCGGTTGAGCATCCGACTTCGGCTCTCATGGTTTGTGGGTTCAAGCCCCGTGTCAGGCTCTGTGCTGACAGCTAGCTCAGAGCCTGGAGGCTGCTTCAGGTTCTGTGTCTCTTTCTCTCTCTGCCCCTCCCCTCTTCACGCTCTGTTTCTCTCTGTCTCTCAAAAATAAATAAATGTAAAAAAATTTTTTTAATTAAACTTAAGCTGTTAAAAATATCTTTAAAAAAAATGAGATCGAAAAGCCACAGAATTTCATTTGCCAACCCTAGAGACACATTCTTAAGAATGTGATGACGGTTCACTTTCTGTTAGTAACTGGGTTGAATCGTGTCCCGTCCCACTGAATTCATGTCCATCTGGAAACCTCAGAAGGTGACCTTCTGTGGAAGTAGGGTCTTGGCAGATGTGATTATTTAAGATGAGGTCCTACTGGACTCGACTGGGACCTTGTAAATGGACAAGTGAGTTGGGAAATCTCGCTTCCTCTCCTGAGTGCGTCTTTGAGCCCTCACACTACTACCGCACTTACAACACTCCTGATGCCACGCGCGTGTGCTTCTTCTCACACCAGGCAATTCTCTGAGGCACCAGCTAGGTGTCACCCAACTCAGTTCAATTCTGACACTAACCGGAGAGAGTGCAGACCCCACAGTTTAAAGGCGCGGTCCCACACGAGTGTCCCCCACTCCAGATGCCAGTCAAAAGCAATGATTCTCCGGGTCACCTGCGACTTCTATCCAACTTGGCTACAAATCAGAGGTTCCATGGACCCTCTCCTTGGATTCAACCGTTTGCCAGAACAGCTCTCGGAACTCAGAGACGTGGCTATGTTTACCGATCAATGACATAATAAGGTACGTGATAAAGAACGCAGATGAACATGCAGATGCAGAGGCACTTAGAGCAAGGTCTGGGAGGGTCCTGAGTGCAGGCGCTTCTATTCTCCTGGACTTGGGGTGCGTCATCTTCCCGGTACGTGTGTGTGTTCATGCCTACGTGAGAGAACCTCCGTAAAGATCCCAACAGTATGGGCTTTGGAGAACTTTCCGGTTGGGTGAACCAGCCCCGCGCGGGAGCCCACAGAGACTCGCCTCACTTGAACAAAACACATGCCTTCCTATCACTCAGGAAATTCCAAGGGTTTTAGGAGCCCTAGGTCAGGGATGGGTCAAAGACCAAATACGAGAACAAAAGATGGTCCTAGGGCGCTTATCGCTTAGGAAATTCCAAGGGTTTTAGAAGCTCTGTGCCGGGAACCAGGAGCAGAGACCAACGTACATAATTTCTATTATTTCACAAGGAGACAGATGCAGAAACACAGATACACAGAGGGAAGGAGCCACGTGACCATGGAGGGAAGGAGGCCGAGGTCGGAGTGACGTGTCTCCAGACCAAGGAATGGCAAGGGTGGCTGCCACCAGCAGAAGCCAGAAGAGGCCGGGAAGGCTGCTTCCCCGGAGCCCTGAGAGTCAGAACAGCCCTGCTGACACTTTAGCTTCAGACTTCTGGCCTCCAGAACCATAAGGGAATAAGTTCCTCTTGTTTGAAGTCACCCGATTTGTGGTAATTTGTCACGGCGGCCCCGGGAAACTCACACACTGTGGAAGCACGTCTTTTAGTGATGTGATTTATCCCCATGCCCATATTTGGACGAAGAAACGAAACCATGTGGCATGACCAAGACCATCTGAATCTCCTGCAGTGCGTGGCCTCCTCGGTGGCATACTTAGAATCCCCTGCCGTCTTCTACAAATCCCCCTGCCCAAGCTGTCCCCCAACCCAATGAAATCAGAAAGTCTGGATGTGGGACCCACGCATCCGTGTTTTTTGATGCTCCCTGGGGAATTCCAATGTGCAGCTAAGGTCACAAGAACCCCTTAAGCAGCATGGTTTTCTAAGAAAACCACGGGATTCAGGGACGGTCAACTCTTGGTTTGATTTCTCGCTTTGCTGCCTACTAGCTGTGTCCCTAGGCGAGCCGTGTAACTTACCTGATATTTACTTTTTCAAACTGAAAACAGAAGGGTAGAAGATTGGTCTTTTTAAGTAGGTAGGATATCTAAAAATGCCAGGCTGGGGGCAGACATCTGATAAATGCCACTTCCCTTTCATTCTCCTGACACATGGAGAGGCAATTTAGCAGGACGCATAGAAGCCCAGGCTCTGGAACAAGACTGTAGGCAATCAAATTCTGACTCCACCACTTACTGGCTGTAAAACCCCAGGCCCTGCTCTGCGCTCAGTTTCCTTATCTATAAAATGGGGCCTCGGAGAGTCATTACGAAGTTAAGTGGGATAATAAGATGATATGACGCCACTAAAGCACTTAAACCAGTGTCTGGCGCTGTAAGCATTCAATAAACGTCAGCTCGTAATATAGACATAATCTGGTAACACCCCGCACGCCTCGCCCTTGATACTGTGGCATTCCGCGGGGCAGGGTTCTACACCACTTCCCTTCCCAATCAGAAGCCAAGTGATGCGTGTTGAAAGAGCCAGATTAGACCCGGAGTCCAGAGACCTGAGCTCTGAACTCAGCTAAGATACCTCGGAGTTTCAGTCACTTTCCCTGTTGCCTCTTCCAGAGCCCAATTTGTCAAAGGACAGGTTTAATAAGCTGATCTTTGTGAACCTTCTAACATTAAAAAAAACTGTGATTGTCTGAATATTATAAAGTGATAGATGGAATTTTGGGGTGTGTTTGGCACACGATCCCAGTGCTTTTACGGCATTTTGAGGTTAGGAGTCACAAAAATCTGGTATTAATAAGGAATCACAGTCTGTTTTATTATAGCAAAGGACAATCCTGGGACATTTTTTAAGGCGTTTCAGGCCGCAGGCACTCAAGTCCACCATGTGACTGCTGACCAGAGCTGGGGAAAAGACCTCAGCTTTACTGTACTGAAGTTTCAACCCTAGGAAACTGCCCTACGTGGGAACATATATCCCTACAATCTCTCTAATGGGCAATTAGGTAACATGTACAGATGAACTAAAAAATACCCAGTAATTACAGTTCTAAAAATCTATCCTGAGGAAATACAACTGATGTCGGCTTTCCGCACGTTTGGGGGATCAGCAGTTAGACAATCCGGTCGGTTCGTTACAAAGTCAGTTAACTAGGGAAATCATAAACAATGGCAAAAATACACAAAAAGATTTTATTGTAAGTTATACCATGTGGATTCATTCATCAGTCTTACAATGAAGGAGGGAGGCCGTTCTCAGAGTTTGGTCCCTGATGAGAATCCCAGGATATCTTTCTTGCACTAACCACACCCATACAGTTCGTGTTCTTAATTGTGAGGTGGGGCGCAGACTGAAAGATATTTGGGTATCAGGGTGAAAACAGACTCCTTTTACAGTTCACATTTTTCCTCTCAAATAGATTACAGGGCCTTGTCCCTAACCTTATTTGGTAGCAACCCCCTTATTTCACTTCACTGAGTCTCCCCAAAGCACTCAAGTTCATCTGTAGAGTTTTTGTAGAAGCAACCTCTCTCTTTCCTTTTTTGCACCCATGTTTCATAGGTTAGTAGTCCAATCAGCTAAATCACAACAACGGGCATGAACGGGTAAGCATAGATCACCAACAGTAGGAGTGGGAGAAAAGTGAAAGTTCCCAAGCAGTCAGCATTGTGGAGCACGTAGAAAGCGTCGATTAATCCAGCCAATCAGGTGGAGAGGTGGTTACGAGATTTCCTCTATAGTCAGATACGTCAGCAAACATTTATGTACAAAGAGGTTTACTGGAATAGAAACTGAGACAGGCAAAAAACACGGAAACACAAAATATATCCATATGATGAATGTCTGTGCATATATATACAGATATATGCTATATATAAATGCATATGTTTACATACTCTATATATGATCTAATGGTATGTAGATATTAATAGCTACAGTTTAAAAACGATTTTATGATATATAAAATACCCATGACATAACCATGTTGATTCGTTCAATAGTTTCTCAGCAACAGACCATTTTATAAGCTTTGAAATAAAATTTGTACTTAGTATCTTTTTTTTTAATGTTTATTTTTGAGAGAGAGAGGGAGAGACTGAGTATGAGTTGGGGAGAGCAGAGAGAGAAGGAGACATGGAATCCGAAGCCGTCTCCAGGCTCTGAGCTGTTAGCCCAAAGCCAAGGCAGGGCTTGAACCCACTAACTGTAAGATCATGACCTGGGCCAAAGTCAGACAGTTAACCGACTGAGCCACCCAGGTGCCCCTGTATTGAGCTCTTCATCTATTTTGACCTTGATTTCTTTGGAGCTTAGGTCAGGTAGGTTGTCTAAAAATAAATTGTATTTACCTTCAATGGGGGGGGGGGCATTTTTCCTCTTAGTATGGCCAAGTAAGCTTCTCCTGGACCCCACTGTCCTGCAGATAACAACTATCAATGCTGAATAAGAATATAAAACAAGACTTTTGCTTACCAGAGGATGAACAAAAGGTAGGCAGACTCTAGGGGAAGTCAATATTTGGAAGGAGAAAGATGGCTGGAACTGGAGGGTGTCATGCTATGTGAAAGAAGTCAGTCAGAGAAGGACAGATACCATGTTTTCACTCATATGTGGATCTTGAGAAACTTAACAGAAGACCATGGGGGAGGGGAAGAGGAAAAAAGTTACAAACAGAGAGGGAGGGAGACAAACCATAAGAGACTCTTAAATACAGAGAACAAACTAAGGGTTGATAGGGGGTGGGGGAGAGGGGAAAGTGGGTGATGGGCACTGAGGAGGGCACTTGTTGGGATGAGCACTGGGTGTTGTATGGAAGCCAATTTGACGATGTTATATTTTTTAAAAATGGCATCAGATGACATTCCCATTTTTATTCTTTTAATATTATTTTTTAATGTTTATTTATTTTTGAGAGAGAGAGAGAGAAACAGAACGTGAGCAGGGGAGGGGCACAGAGAGAGAGGGACACAAAATCTGAAGCAGGCTCCAGGCTCTGAGCTGTCAGCACAGAGCCCGACGTGGGGCTCGAACTCATGAACTGTGAGATCATGACCTGACCTGAAGTCGGACACTTAACCAACTGAGCCACCCAGACGCCCAACATTCCCATATTTAAAAATAGCTTTCAGCCTGAGGGCAACTAAACTTGCCACCACAGAAGTGGCTAAATCCCTAAAGAAAACCAACTGTATCTCTGGCCTGAAGAACAAAAGGGCATCGTTCAGGACAACTAGGGTCGCTGGAGAGTAAGGGGGTAATTCTGAGAGAAGGGGGATCCAGAGAAGAGGTGGTGCAAACTCTCTAGGTGACACCTGAACCTTATATGTGACAGGCGGATTCAAAGCAGCTAAGCTAAGGATAAGGAAGTGAACTAAGATTTTAGCTATTCTAAGAGAAAGAGTTTAAAGTTTGAGTCCAATCAAGTTCATAGTCTGCTTTTAAAAAAAAGCAACATTCTTCAGAGAAATATAACAGAATCCAGATGACATTCACAATGTCCATTTTTATTCCAAAATTATGCAACACAGAAGAAACAAAAAAAATGAGACCTATTCTCCAGAGAAAAAAAATAATAATACATGGAGATCAATTCCAAAATGATCTGAATGTCAAAATTATAAAACAATGATTTAAAAACAAAGGCAGAAATGAAAATATGTTCTCTGTGCATGTAAAGATAGGAAATGCCAGCAGATAAACAGAAACTGTAAAAAATGATAGGGGCGCCTGGGTGGCTCAGTCGGTTAAGCATCAGACTTCGGCTCAGGTCATGATCTCATGATTTGTGGGTTCGAGCCCCCCATTGGGCTCTGTGCTGACAGCTCAGAGCCTGGAGCCTGCTTTGGATTCTGTGTCTCCTTCTCTCTCTGCCCCTCCCCTGCTCATGCTCTGTCTTACTCTTTCTCTCAAGAATAAATAAACATTTTAAAAAAAGAAACTATAAAAAATAATAAAATGGTGGGGCACCTGGGTGGCTCAGTGAGTTAAATACTCAACTTCAGCTCAGACCATGATCTCACAGCTCATGAGTTCAAGCCCCATGTTGGGTTCTGTGCTGACAGCTCAGAGCCTGGAGCCTGCCTCAGATTCTGTGTCTCCCTCTCTCTATGCCCTTCCCTCACTCATGCTCTCTCTCTCTTTCAAAAATAAATAAACATTAAAAAAATAAAAATAATAATCAAATGGAAATTCTAAATCATCAAAATATAAGATATGAAATAAAATTCTCATTGTATATGCTTACCAGCACAAAGGACATGAGAGAGGAGTGTTAGCCAGCTTGGAGACATGCCAAGAGAAATTATCCAATCTGAGAAATTTAAAGAAAAACATTCGAAAATATTAATAGAGTCCCAGGAATCTGTGGGACAATACTAACAAGTCTATCATGATTGGTGGAATGAACAGTGAGAGAATAGGATGAAAAACATTTGGAAAAAATGGTCCAAAATGTCCCATATTTGATAAAAGATGTATACTTACAGATAAGAAGGTCAGAGACCCTCAAGGAGGAAAAACTACTCAGAAAACCACACCTGGGTACCCAGAGGCTACAGTTCCAAATCGAAGATAAAGAGAAGATTATGAAAGGAATCAGAGAAAAGTTAGACATCACATACAGAAGAACAACAATTCAAATGACCTCCAGTTTATCCAGTTTTATATTACGGGCCAGAATATACTAGAACAACATCTTTGAAATCCTAAATTAAAAATCTGTTCGTTCAGAATTCTATGTTCAGTGAATATATTCTTTAAGAATCAAGACAAAATAAAAACAATTTCAGATAAAAGATAACTGAGAACTCACTGACAACAGACCTGCACTAAGAAATGTTAAAGGAAGCTCTTTTTTCTTTTTTTTTAATTTTTTAATGTTAATTTATTCTTGAGAGAGAGAGAGAGAGACCATGAGTGGGAGAGGGCAGAGAGAGGGACACAGAATCTGAAGCAGGCTCCAGGCTCTGAGCCGTTAGCACAGAGCCCGACGCAGGGCTTGAACCCATGAACCGCAAGATCATGACCTGAGCTGAAGTCGGAGGCTTAACCGACTCAGCCACCCAGGCGCCCCGGAAGCTCTTTTTTCTGAAGGGAAATGACATCACATAGAAATTCAGATCTTCTGAGGAAAATGATGACTATGTGAAACATCTAGATAACTATAAAAAAACTATTTTCTCTGTGTATTTAAAAATATTTATAGGGGCGCCTGGGTGGCTCAGTTGGTTAAGCAGCCGACTTCGGCTCAGGTCATGATCACGCAGTTCGTGAGTTTGAGCCCCGCATGGGGCTCTGTGCTGACAGTTCAGAGTCTGGAGCTTGCTTCAGATTCTGTGTCTCCTTCTCTCTCTGCCCTTCTTCTGCTCATGCTCTGTCTCTCTGTCTCTCAAAAATAAATACACATTAAAAAAATTTTTTAAAGATACTTATAACTATTGCAGTGAAAAATTATAGCATTGTCTGGATGGATTTATAATGTAGGTGTAATATATATATAATAACTATAACATAGAAGAAAGGGAGGTGTAAATGTATTTATGCAATTGCAAAGTTTCTACATTTTACATGATGAGCTACAATTTTAACACTAAGTAGACTGTGGCAAGTTAAGGATGCATACTGCAATGTTTACAGAAACCACTAAAAAATGCAAAGATGAACAAAAATCATGTGGGACAAGTAAAAAACAAATAATAAAATGGTCGACCTAAATCCAACTATACAAGAAATTTCATTAAATGTCCCTTGACTAAATATCTAATGAAAAGAACTCTATTTTATCTGATATTAGTATAGTCCTGCCAGCCTTCTTATACTTACTCTTTTCATGATACATATTTTTACACTCATTTACTTTCAATATATCTGTACCTCCATATCTTAAAATGTCTCTCTCTTGTAGACGGCATATAGCTGAGTACACTTTTTTGTTTTTGTTTTCATTTAAAACTCATTTTTAGGAATCAGATAAAATAGACTTCAAGAGTGGCATATTAACAGAGATAAAGGAGGAACACTTCATAATGGTAAAAGTATAATTCATCATGACCGCATAACACTCCATAAATGTGTATGCATCTAATAGCAGATCCTCAAGTGTGTAAAGCAAATATTGACTGACAGAATTGAAAAGAAGTACACAACTCCAAAATCATACTTGGACATTTTAACGCCCCTCACTCAACTACTAATAAAGCAATTAAACAAACAAACGAAATCAGTGAAGATACAGATGAATTTGAACAATACTAGCAACTACCTTGACCTTACTGATATTTATAAAATGCTGCACCCAAGACCTAGAGAATATACTTCCTTTTCAAATACACATGATACATTCATCAAGACATATAACAAGTCACACTAGAATCATACAAAATATGATCTCTGACCACAATGGAAAATAAAATATGTATAAAATCCCAAATATTTGAAAGTTAAATGACACACTGCTAAGTAATGACATGAGCCACATAATAAGTCACAAAGGAAATTATAAAACATGTTAGAGGCACCTGGGTGGCTCAGTCGGTTAAGCTTCCGACTTCAGCTCAGGACATGATCTCACGGTTTGTGAATTAAAGCCCCACATGGGCTCTCTGCTATCAGCGCAGAGCCTGCTTCGAATCCTCCATCTCCCTCTCTCTCTGCACCTCCCCTGTGATCTCGTTCTCTCTCAAAAATAAATAAACATTTAAAAAAATAGAAAGAAAGAAAGAAAGAAAGAAAGAAAGAAAGAAAGAAAGAAAAAATATTTTAACCAAATGATAATGGCACATACCAAATTTGTGCAAGTGATCTAGAACAGTGCTTAGAGGGAAATCAAAGCTTTAAATACTTGCATTTGAAAATAAGAAAGATTTAAAACCAATGATCCAAGGTTCCAACTTATGACCCTAGGAAAAAAGGAGCAAAGAAACTCCAAAGTACACAGAGGGAAACAGTAAACATAAGAGCAGAAATCAATGCGATATAAAACAAAAAGCAAGGAAAAAATCAATGTAACCAAAAGCTGGTTCTTGGATAAATTAATATGATTAATTTATAAATAATCTTGGATAAATTAATATAACTAATATGATTCTAGATATTCTGATCAGGAAAATAGAGGAGGAACAAACAACAACATAAAGAATGACATAAGAACATCACCACAGATCCTACAGTTGATACAGACTATGTCAACTTTAACAAATACGACAATTTAGATGAAATGGACAAATTCTTTATAAGAGAGTATCTCAATTGTCATATATCAACAAAAACAATTAGTTTTTTCTATCAAACACATGCCCACAAAGAAAACTACATACTTAGATAGCTTCTTCACTAGTTCACAGCATTTAAAGAAATAAAAGCACCAACCACACACAAACTCTTTCTAAAAATAGAGAAGGAGGTAACACTTCCCAGCTTATTTTATGAGGCCACTGAGACCCTAAAATCAAAGCCTGACAGACATTACAAAATAAAAATATGGACAATACCTCTCTTGAACATAAGTGCAGCAATCCTTAACAAAATATTAGTAATTAGAATACAGCAAGACATAAAAAGAATAATACATCATGACCAAGTAGGAGTTGTCCCAGAAATTTAAAGCTTTATTAACATTCAAAACTTAATGTAATTCATTGTATTAACAGACTAAAGGAGATAAACCACATGACCATTTCAACAAATGCATTAAAAAGCATTTGGCAAAACTAAAAACTTGCTCATCATAAAAACTAGAAGTAACATCACATATACAACCAATATCACATTTAAATGTGAAAGAGTGAAACTTCTCCCACTAAGTTGGAAACAAGGCAAGAATGTCTATTTTCACCATTCTTACGCAGCACTGGGCTAGAGGCTCTAGCCAGTACAATACGCCAATAAAAATAAATAAAGAATGAAATAAATAAATATCATCCAGATTGGAAAGGAAGAAGTAAAACTGTCTCTATTTTCAGAAATCATGATTGTTTACACAGAAAACCCAAAAGAATCAACAAAACTGCTACTATACGCATTAGTGAATTTAGCAATCTCGAAGGATAGGAGGCAAACATACAGAAGTTAATTGCAGCTAACAATTGAAAAAAAGTTTAAAAAACAATTCTACTTAGAATACCATCAAAAAGCATAAAATACTTCATTTATGTGTAATTTAACAAATTAATTTAGTTCTTTTAATTTAATTTAATTTAATTTAATTTAATGTTTCACAAAATATGTGCAAGACCAGTACACTGAACACTACAAAACATACTGAGAGAAATTAAAGAAGGCATACATAAATGGACAAATATACCATGATAATAGATAAAAAGACTAACCATTGCTAAGATGTCAGTTCTACCCAAATTGGTCTCTAGAGTCGATGTGATCCCAATTATAATGTTAATGCCGTTTGTAGGGGGTAGAAATTGACAAGTTTATTCTAAATGTATATGGAAATTCAAAAGACCAATAACTGCACTGGATATTATAGTAATCACTAGCCACATGTTGCTACTTAAGTTTATATTAAATTAATTAAAATTAAAGTTAAATACAATTAAAAATTCTGTTCCTTAATTGCGCTAATTACATTTCAAGGGCAAAATATTCACATGTAGCTATTCCTTAACCAGTGTAGATATATAATATTTTTATCATTGCATAAAGTTCTATTGGACAGCAGTGGCCTCAATATACAAAACAACCTTGGAAAAAAAAAACAAAATTAGAGGATTTACACTACCGGACTTCAAAACTAACTGTAAAGCTATAGTAATCCAGAAATTGTGGTATTTTCATAGAAAAAAACATAGGAGAATATATTCATGGCCTAAGGATAGGCAAAGGTTTCTTTAACAAGTCACATAAAGCAATAACCATAAAAGAAAACACTGAAAAATCAGAGTGAATGAAAACTACATGTTTCTGTTCATCGAAAGACATCATAAAGGAAATTAATAGGCAAGCCACCATGGGAGAGAAAATATTTGCAAAACAAACATGTGACACAGGACTGGTATCCAGAATATATAAAGAGCCTCAAAAACTCAACAATTATGGTCAAAAACAACACCTCTCCTCAAAAAGGGAGCAGGAGGCAAAGGTTTTGAAAAAAAGATTTTCCAGGGGCACCAGGGTGGCTCAGTCGGTTAAGTGTCCAACTCTTGATTTTGGCTCAGGTCATGATCTCACAGTTCATGAGATCAAGCCCCACATCCAGCTCCTCACTGACAGTGCAGAGCCTGCTTGAGATTCTCTCTCTCTCTCTCTCTCTCTCTCTCTCTCTCTGCTCCTCCCCTGCTTGCACTCTCTCTCTCAAAATAAATAACTTTTAAAAAATTTTGTAGAAATAAAGAGATTTTCCAAAAGAAGATATGCAAATGTCCAATAAGCTCAAGAAAAAGTACTCAATATCATTAGAAATCAGGAAAATCTAAGTTAATATCGCAATGATATAGGGGTGCCTGGGTGGCTCAGTCAGTTAAGTGTCTGACTCTTGGTTTTGGCTCAGGTCATGATCTCACAGTTCGTGGGATCGAGCCCCGTGTCAGGCTCTGTGCTGACAACACGGAGCCTGCTTGGGATCCTCTGTCTTTCTCTCTGCCCCTACCCTGCTCATGCACTCATCCTCTCTCTCTTTCCCTCTCTCAAATAAATAAATAAGCATTTAAAACACCACATCGATATAGTACTACACATCTATTAGAATAGCTACAAATTTTAAAAGTGCTTCTGCTGGTGAGAAGGCAATGCAACTAGAACGCTCACATGTTGTTGGGAAGTATGTGTAATAATATAGCCACTTTGGAAAAGTTCCTGTAAGTTTCTTATAAATTAATCATACACATATCCTATGACTTAGCAATTCCACAAGTGGATGTTTACCCAAGGAAATAAAAATATATATTCATTCACAAAAAGACTTCTGCAAAAAATGTTTACAGCAGGTTTATTCATATGGCCTAAAACCAGAAACTGTCCCTATGCTCACCCACCAAAAAAATGGACAAATTGTGATATAATCATGTCACGGGATAATATTCCACCACCACAACAAACTACTGATACAAACAACATGGATAAACTGCAAACATTGTTATGCTAAGTACGAGAAGCCAAACAACAGAAGAATACATACAGCATGATTCTATTTATATGAAACTGTAAAATTAATCCACAGAGTAGAAACACGTCAGAAGGGTTTCTGCCTCTCAGGGTTGGGGGGTGGGGACTGACCCAGAAGTGGCAGCAGGCAACTTTCTAGGGTGATGGTAATGTTCTCTATCTGGGCGGAAGTTTGGGTTGCAGAGTACGAATTTGTCAAAACTCAGTGTATTTGGCTTGTCATGTTGCATAACAAATCATCACAAGCTTAGAGGCTTAAAAACACATTTATGACCTCGTAGCTTTGGTTAGCCAGAAGTCCACACACGACTTCACCAGGTACTGTCCTCAGGGTCTCACAAAGCGGCAGTGGATGGGCCGCGTTCTCATGTGAAGGCTGCCTGGGGAAGCATCTGTTTCTATGCTCCTCTGAGCTGTTGTGAGAATTTCACCTCCTGACAGCGCTGAGACTGAGGTTAGCTTTAGCTGGCTACCGCCTGGAGACCACCTGAGGTCCTCCAGCCCCTGCACAGTTCCTGGGCTGCCCTGGGTCCCTTACCACGTGGGACTCTGCAACATGGCCCCTTATTTCATGAAGCCCACACGATGAGGCTCTGGTCCCGTCTGCTAGCAAGAGGGAGATGCGGGGGATCCGTGTGCTTACACCTTACAGAAGACCAGAGGTCTTCTGGTTTGACTGAGTGGGATCTGTGAGGCATACCCTCTCGAAGTCTCTTTGACAGAAGAATCTTGCCTTTTGATCTTTTGGGTTTTAGCAAGTGGTGGTACTGTCACACCCTCGGATTCCTGTATGCACCATGCTGTCTGAATTTGAGCCCCTGTTGTCATCTGGAGAGGCTTAGAATTCTTGAAATCACGCAGTCCTGCTTCCTGTCTGTTTGACAGTTTGCCCACCAATTCTCTTGCCGTCCACATTTTCCTGTAAGCAGCCAGAAGAAAGCGGGAGATGCCTTCAGTACTTTGCTTGGTATTCCTTAGCTGCCTAACCGAGTCCATGACCTACAAGTCGTGTTGTCCATACCTCAGGAAGCAGTGTCACCTAACTTCCTGCCACTGCCTGTCAAGGACTCCCGTCCACCAGTTTCCAAATGGACTTTTCTCACCTCCTTATGAGCCTCGCCAGCACCATGCTTAACATCCAGGTTTCTATTATTAAACAGTTTCTTCAGGATGATGTAGGCTTTCTCTATCATGCTTCTCTGGCCACTAGTGAGCTCCAAAACCACTCCACATTTTTAGGTATGTGTTACAACAGCACCCCATTCCTAAGCACTAATACTTAGTTTTATATTGCTGAACAGAGCCCCACAAACTTAGCAATTTAAAATAACATGCAGGGCTGGGGGGCTCAGCTGCTTACGTGTCCAACTCTTGGTCTCGGCTTAGGTCATGATCTCACAGTTCATGGGTTCAAACCCCCATCAGACTTCACACTAACAGTGCAGAGCCTGCTTGGGATTCTTGCTCCCTCTCTCTCTCTCTCTCTGCCCCTTCCCAGCTCATGCTTGCTCTCTCTCTCTCTCAAAATAAATAAATAAATAAACTTAAGAAAATAAAACAACACACGTTCATTATTCATAGGGTCAGAAGCTTGGGCTTCTGACAACAGCGCACAACAAATATTCATATTCATTATTCTGTAGGTCAGAAGCTCGGGCATGACTTCACTAGGTCCTCTGTTCAGGGTCCTACAAGACCATGTTCTCATCTGAAGGCTCAGCTGTAGAAGAATCCACTTCTAAGTTTGCTCTCACCCTATGGCTGAGGGCCAAGCTGTTCGTTTGCTCTTGCTAGAGATGACCCTCAGCCCCTAGATGCCACCCACAGCTCCTTGTGACATGAGCTCCTCCAATATGGGTTCCTACTTCATCAAGCCCACAAGAAGTCCAGTACCAGGCTATCAGCATGATAGACTCTTACACAATACAACATAATCACAGGAGTGACATCTTAGCATCTTTGCCATATGCTACTGGTTATAAGCAAGTTTTCAAGGGATTATGCAGGGTGCGAATGCCAGGTGAGTTTCATTGGGGGTCACCTTAGTGTATACCTAACATACTCAGGGAGTAAATGCTCAAGATTAGGGCATTTTACATCAAAATGAAACATAGAATGAACTCTAGATATGCATGCTGAATTGCTGAAAAACAACAATAAAATAAGATGGATTGATAGAGGGATGGATAGATGGATAAATGGATATATGATAAACCAAGTGTAGTAAAATGTCAATGTCAAAATCTAGTGTGAATCTATGAGTATTCATTGAACCTTTTTGCTATACATTTGAAATTTTTCTTAATAAAATAGTAGGAAAATAAATATACACCTATCATAAAAAACATAAACATGGCAATCATCAAGTAACAAGAATGAATCTTTTCTATTTCTTTATACTTTTTGGCACTTTCCCGCTTTACTGAAATAAGCATGAATTTTGTACAATTAGGAGATGAGAAATTTTGAGTCATTGATAGAGGAGCTAATGTATGAAGCCAAAGTGCTCTCCAGCCCAGCATTGGTCTCCAAGAGCATCGCTGCCTTCCCAGGCATCATTCTATGAGAGATCAGGACATGATCTCAAACATTCTTGCCCTTCCTTAATACCCAGCTATGGATGAATGGTTCGCAAATTCCCCTAAGCCCTCTGAAATCTCCCATTTTCAGAATGCATCATCTCAGGCATAACAGCTGCATTAGCAAGACCCCACAGGTGAGGTAGAGCCATTCTTCTTTTTACATAGCCTAAAATGATCTCTTCTTCTCTCTGATTCTAATAGTTCTGAATTTGGTAAAGAAATCTAAGTCTGGCTAATCTTAGTGATTCAGATTCTATCATAAAAACAACTGAGTAAATCTGGAATGCTTAGGACCCAGAAGCCACATACCTAGGGGCACCTATTAGTGTGATGCTGTTGTAGGTAAATTAATTAGTCTGCATTATTTAAAACATGTCATACCACAGCCAATAAAAACATCAGATGTTTGGGGAATGAAGTAATTGGTGCATACAAGCCTAGTAGACATTACCGTTTTCATTTTCTTTTTTTACAAGAGGAAATGGTTCTGTCCAGCCAAGCACATTATTAAGGCATTCACTTTTAATAAGTGGGTCCTGACACATGGAAAAAAGTTCTAAGGCTACTTACTGGCTGTTAGTGGATTATCTATGCTCCTCGCAAAATCATTTGATCTGTAAGCATTAGTCACTTCCTCTGTGTTAAGTCTGTGCTAGAGGCAAGAATATAGAAAAAGAGAGAGAGTGAATACACAGTCATTAGCAAATAATACAGTACACATATAACATGCTAGAATAACTAACAATTTAATTCAGCATTTGTTAAGCTAGACACGGGAAGCACAAAAGTAAGATATTACTCCTGCCTTAAAGAGCTCATGTCTGCTAAGCAGCACAGAGCTGAGACAGAGGTCCTCGACAACCATCTGTTACACTAAAACAGACCAGAAAAGTCAGCGAATTTACAGACATGGTAAAAATTCATGGGCAACAAAGCTAAGACCTTTTAATGATGGGTTGGCTTTGCAATGGCATGAGGAAAACAAAGGCGTAGCCTTAAATGTCATCTTTAATTTGAGGGTAAACCAAGAGTAACGACAACAATATTTTTTGATAACAATAATCTGACTGCTCCCAAGATAGAGAACAAACTCAACCAATAGCATGGAGTTTTAGGGGGAAAATGTCTCTTAGGATACAACAAATATATGGCGGATAAAGGACAAATAGAAATCCCTATCAAAACAACACCAGCATTCTTCACAGAGCTAGGACAAACAATCCTAAAATTTGTATGGAACCAGAAAAGGCCCCCCGAATAGCCAAAGCCATCCTGAAAAAGAAAACCAAAGCTGGAGGCATCACACTTCCATGCCTCAGGCTGTATTACAAAGCTGTCATCATGAAGACAGTATGGTATTGGCACAAAAACAGACACTCAGATCAATGGAACAGAACAGAGAACCCAGAAATGGACTCACAAACGTATGGCCAACTAATCTTTGACAAAGCAGGAAAGAACATCCAGTAGAAAAATGTCTCTTCAGCAAATGGCGCTCAGAAAACTGGACAGCGACATGCCGAAGAATGAACTTGGACCACTTTCTTACACCATACATAAAAATAAACTCAAAATGGATGAAAGACCTAAACGTAAGACAGGAAGCCATCAAAAAACCTAGAGGAGAAAGCAGGCAACAACCTCTCTGACTTCACCAGCAGCAACTTCTTACTCAACACGTCTCCAGAGGCAAGGGAAACAAAGGCAAAAATGAACTATTGGGCCCTCATCAAAATAAAAATCTTCTGCACAGCAAAGGAAACAATCAGCAAAACTAAAAGGCAACTGACGGAATGGGAGAAGATATTTACAAATGACGTATCAGATAGAGGTTAGTATCCAATATCTACAAAGAATTTATCAAACTCAGCACCCAAAAAAATTAATAATCCGGTGAAAAAATGGGCAAAAGACATGAATAGACACTTTTCCAAACAAGACATCCAGATGGCTAACAGACACCTGAAAAAATGTTCACCATCATTCCTCATCAGGGAAATACAAATCAAAACCACAAGAAGATACCACCTCACACCTGTCAAAACGACTAAAATTAACAACTCAGACAACAATAGATGTTGGTGAGGATATAGAGAAAGAGGAACGCTTTTGCACTGCTGGTAGGAATGCAAACTGGTGCAACCACTCTGGAAAATAGTATGGAGGCTCCTCAAAAAAGTAAAAATAGAACTACCCTATGACCCAGCAATTGCACTTAGGTATTTATCCAAAGGATACAAAAATGCTGATTCGAAGGGGCACATGCACCCCAATGTTTATAGCAGCGCTATCAACAATAGCCAAAGTATGGAAAGAGCCCAAATGTCCATCTATGGATGAATGGATAAAGAAGATGTGGTGTATATATATATATACACAATGGACTATTACTCGGCAATCAAGAAGAATGATATTTGGCCATTTGCAACAACGTGGATGGAACTAGAGTGTACTATGCTAAGCAAAATAAGTCAGTCAGAGAAAGACAAATATCATATGATTTCACTCACATGTGGAATTTAAGATACAAAACAAATGAACATAAGGGAAAGGAAGCAAAAATAATATAAAATCAGAGACAGAGACAAACCATAAGAGACTCTCAAATAGAGAGAACGAACTGATGGTTGCTGGCAGGGTGCTGGGTGGGGGGGAAGGGCTAAAGGAGTGATGGAGCATTAAGGAGGGCACTTGTTGGAGGAGCGCTGGGTGTCGTACGTAAGTGATGAATCCCTAAATTCTATACTGAAGTTATTATTACACTATATATTATCTAATGTGGATTTCAATTAAACAAATAAAATTTTTAAAACAACAAATAAATAAGTAAACCATCAGCAATGATTTCTATACTCGCAACCAGTGTTCTCAGTGAAAGTTTTAGGGGCATTGTGAAAAATCGGGGGGAACAATTTTGCTGACAAATCTTGCAAACAATTTCGTTTGGGAGATGCTATCTGAATTTTACAACCCTACTGACATAAAAAGGAAATACAAAAACCTGCATATATTTAATGTGTACAAGTTGATAAGTTTGTATGTATATGAACCATTGAAGACATTACCACAATCAAGATAATACAGCGTTTCCTCACCCCCACCCATCCCTGCAAGTCTCCTGTGTTCCTTTGTTCTCCACCCGGCCCTTCCTCTCCCCACCGTCCTTAAGCAACCACCAATCTGCTCTCTGTCACTGCAGATTAGTTTCTATTTTCTAGAGCTTCACGTAAATGAGCACATGTTGTACGTACTCTACCTGTCTGGCTTCTTTCACTCAGTATTAATGAACCTGAAACTCATCCATATTGTAGCACATGTTAATAATTTCTTCTTATTTATGACTTATTTATTCCATTGCATGGATACACGACAGTTGATCCCTCCACCTATGGATGACATTTGGTTTTTTCTAGATATTGGCGATTACAAATAAATATGCTAGGGACATTTGTGTACGAGTCTTTGTATAGACATATGTCCACACGCCTGTTATTGCTGTGGGGTGGAATAAAATGGCCATCAAACTCTGTTCTTTCCAAAGTGGATTCCTCACTATACCATCCCCCTTGCAGAGGCTGAGAGTTTCAAATACCCCACGTTCTTGCCAGCACTTGCTATAATCAGCCTTTTTTATTTTATCGATTTTATGGATTTTAATGGGTGTGTTGAGGTAGCTCATGATGTTTTTAATTTACAATATTCTAATGACTAATGAAGATGTTCAACACCTTTCAATGCCCATATTTGCCATCCATGTATCTTCTTTAGTCAAGTGTCTGTTCAAAGTGTTTGCCTAATTTTTAGTTGGACTGCTCATTTTCTTATCACTGAGTCTTTAAAATTCTTTGTATAATCTGGACACATCTTTTATCAGACACATGATTTGCAAATATTTGCTCCAGCCTTCTCATTCCCCTGAGAATGTCCTCTTGCAGTTTTTAATTTTGAGGAAGTCCAATTTATCAATTTGTTCTTTTACGGATCATGCTTTTGTTGTCGTATCGAAGAAACCCTCGTCTAATCCAATCTCGAAGAAGTTTTCTTCTATTTTTCTCCTGCAAGTTCTATAACTTTAGTTTTATGATGAGGACTGGGATCCACTTGGATTAATGTTTTGTCCATGCTTATCTCAAAGTCGCAGCACGAATTGTTGAAAAGATTACCCTTTCTCCGTTGACTTGCCTTTGAACCTCTATGGAGCTGTCCACGTATGCGTAGGCTCATTTCTAAACTTCATCCTGTTCCACTGATATATTTGTATTTAAGCCAATATATCACTGCCTCAATTGCTGTTATTTGATGATGTCTTGAAATTGAAGAGGGTTAATCTTCATTTTCAAAATTGGGCTATTCTAGGCCCTTTACATTTCCATAGGAATCTTAGAATCTGTCAAGCACGACGAAAGAGCTTTCAGAGACTTTTGACTGGGACCGCCTTAAAGCCATACAGCAAACAGAAGAATTCACATGTGAATAGTAGGCTCTTCTGACCCAGAGACAGAGTACCTCTCCCCATCTGTTTAGATCTCCCTGACTTCTCTCAGCAATTTTTGGAGGTTCCTATGTTCACAACCCACACATTGTTTGTTAAATTTATCCTTAATGTATTTTGCATTTTTGATACTATTATAAAAGATATATTTAAACTCTGATTTATGGTTTTTCAGGATTAACATATAGCAATACAATTACTATTTCTTCATTGATTTTGTATCCTACAACTTTGTTAAGCTAATTTTTCAGTTCTGGCAACCTTTTTGCAGATTTCACCAGGTTTTTATTATAGACAACCCCATCATTTGTGAATAAGGTCAGATTTACTTCTTCTTTTTCAAACTAGTTGCCTTTTATCTCTTCTTCTTTCCTGATTGCCCTGGCTAGAACTGGCACAAGAACCAAAGTGGTGAGGGACATCCTCGTCCTGCTCCTGGTCTTCGAGGAAGAGCAGCCTTGGATGTTAGCTGAAGGTGTTTTGCCAATGCCCTGTCGGACATGGTGAAAATCCTTTCAATTCCTGGTTTGCCAATACTATTTATTAGGAATGGCTATTGGATTTTGTTCAATGCTTCTTGAAGGTAGAGGAGGAGGCCCTCTGTTGGAATGACCTCGCGGTTCTCCTTTCTGTTTAATATAATGCACTGCATTGCACTGATTCATTTTCTGATATTAAATCAACTACACATTCCTGAGATACACCACACAGGTCATGATGTATAACCCTTTTTATATATTGTTTGAACAATTTGCCTAAATCTTGTTTAGAATTTTTGTATCTATGGTCATGAAGGACGTTGGTCTAGAATGTCTTTGCCTTGTTTTTAAACAAATTTTTAATTGTTTAAAAAATGTTTTTAATGTTTATACAGAATTGGTATTATTTCCTCTCTAAATGTCTGGCAGAATTGACCGGCAAAGTCATTTAAGTTTGACATTTTCTTTGGGAAAAGACATTTGACCAGAAATTCAATTTTTATAATAGATATAGGGTTATTTAGGCTATTTCATTTTTTTTTAATTTTTAATGTTTATTTATTTATTTTGAGAGAGAGAGAGAGAGAGAAAGCATGTGTAAGTGGGGGAGGGGCAGAGAGAGAGGGAGAAAGAGAATCCTAAGCAGGCTCCATGCTGTCAGCGTAGAGCCTGACATGGGACTCCATTTCACGGACTGTGAGATCCTGACCTGAGCTGAAACCAAGAGTCAGATGCTTAACTGACTGAGTCACCCAGGCACCCCTAGGGTATTTAATGTTTAATGAGTGAGCATTGGTGTTTTTCAAAGTATTTGTTCATCAAGTTGCAAATTTATTGGCATAAAGTTTTCATATTATCTCCTCATTGTATTGTAAACAACTGTGTGATCTATAGTGATGTCACCTCACTCGTTTCTGATACCCATTATTTGCTCCTCCTCTCTCTCTGCCTCGTCAGTGAATAGAGGTTTATCGGTATTATTAACCTACTTTAAAGCTTTTGGTTTCAGTGATTTTCTCTGTTGTCTTTTTGGTTTTTGTTGTTTTTAATGGATTTCTACTCTGATCTTTTCTTTTTCCTTTCTTCTACTTAATTTGGGTTTACTCTGCCCTTCTTTCTCATGCTTCCTACAGGAGAGACTGAGGTCATTAATTTGAGGCCGATCTTCTCTAACTTAGGAGTTTCATGCAGCTCGGTCCCTGGAATTCTCTCCATCAAGGCACTCCCACAAATTCTGATGGGTAGTATTTTAGTTTTAGTTCCATTCACAACACTTTCTAAGCTCTCTTCTGATTTCCTCTTTGACCCGTGGGTCATTTATAGGTGTGTTATTTAGTTCCCAAGTACTTGTGGATTGTCCAGATATCCTTCTGTTGTTGGTTTCTAATTTGATTCCACTGTGGTCAGAGAACCTCTTTACTTTATTGAGACTTGTTTTATGGCTCCGAACATAATCTATTTTGGTAAATAGGTCATGTCCAATTCAAAGAATGTGCATTATATTGCTGGATGGAATATTCCACAAATGTCAATTAGGTCAAGCCATTCAGGTCTTGTCAATTATGAAGAGAGGGTATTGAAACCCCGTCCATAATGGTGGATTTTTCCATTTCTCCTTGCGGAGCCTATCAGATTTTGCTTTATTTGTTTTGAAGTTCTTTTATTAGGTGCATAAATTGTTAAGATGTCCTCTTGCTGAATTGACTTCAATATTATTACAAAATGACCTTCTTTATCCCTGGTAGTAGACTTTACTCTGATATCTCCTTTGTCTGATATTAACACAGCCACTCCAATTTTCTTTTGATTATTATTATCACAGTAAATCTTTTCCCATCCCTTTGTGTCTTCATAGTTAAGGTGCATTTTATTTTGCTTTATTTTTTGTAGGCACCATACAGTTGAGTATTGCTTTTTTTATCTTCTAACAATCTCTAACTTTTAATTGGGGTATTTTATATTTACATTTGATGTGATTATTGGTATGGTTAAGTTTAAATCTATAAACTCATTATTTGTTTCCTATTCATTCCATCTGTTCTTTTTTCTTCTTTTTTCTCTTCTTTTGAATTGATTGTATACTTTTTTTCATAATTCTATTTTTTTTTGTTAGCTTATGAACACTATGTCTTTGTTTTGCTATTTCAGTGGTGGCTTTCGGATTTATTGCACACATTTCTAACTTCTCACTGTCTACCTTCAACAGGTATTATATCATTTTGCATCCAGAAGAGGAGCCTTAAAATGGTATACTACCACTGACCTTTATGCTTTTGTGGTCATGTGTTCTACTTTTGTATTTGTTGTAAACCTCACACTACATTCTTATTTTTTTAAATAGTCAACAATCTTCCAAAGAGATCCAAATAATAAAAAAATATATATCTTATATCTTAAAAATTTGCCTATGTGGTTCTCATATCCAGGACCACTCATTCCTGTATGTAATCCATATTTCTAGATGGTATCTACACCGTTCTGCCTGAAGGACTTCCTATAACCTTTCTTACGGTGCAGGTCTATTGGTGATGAATTTTTTCAGCTTTTGGTTGTGTTTATATTTGTCTGAGTCTAGAATATAACTTCATTTTATATATAAACACAAAGGGAGCTTGGGGGCATGGCTTTAATATAAAATTAATTCTCTAGGAATCTGATGGCTGTGTCAATAGGGGTGAAATGTTATCTTCTGTGTTCCTGAACTCAGCCAAGAACCGATCCCCACTTCCGAAAGCCCTATCACTGGTGGCGACACCGCGGTACCTGACTGCCGTCTGCGCGGCAGTGCACCTGAAGCAGATGGGTTTGCCGGACTCCTGGTACCTTCTACTGCTTCGCTATGACTTCCGTGCACTCGCACACTATTCATCATAAATTACTTTCCTACGATTTCCTTTTGGGTCACAATTAAGATATTACATTTTTCTTTTTAATTATATGTGTGGTCGTTTATGTAGCCTGTGACTTTCAGAGAAAGCGAAGGGTCAGTATCACTCTTCTGTTGGTGGGTAACAAACTACCTCAAACTTGGTGGCTGAAAACGATAATCATTTCTTTGCCCATGGCTCTGTGGGCTGGCAATCTGGGCAGGGCCCGGCCACAGCACGCTGGCTGAGTGCCCTCTGCCTTTGGGGTGAGTCTGCTGATTATCCCTGGACTGGCTGGTCCTGGAGAGCCACATGTCTGGTGGGTGGCTAGGACCGCCAGCCACGGCAGCTCGGTGCTCCTTCATGTGGCCTCTCCAGGTGGTGGGTTTAGGCTTCCTCATGTGGTGATTTGTTTCCAAGAGGGAGAAGGGGGAAGCTGCAAAGCCCTTTGAGACCTCGGCTCTGAAACTGCATATCAGCTCTACTCTGTTTTATTGGTTCCAGTTAATCACAGAGCTAGCCCGGATTCCAGGAGGTGGAGACACAGACACCGCTTCTTATGAGAGGAGCAGCGAAGGGAGTCCCACAGAACCCATATTTTGTCACTAATCACAGAGCATCGCAAATACACGTTAACAAAAGGGGCTTCGGGTCAGACAGAATTGAGCACCACTGCTGGAAACCACATTTTCTCCATTTCACCCGTCACCTCTCTCAAGGAGGGCCCTTCCTTTCTCGATTTCTCATGCAAACTAATCAGGAAAAATCCTCTGTTTACTCAAAAGAGTTTCCCCTGCACAGACTGATGGTCTATTCTCCAGTCTGCTACGTGACAGGACCGTGTTTGCCTGCAACGGTTAATGGTCTTTACTAGATAAGTCCTTATAACATCCAACAGAAGTAACGTAACACAAGGATTTTGTAACTACCCTTTCCTTCCCCTCTTTGTTTTTCTAGAAGGAGATGAACCAGAACACTGATAACCTGTAGTGAATTTTCTTTCTTTTTTTTTAAGGTTTTCTTTTTCAAAAGTTGATTTATTTTGAGAGAGAAAGAGTGCATGCGTCAGTGGGGGAGGGGACAGAGAGAGAGGGTGAGAGAATCCCAAGCAAGGCTCAGCACTGTCAGTGCAGACCCCGACGCAGGGCTCGAACTCACAAACCGTAAGATCATGACCTGAGCCACAGTCAGACGCTTAACTGACTGAGCCACCCAGGCACCCCTGTAGCAAATTTTCATGTAAGTGGGTCTCCATTATTGGATGGCTGAAAAGTTAATTAGATTAATTAGATAAAGGACACACTTCTGCTGCCCTGGGTACCACACAGACTTGACCCTGACATCCAACTGACTGTGTCCCCACATTAGAGACAGCGAGGCACTGGCAACCCGGGCACCAAAGAGTCCCATCAATGAGCACAGAACGTGACCCAAGTGATGGGATCAACCAGCTCAGCCTGGGAAACGTGGGACGGCATGTGCTCCGCGCCACAGAACCCCCACATCCTCCGAAAGGACAGACTGTCCGGATCCAGATTCTCCTAGGCTGGCCTTGCTTTTTCTGATACACTCTCCGTATAATCACAGGTTATGTTACACACAGCAAGACTGGGTACAAATCCGAGTGAAAAACCAGCAGACATTTATGCTGAGAGGGCACATAGTCTCAGGGTTCTCACCATGCCCGGGGGAGGCCGGGCACGCAGAAAATCAGCGTGTTTTCATTCAGAATTCCTCCGCAGCCATTCCACACGTCCAAAGCCACTTCTGTTCACACTCCCTTTTTATTAGAAACCTTCCCCAGAATGCCTCCGCCTCCCCACGGGTCCTAGGGACGCAGGATGACTTCAAACTCATGGAGCCCGCAAATATTTAACAAAGGCAAGTTCATGAGCCACAGTAACCTCAATGTTCTGACAACACCTGCTGGCCAAGGATGTGTGCCAACCAACCAGGGGCCCGGGCACGGCCCTCCTCGACGCCACCGGGAGGCACCGAGCGACAGCCCCGTTTGGCTGAACTAGGACACAACCTATTCCAAGAAATAAGCCTGAAATCCCATCAGACAACGGAAAACAAATATGCGTCCCTGCCAAATACATAAAAGGCAACGGGTGTGTGGCGCTGTGTCACGTACGGCCTATTGAAAGCTGAAATGCTGGCAGCATGTAACTCTTTAAGAAGTAGGGAGCACCCCCGCCCCAATAACATACTCTAAATCCTTGGATCTCCCACTGGAATTCATTGAGGGATCGACGAGGCCTCATCTGAACCTCCGAGGGAGCTCGGACCTCTGTTATGAAGTCTGAGCTCCGTGCAGCAGATGCTGCTGGTCACCCGCCCAGGTCATTCACCGCCTCGGTGTACCCATCCCCGAGCTGTGAGTGTGCGGTGCTCCGGGCTGCCCCCTTCTCTCCAGGGTCTCCTCTGTCTACCACACAGGAGCCACACCCGTGAGAGGTGATGCCCCTCCCCAGAGGCAGTCCAAAAACAGGCCAACTCCTGGATTCGAGAGACTCCTGCCCTTGCCTCCAGGGAAGACTCCCTTTGAGGCTGGCCTCATGCCACCTATGCCAGGTGCTCCCTCAGGTGTTCTGTAGAATCATGCAGCTGCCCTGTGCTCTTGGCTTTCCCTGTAGCCACGAAAAACGTATTATTCCACGCGGTCACAACTTCTGCGACAGGAGCACTCCAATCTTCACGGTCTGCTGAATACGCCCTACAGCTCGGACTTTCCAATTTCGTGACAATGACCCAAAATAAGAAATGAAACGCTATACATTGTAATCTGGTAAACACACGCATGTGTGTGTGTGTGTGTGTGTGTACATCTCAGACGTACATTTCAAGGTATGATATTGACCTTTACTACTACTGCTGCCTATTGTTTTCTATTTCCTTTTTTAAAGGTTGGTCCTGACTCCCTAAGTTAATTTTACTAATCCACTAATGTGTGTGGCGTACAGTTTGAAAAACACTGCCTGCCACTCTTAGCAAAGTGACTCACACGTAAGAAGCACTCCATAAATATTTCATGAATGATTAAGCGATTGGCTGGTTATGAGACTATCCAACTAACAGTCTGGAAAGGCCTTGACCTTTGCCTCTGGGTCTCTGGATCTTTCCAATTTGTTAGGCTTGCTGGCAAGCTACATGATTTACCTTCCCAGACAGTGAGGCCCCGGCCAGGGGGCCCTAGGTGGGAGGGATCAATCCAAAGGGGCCCTTGTTGGTGTGCTGACCCGAGTCCTTAGGCTCCTAAGCAAATCCTGTAATTTTAGAAATAGTAAAACGGTGACAAGTTCAAGAAATCCAGCAATGACCAGAAATTAGCTCAAAGTATTACCTCCATAAAACAACTGCCCCCCAAAAGCTACAAATGAATAAAATGGGAATACAGAATGAAAGCAGAAACATTAAAAAATCATAAAAATGTAGGGGCACTTGGGTGGCTCAGTCGATTGAGCGTCCGACTTCGGCTCAGGTCACGATCTCACGGTTCGTGGGTTCGAGCCCCGTGTCGGGCTCTGTGCTGACAGCTAGCTCAGAGCCTGCAGCCTGCTTTGGATTCTGTGTCTCTTTCTCTCTCTGCCCCTCCCCTGTTCACACGTCTCTCTCTGTCTCTCAATAATAAATAAAATGTAAAAAAAAAATTTTTTTTTAATGTAAAGCAGCAAAGAGCATTTGGTGTGGTTACTATAGGATGTCAGGCCGCCCAAGCCGCAACCTGCAAAATGCTCTTTCTCTCTGTGGGTGAAGAAGATACACACGTTAGGAGAGGAAAGAAAGAATACTAGGGAAGGGGCCTACCTGGTTATTAGCTGGGCTGGTGCATTATCCCTCCCAAGTCCAAGGGATCCTGGATCAGGGTGGGAAATAGGCAACTGGGGTCCTATCGAACGTGAAATAATAAGGTCGGTGTGCTTTTTTCCAACTGTGCTGGCTTTTCAAAGCTTCTTTTAAAAAGAAGAAAGAAGAAAGAAAACCAGCACAGAAGGGCAGCATGAGAGCTGTGTGTCGGGCCCCACCAGCCCGGCCGGCCACCCCACCGGCACCCAACTGCACCAGTGTCTGGGTCTCACACTGTCGACAAACCTGACTACTTCTGGGCTGGCCTTCCCGTGACCCCATTACCCACGAACACGTCATTTCTCATAGTTCCAACTCCCGTTCCTGAAATGATGCAGCCTGGACCCTGACTTACTTGTAACTAACAGTTCACGCAAAGGAGTCTGTGAACTTGAACGGGAAACAATTAGATCTCTACGTTCTCTCCTCTCTATCAGACGTTAGTACGCTCCCTTCCGCCATGAAGGGAGGCGGCAAATCTCCGTAGCATCAACAGTTCCTGGACCCTGTCTTCCACGGAAACCACAAATGTGATCTCAACCACATTCACATCGTTGCAGGATTCTCAAAACACCACTTCTGCTCATCCCTGCTTTGAAATGATGCTAGTTGCTACATGCACCCCTAGATCTTACTTAAAATAAGAAGCACGTATATTACGGGGCACCTGAGAGGCTCAGTCGGTGAAGTGTCGGACTTCGGCTCAGGTCATGATCTCACAGTTTGTGAGTTTGAGCCCCGCGTCGGGCTCTGTGCTGACAGCTTGGAGCCTGGAGCCTGCTTTGGATTCTGTGTGTGTCTCTCTCTCTCTGCCCTCCCCCCCTGCTCATGCTCTGTCTCTCTCTGTCTCTCTCAAAAATAAACACAAAAAAATAATAAAAAAGCACATATATTACTATACAGCACATTTGCCTTTTAATGTATTGTAACTTTATTTCCATAGAATGGGTTTCCTTTGCAAGCCCTCTATATTTTAATTCATTAGTGTGAGCTAGGTCTGTAGGCTTTGCCAGACCACCAACGTTGACCAGCAGTCAGGCCCACGGCGCAGACGAGGACCTTTCTGAATGCCTCTCTATGCCAAGCAGGTTTCCTTATTTCTTATTGCTTGTCATTTTCAACCACTCTCTTCTCTTAAATATTTTATTTCTTTTAAGATGTTTGTTTATTTATCTTTGAGAGAGACAGAGCGCGAGCAGGGAGGGGACATAGAGTAAGGGAGAGAGAGAGAGAATCCCAAGCAGGCTCTGCACTGTCAGCTCAGAGCCCGACATGGGGCTCAATCCCATGAACCCTGAGATCATGACGTGACCCAGAATCAAGAATCAGATGCTTAAACGACTGAGCCATTCAAGCGCCTCCTTTTAATTTTTGTTTTTTAATTTACGTATACTCAAAGTACAAACATAATTTAAGCTTAGGCTAACAAGTGAAACAAGGCAAAAAGATCCCACAAAAGCAGATATGGCCACCTCCTGCACGCCCCTCACCTTCTATGCCCTGAAGAAACCCACCACCCCCTTCCCCTTACTTCTACAAAAATACGAGGGTAGATTTCTTGCTTGCTTTATACCAAAATAGAATCATTCTACACACATTATTCCATAATTTATATTTGTCACTTGGCAATTGACTCTGTAACACAGACATTCCTACAAGTCTGTGACTACATATTTTTCTAGTTGCTTTATATGCACTCATGTAAAAGCGTATGTGAATGAACTCGCATCACGCACGTCACGGTGCTCCGGCACGGCCCTCCCCTCTCGTCTGCCTCCTCACCTCCCTGACTTGTCTCACTTACCCGTGGCTACACAGCGGGATAACTCAGAACCTAGCAGCGGAAAGCAACCATGCACATTCACTGTCTCGGAGCTTCGGGAGGTCGGGAGTCTGGGAGCCCTCAGCTGGGCAGTTCTCGGTGGAGGGTCTCTCGTCCGTCAGGTTGCGGTTGGGCGGGCCGGCCATCATCTGAAGCCTCGACTGGGGCTGGGAGCTCTGAGAGAGCCCACGTGGTTGGCAGGCGGGTGCCGGCCAGTCCCTCACTGCAGGGATCTTTCTAGAAGGCTGCTTGAGTGTCCTCACAACATGGCGGCTGGCTTTTCCCTCAGCAAAAGCAGAGAGGATGGTGGAAGCTGCAATGTCTTATGTGAGTTAGCCTTGAAGGTCACCCATCTTCCTTGCTGTGCACTTCTCCTGGCTCCCAGGTTGGGCCTGCCCACTGTGAGCGGGCACTGCACCAAGACACAAACGTCGCAGGCGAGGCTCGCTGGAGGCCTTCCTGGACATTGGCCCTCACCCGCCGCCTCCTGCAAGAGCCACCTCCCCACATCACTCGTGTTAGCAACCTTCTAGATTTTGTTCCGTGCTTATACGAACACAGGCAAATAGATACATAAAGTATCTATGCAAGCTACTTACGGCACAGGGGTTATTAGCACTAAAAATTTATATTGGCTACGTCTTTAATTTATAGGCAGTTAATAAAATTGAACGTAAGTAATTTTCAATATTAAAAAGTAAAGAATCGGGGCCTCTGGCTCAAGGTCACAGGAGCAAGAAATGGGGCCGCTGGTACCTGGATCCAGGCCCGTTGCATCACAAAGCCCACGCTCTTCCCAGGACGCTGAGCCACGGTCACCGCACTGTCTCGCTGCGTCCCACTTGGTGACAGCCCTGTGTCTCCTCACCTGTCACCATTCTGACTGCTTGTGGAAGGACCCACGTTCCAAGGCGTCTTTTCTGAGCCCCGTGCTCCTCTCGGAGCCCTTTATGAAAACCCGATGCTACCCACCCAACCTTGCCAGTTCACTTAATTTGGGCCTTGGTCCGCCAGATTGTTTCTCTTCCTAATTTTACAACAAAATGTTTTCTTTATGCTTTTATTCTTGCAAACGCAAATAGAAATAAAGACTCCAGCAAAGGTATCTGCCGTCCACCGAGGAAGCAGCAGCACTCGAGGCGGCGGCTCTGCGTCTTTATTTCCACTGTCTCCCCGCTTCTCAAGCTCTTACTTCTAACCCCCATCACCACCAGCAGGTCTAAAGCGAGCCTTCAGTGGGCCACCGCGCGTCAGGCTTTCCACAGCAAGGGAGTCCCGATCCTTGCACCGGGTGCTTTGCAAACACACAGATGAGACAGGATTGGTGTGCAATCTGTCCCTAGAACTGGACACACCTATCACAGCAGAGTGTCGGTGCCGGCGACACAGAGGAAGTGCTGTGGGGCAAGCTCGGAAGACAGAGAAGGTGGTCGGCAGAGCAGGTGCCAATAGGTGGCCTGCCCTTTGGAAGGGAGTCCGCCGTATTCCCCACACACGTTAGCAGGTGTCCTCTGAGGACAGTTCCCTGGTCATCGGGGACCATAAGCCTCAGGTCATGCAAAGAAGAGCAGCTTTCTGTTTATACGCTGAGGTGCGCCGTGACTCCGGAGGGGAAATGACACGCCATGTTCACCAAACTGAGTGCGCCATGGAACCCTCCTCCCGCTTCTCCAGGAAGTAGCCTCTGGCCCCTGGAGCTGGACGCGGGGGCCGCTGCGGGAGGGTAATCTAAGTGTTGTCCTGACCTCAGCAATTTGAAACACGCAACCAGAAATGGCTGCATCCTTTGTTTTCTTCTCCTTAGGTCAGTAACGGGATCCGAGAGGTCTGTGGTCTTGCCAGAATCCCTTATTTATTTACATTAAGAAAGAAAAAGGGGAGAGTACAACCACCAACAAAGGTTTCACTCCCTCTTTTTTTTTGTACTAATAGACTTCAGTCTCGGCTCTTACCTTGCTGGAGGGAGCGCTTAATTACTTACAGGTTTTCCGCAAACAGCCCTCGGTTCAACTGCACCACTGTTTACACTGCAGCCCACATGACAGAACCCCACTGGCATGTGGCTCCTCCGTGTCCTTCTCTGCAAGGGAAGGCTGTGCCCTCGGCGATACACACAGAAGAGTTTAGGAAATACCAGCTGGCGAGCGCACAGATCGGGGGGTCGGCCCCTCTGCCCGGAAAACGAGGGTGCCCTTCACCCTGTCCCCACCCCTGAGAGACGTCAGTTAAGATTTCTCATTAGCCCCTCAAATTATCCCGCTGATGGACTAGCATCTCCCCAGCCAGAGCCCCATCAAAGCCAGACCATTGCCTCCAAACGGATGATGACCATTCTTCCCTTGCCTGGATGGGCCTCAAAAATCAACATTTCTAAAGCACACCAGAAATGGCAGAGCCTCCCCCACGGTAAAAACACTTTTATGGGTGACTAATCAGCAATAATGCTGCAAATGACCTGTCTGCAGAATCTTCCAGTGCCTTGAGATCTAAATTACTCTAATTTTTCTCCCCCCCAAAATTAGCTATAATATTATAATTTCAAGTAATGCAAGAGGAATTTCTCCCTTCATTGGATACCAAGCTCAAGATGTTACAGGAAAAAGAAATAGCTTTTACCGCTGATATGAGAAATTTAAAAGAGAGACAAGCGCGAGCAAACAAAAGCTGTCACATCAAATACTGCAGGGAAAAAAAAAATCCAGAAAAACTGCCAGAAATGCTCAAGTCTAAATAAAGTCATTTATTTGTTATTTTAACCCCTTCGCTGCCACTTACCGGCGAGGCTAGCGAACTCTGCATAGGTGGGCGAGGCCGGAGATGGCTCTCTTGGGCTCCTCGCAAGGGGGGGTCCTGCCACACGGTTTCCAAACAGGACCCCCGACGCGGCCCCACTCCCGACCCCTCTGTGGGTCTCACTTCAGAGAAGTCAATCGCGTCCAATTTCCACCATCTTAAGCAAAGAAACTAGACCATGAGTCTTCAAAGGGCGGCAGCCACACGCCATCCACGTGCTTTGGTAGATGGTGGGTACGCGGTGGAACGCGGCGGAAATCGTTCCTTGAATTTAGTGTTCTGGGCGCCTGACGTGCAACTCAAAGATATGACACTTTGCAGGGTGTGGGGGTGCCTCTGTGAAGGGCAGCTCGGAAAACAGAGAAGACACAAACTGGACGGACCTGGGACGCATCCTCTGCTCCCCCCTGGTCAACGTTCCTAAGCCCATTTCCTGTGTCGAGATGATAAAAAGTGTGTTGAGTTTTATAAAAACTGAGTAAGACAAGGTTGGTGGAAGAGCATGGCTGATGATGGTCTCTGGAAACAGAGGCAAGGGTTGCCAGTTACAACATATGGCCCAGGCGCTGAATGTGCGCACTGCCGTGGACCCTGAGACCAGTGAGTCAGGGCTCTGCCCTCGAGAATCTCCCCCTTCACCCCCACTCACTCTGCCCAAGGCAGTGGCCCCAGGACCTCTCGACTGAGATAATTACAGACTCTGCTCCCCCCCCCTCCGCGTGTCCGGGTCTCCAACTTTCTCCCAAGAGCCCATCCGTGCGTCCCCAGTAGGCGGGACCCACCCTGAGCTGCTGTGCACCCGTGGCTCCCAGAGGGGGGCCCAGGAGGCACCTGGATCCTCGCCCCTCCCTGCGGCCGGCACCAGCTTCTCAGCCCCCCATGGTCACGAGGTCCCCCCACCTCCGCGGCCTTGCACCCTCGATCACCCCCCACTCAAACACGCTCATCTCTTCTCAGGATGCTTCCTCAACCCCTGGGCTCCTGCCCAGCCCCACCCGGGGGTTCACCTGCCCCCTGTCCCAGGGAGCCCACCCTACCTGCGCCTCCTCTCCTCCTTGGCGCCGTGCACCATACTCGACTGCCCCCCTCGTGACGCATACCTCGTGGGCAGGAAGCCATCCACTCGGCTTAGGAACCCCCAGGGCCTTGTGAGGGGTGGGGGCCAGGTTAGGCCCTTAAAATGGGACGGAGAGATGCTTAACGCACAGACCCAAACAACTCCCTAGGATTTTTCACAGGTAATACTCGCTCGCTTTGGAAATAAGTCACAAACAGGGTGTCCCATCCGGAATCCCACGCTGCCTGGGCTCCTTGGACCATTTCTCCGGATCCCCCACGCTCGTCCCCTCTGGCTGCACCTTTGTTTCAGGACCATCTCGGTCATTCCTCACCTCGCGCAGCTTTGCCGTGATGGAGAGAGAAGGTGCCCCCATGGCCCCCGACACCCTGACTCCTCCAAGCCACTCCCGGAGACCTCCTCCCCGGTGAGGCTCCTAGGTACATAAGGGACACGCCACCATGTGTTCCCAGCCCCAGACATTTTGCTGTGGGTTTCTGTGTGGGAGGGTTAAAGATGCACACGGTCCGCAAGTCTAGAATTTGTGGTCTGTGTCATCTTACAGCTTCATATTTGGAAGAGGGAATTTAATTTCTTATGAGTTGTGAATAATTATGTAATTCTGCCACCTTCTTAAAACTAAGATATTTCCAACGGACTCCTGGAGTCTGGGGCTGACATCCTTAAGGGGACTTTGCTTTCTCTTTTTTTATTTTTTTCCCTCTGAGTTTTCAGCCAAGTACCACACAAATTCTTTAGCTGTTACAACAGTCCATGATGGAGAGCCGTCTCGTGTAAAAAAGCGAAGGAAAATCCTTCTTCCCTCTCAAAATTAACTCTCAACAATTACTCCTGAAATACGGATGCTGCTTGCACGCGCCAACAAGCCCACTCACCAGTTCGTTTTCGGGCTCCCCCCGCCCCCGACCCCAACGCAGTCTCCACTGCTACTGGATTTCTCCACCATTCTATCTCACTCTTGTTTATTCCTCCCCGGAGCTCCCTTATTCTTCTTCAGTTGTTTGAGAACTAGGGAAAGGTCCAAGAAGACCACACCATCAAATGCCATGATGAAGTTCTCAACGGTGTATTTTAAATTATTGCCCCAAACCCACTGCATCGAATGCCTTCCACTTTAGAGTTACCCCTGCCAACCATTAAGTCACTGGGTCATCAATATTTCCGAGCTTCTCCAGATCTTGTTCGGGGCATAGGAATGCTGAGCGAGCGAGCAGGCAGATGAAATCACGGGTCCACGAGTGACCGCAGGAAGTTTATACTTGAATATCACCCACAGCTGACTTCACGACATTCACAGTGGAAGGTGAACACAGGCCAGGGATTGTCAGGAGTTAGGATGCACTTATCTTTTTTTCCAGGGCATAAGTTTGGGTGTTTTTTTTTCTCATATGTATTTCATATTCCTAGCTGGAGGAATATCAAAAAAATTTGAATATCACCATCTGGAAGTTATGCCATGGGCTCCAGTGGGCAGGATCAGAGCTGGGTTTCTCTTCTTCCTTTAACAGTGTGTTTCTTCTGCTTTAAAACAAGCACAGACACATTTGGTCCCTAATGAGATGGACCCAGACTCTAAACATCACCGAGTCTTCACCCTCCATTCTCACAGGCTCCCGGGATTCTCTGCTGCAGAGGCATGGGGGTAGGGTCCCTTCAAGGACCTGTGATCATCCGTGACTCACTTACCCAATAAATCAAACGTGCTGAGATACACAGATGTCGGAAATAGTACCCAGCTACTCACTGAAGCGTCTTGTTGGTCTGCCTGGGTCCTGGGTTGTGCAATGAAGCCCGTGGGAGCCATTCCAGTTTCGAAAGCAGGTGCTCACCAATCAATGTTTCATTAAGCGTCACTCCCCTGCACCAGTATTCCCCTGGTTGATGTTTAATGGTCACTTTTGAAACTACTGGTATTCTTAAGGATCAGAGACTGCTCTTTGAAAACGTTTGCTTTTTATACTTCCATGGTATCCCTTTTACACTTGTAAGTCTCTTTGGGTCCATCCAGAATGCTTTTGTCCCCTCCTCTCGCGGGTCTCTCCCCTGCCAGACCAGCCTGTGAGCTCCTGAAAGACGCCGGCTCGTGAGAGATGCTCGATACGCAGAATGATTTCATAAATTAAAATTCTATGTTTCGGAGACACATCGAGAAAAGCGTTGTATGGTCCGGGTCAGAGAGACTACTGCCCGCGCGCTCCTCTATAAATGTTACTTTCAGGTCTCACGTTTAGGTCTTTAATCCATTTCGAGTTGATTTTTGTGTGTGGTGTGAGAAAGTGGTCCAGTTCCATTCTTCTGCATGCAGCCGTCCAGTTTCCCCAGGACCATTTACTGGAGAGACTGTCTTTTCCCCTCCAGTTATTCCCGCCTCCTTGGTCACAGATTACAGCCACTGCAGAAAACAGTACGGCGCTGCCTCAAAAAATTAAAAACAGAAATACCATATGATCCGGGGCCCCTGGGGGACTCTGTCAGTTAAGCGTCCGACTCTTGATTTCAGCTCAGGTCATGATCCCATGGTTTGTGAGATCGAGCCCCACATCAGTGCTTAGGATTCTCTCTCTCTCTCCCTCTCTCTCTCCACCCCTCCCCTGTGCACATTTGCTCTCAAAATAAATAAATAAACTTTAAATTTAAAAATATTTAGGGGCACCCGGGCAGCTCAGTCGGTTAAGCGTCTGACTTCAGCTCAGGACATGATCGAGCAGTTCCTGAATTTGAACCCAAGTCGGGCTCTGTGCTGACAGCTCAGCCTGGAGCCTGCTTTGGTTTCTATGTCTCCCTCTTCCGCTGCCCCTCCCCAGCTCACACTCTGTCTCTCTCTCACACACACACACGTAAATAAACATTAAAATTTTTTTTAATATTTAGAAATACCATAGGACCAGTAATTGCATTACTAAGTATTTACTCAAAGAAAATGAAAACTCTAATTCAAAAATATACACGCACCCCATGTTTACTGCACCATTATTTACAACAGACAAGATATGGAAGTAACCCAAGTGTCCACTGATAGACGAATGGATAAGGAAGATGTGGTACACACACACACACACACACACACACACGGGAATATTACACAGCCATAAAAGGGACGAGATCTTGCCATTTGCAACGGCATGGGTGGACTTAGAGGGTATTACGCTAAGGGAAATAAGTCAGCCTGAAAGAGACAAATACCATATGACCTGACTCATATGTGGATGTTAAAAAAAACAAAGGAATAAGCGAATAAAAAGCAGAATCAGACCCACAAATAGAACAAACCGATGATTGCCAGGGGAGGGGGTAAGGGATGGGCAAAATGGGTGAAGGGGAGAGAAAGGCACAGGCTTCCAGTCATGGAATGACTAGGTCAGAGGGATAAGGGCAGAGCACGGCAAATACAGTCCACGGTACTGTCACGGGGCTGCGTGGTCAGGCACTTACACCTGTGAGCGTGGCACAACAGAATTGTCAAATCACTGTTTGCGTGTCGACTGTACTCAAATTTAAAACTTTAATAATTTAGGGGCACCTGAGTGGCTCAGTCGGTTAAGCATCCGACTTTGGCTCAGGTCATGATCTCATGGCTCAGGTCACGATCTCACGGTCCATGAGTTCGAGCCCTGCGTCAGGCTCTGTGCTGACAGCTCGGAGCCCAGAGCCTGCTGAGGATTCTGTGTGTGCGTGTGTGTGTGTGTGTGTGTGTGTGTGTGTGTCTCTCTGCCCCTCTCCCCCCCTTTCTCAAAAATGAATAAACATTAAAAACTTTTTAATTTAATAATTTAAAGTAAAATAAAATTGTATTTTTAGCTCTCCCCTATTAACTGTTAGTTAACACTTTGCATCGTAGGTAGAGTCTGTACTAAAAATGTAACATTAGCTCTTCCTTAAATCTCCACTGGACAGATTCAGTTTGGAAACGTCCTCTGATCATCACGCAGGGATGGTGTCCAAACTGGGCAAATGTTCCTGAATCCTACGGCAGGAGCGGGCTGCCTGCTACGGACAAGTATTTCAAGCAGAAGTTCAAAATACTTGCCATTGTGAAATCAGCCCAATAGTCCTAGTTTACCCCCATTTGTATTTATTATTGTATAGTCTGCAACCCAATAGGCTGTCCCTGAAAATGAAGGGCTCCCAGACGCCTCTTCGGTCCTGAGAAGCAGGGCCACACCGTCACCAAGCACACACATTCCTGATGTCCGCTTGGGTCCCCGCTCGACCTCGGAGGAGGCGTCTGGCCTCACGGGGCTCACCTGTGAGACGGACGTGATCAGGGCACCCAACTCGCCAGACTAATGGGAGGAACAAGGGGGTCAGCAGGGAAAGCCGTCAGAGCGGCATCGAGCAGAGTCAGCAGGGAACTAAGATGTTAGCTCTTCAGTCCCTTCGACTTTGAGACAAAGGAACCGAGGACGCTTACAGACCTGCGGACGACGTCCGCACCAGGTTCTCTCCAGGAGAAAAAAAAACCCTATAAGCCGCTTGAATAATGCATTTTATAACGACGTATTATACAATGCCTATTCAGAACCCCAACCGAAAATGGTTTTTCCCTAAACAAGACTCACATGTCTACACACAACAAACCAGTGTTATAGGTTGAATGAAATCAGACGACGAACCAGCGTTCAACGATACCAGGATAAGATCGAGCAACTGATCATTAAGAATATTTTGGGGCGCCTGGGTGGCTCAGTCAGTCAAGAGTCCGACTTCAGCTCAGGTCATGATCTCACAGTTCATGGGTTCGAGCCCCAGATCAGGCTCTGTGTTGACAGCTCAGAGCCTGGAGCCTGCTTTGGATTCTGTGTCTCCCTCTCTCTCTGGCCCTCCCCTACTCATGCTCTGTTTCTCTCTGTCTCAATAATAAATAAAAACATTTAAAAAATTTAAAAAAATATTTTACACAAGCTGGTTTACCTTTGTGGACTGAATCCTCAATATTTTTCACCAGGTTACCTTAAATAGGTCCTCAGGAAGGTTTTTAGTGAACAGATTTGAACCCAGTTTTACAGTCTGAAAGTAAATCAATAGCATACTATAGGAGTATATTGTGTGCACCTTCTGAAATATCAGGGATAAGATATTTTAATACGGAGCCTACTTGAGGCTCACAAAACCTGCCACATTTACTATATGATCTAGCTCAGTTTTCCAGACTAAACTGGGTAGAGAATAACCTAGGTTTTTTTCTCATGCTCTTATTTAATAGAAGTTGGAAGGGCCTTTATGTGAGTTAACAATTCAGGGTATAAGCCGGCTTTCCCTTTTTCTGAACCGATAGCTGCATGGCAGGAAAAGCTGTTTGTGAAAAATCGCACACCCAGAAACACGGATCTGCGAAAGCCAGGACTGGACAAAATGTGTCCCCTCACACGGCCACTGACTCCCATCGGATGTTCTACTGCATTTTGGAAATGCTGGAGGCATTGGTATAAAAGAAAACTGTTCCCAAAAGCAATGATCTCTTTCTCAGCTGGGATGTCCTCTTCTGACACCCAGTGGCATCTGTCACCTGCCTGCCTGTAAAGAGGGAGACCAAGTCCCCGTAGCCTTCACACAACAGAAAGAACAGGAACCTATGGAAGATTCTGAGGCTCCCCCGAGGCCCCTGTACGAGGCCATCTACAGTCCTTTCCCTCACACCTTGCTCACGCCTTCCCGTGCGAGGGAGCAGCCCGGCCCCAGCACTCCACTTGCCAGGTGCACCCGCGGGACTGGCCAGCTCCGGGGCCCGGGATGCCCCTTTGCACCAGGACGGAGAGCAAGGGAGCCTTCCTCCCACCTCCCCAATGGTGCCAAACGAGAACAAGCCTCTGAGGTCCCCATTTCCGCTGTGGGGTAACACGGTGGCTGTGATTCCGAAACCGGGACCCAACAGACAGGCACCTTCGCACACACAGCCTTCCGACTTCACGGGTGATGTGCGTGGTCAGGTCCTGGCTCACGTTAGCTGTGGGGACACGAGGCCGGTACCAGCCCTGCTGCTGCCGCCACCCAACGGCCTGCAGAATGTCCACAGTGTAGGCGCCTACGTGCGCACACCTACTAGTGATCCAATGACGGTCACGGGCAGCAAATGCTTCCATCTCTCCAGGACTCAGCTGGTGAGGCTGCACATAATCCCGTGAACAGATAACAGGCTAATGTTCTTAAAAGTTTTTTTTTTTTAAGTTTATTCACTTTTGAGACACAGAGAGACACAGAGGCACAAGTGGGGGAGGAGCAGAGAGAGAGGGAGACACAGAATCCGAAGCAGCTCCAGGCTCCGAGCTGTCAGCACAGAGCCCGACGCGGGGCTCGAGCCCACGCACCACGAGATCATGACCTGAGCCGACGTCGGACGCTCCACCGACCGAGCCCCCCAGGCTCCCTCCCCCCCCACCCCGGGCTAATATTCTTAATATGGCGTTCGAGCAAAGTACACATCACATGCAAGACAAATATCCAGCGTCCTCAGTGTTTCTAATTTTGTTTCTGTAAAATCCTATCTCCTCCGTAATGACTGATTACAACACCACACACTTTACAAAGCGTCAGGCACCGTGCCAAGGAGCTGACCTGGGTTTTCGGGTTAATCTTTGCACCAGCTATCTGATGAAGACGCTGATGCTCACACCCGCTGAGGATGACGGGGCGGGGGTGCAGGTGCCCGGGGACCCACCTGCACATCGCAGCCCCCAGCTGAAGCCCGACGCTGGACCCGAGGCGGTGAGCCTCCACGCCTGTGCTTCCCACCCCGCGTCCGCTCTGTAGGCGAGCAGTCTGTTACCCAACGAGCCTTCTCCACGATGGCAAAGGGCAGAAACGAGTCTGCACTTTTCACATAAGGCAGGTGCTTTGTCTTGTCCGTCAGGATCTATAGGGACCTACGTAAAAATTACAGATAAATTCTATATTAGGGATTGATAGATATAACACAGTTAACTTAAACATGGTTCCAAACGATTAACAACTTCCCATCCTTTATAGATTATTCTATAATTGCTTGGTTGAGGTGGGTGGCTCAGTCGGTTGAGCGTCTGACTCTTGATCTCAGCTTAGGTCAGGATCCCAGGGTTGTGGGATCAAGCCCCCTGTCGAGCTCTGTGCTGAGCGTGGAGCCTGCTTGAGAGTCTCTCTCTCCCTCTGCCCCTCCCCTACTCGTTCTCATTCTCTCTCTCTCTCTCTGAAACAAAATGAATGAATTAATTAATTAAAAAATAATCATTTGGTTGAGATTTATTATTGGTTGACATGAGTGTTGAAGGAGGAAGGAAGGAAAGAAGGAAGGGTGGAAGGAAGGAAGGAAGGAAGGGAGGGAGGAGGGAGGGAGGAAAAATATAAACTATCTTCTTGTCCCCAGAGACCAAAGTCCAGTCCTCAACCTATCTTTTATCTGATCAAAGTCAGATGAATTGTATATTCCAGAAAGTTCTGCCAGTTCTCAACCTATCTTTTATCTGATCAAAGTCAGATGAATTGCATATTCCAGAAACTTCTGCATGCGTTTCACAAGATTAAATCAGTTTAGCACTAGACGCTCCCTCATCCAAAGTGGAGGAAGGAAGGAAGAAAGTGTTTCCAGGGAGGGTGAGAACACGTGAGCTTTTCAGACCCCAAGGGTGGTCCCTTGTCTCATGGTCCAAGAAAAGGCTGTGGTTACACGTGACACACAGCAATCCCATTTGCTCCCGGGAAGCAGGGAGCCCACTGAGCCGACAGCAGATGCAACTTTGCATGAAGCTGGTAACATTGTTTCTGCTTTACTATTTTTAATAAGCCATCAGACTGCTTTGTCTTTTGGGGGCGGGGAAAATTTACAGACCAGCGGGGCAGACGTCTCCCCGTTTTCTTTTCGGAGGAGAATTTTGGAATCACTTAAAAACCCCAGCCTGGTGCCTCCAGCATCATGGCCACTAACTTGCGCGTTTGCCTTCCAGCGTGAGGAGCTTCGTGCTGAATACTGATTTGAGGTGTGGTTCACGGTGCAGACTTAAATCATCCTTCCCACAACTCTCATCTGAGAAGCCTGGCAGTGGTGACAATCACAGGACTGGTTTCCTTGGGTAAAACGATGCTAGCTGCAATTTGCTCTGACAGCCTCCACAACTTTAAGTGCAATTAAATCCTAAGAATTTGCCCAGAAGAAAAAAAGATTTTTTTCTATCACATTTAAAAAAAATAATAATTTAAGAGAAAGCAAAAAAAAAAAAACCAGTTGAATTGAGCAACTAATTTCTAACTCATTGCTCTTGAAAGAAAGAAAGAGAAAGAAAGAGAAAGAAAGAAAGAAAGAAAGAAAGAAGAAAGAAAGAGAGAGAGAGAGAGAGAGAGAAAGAAAGAAAAAGAAAAAAGAAAAATGTATTTGGCTGAGCCCAGAAATCCATTTCACTGGTCAGGCAGCATCGTGGGCCAGAGCACAAGGCCTGCTGGGGGCCACGGCCTCCTGACCAGCCGCTCGGCCACCCAGGGCACCCACAGCTCCAGGGAGAGGTGGGTGGGGAGGGGACAGGAAACTTCCCGAAAACCAGCTTCAGGAGCTGCAATCACTCGATCCCCCTCGGAGAGAGCAGGGACAGGCTGACTCCAGGGAGCTCGCCCCTCCCTCCGAATCACAGAAACGGAATCCAAAGTAGCCGCACCAGCAGGCCGGGCCCGGCCACGCTTCTGCCCAGATGTGGGGGCAGCCGGAGGGGAGGTCTGACTTCGCAACCGGCCAGGGGAGAGACTTCCAAGCATAGCTGTCCGACTGCTCGCCTTTTGGGAAATTCAAGCGGCACCTCGAATCCGCCGCTGGGGTCACCGGTGTCACTGGAAAAGGGACCCGTGTCCCTACCGCTTCTTGGCATTCCGCACTTGAAATCTTTATATTCAGCAGGAAGCTGGTGTGACCCGAAGCGGCTGCCCGGGTCACATGTGGGAAATCGGACGGTCCTTTAAGAGATGTCAAATTATACCTTGTGTTGCGGAAGGTTGCAGATAAAATAGGAATTAAATTCGGTAGAACATCTTGAACGGGACACCTTCAACCTTCTGAATTGTCGTGTGGGAGCAGGTAACTCAACAGGTACAGGCCTGCGGGGGTGGGGGGGGACGACCCCTGTCCCTCTCCACTGCCATCACACCCACTCCCCAACCCCAGTGAGGGTTTACTGCCCCCCTCCCTGGAGAGACCAGCTGTTGGCCGGCCTTCCCTCCTGCTGGTGCCCCCCGTGCACAGCACTGACCGCCGCTGCATGTGTCCCCCCGAGACTTCTACCAGGGACAACACTCATATGACCTTGCCTTCCTTCCGTACCAGGCCCTGAACTCGCTGACGATGGGGACCACCTCCCTCTCTTCCCAGCACCTCACAGGGTGCCCAGCACAGGGCTGGGCTCCCAGAGATGTTTGCCGAAGGCTCTTTTCCTTCGGAGCAGCTAAAACAGCAGCAGGCATTAAAAAGATGCCTGGGAGCAAGCTGCTGTTGTTAAGTCTTCCCCGGCCCCACTGTAAACCCCTGGAGGGCAGAAACCCCAAAGTTGTCTCTCGCTGTTTGTCTTTTGTGGGGGCTGATTCAAGTCTGCAGAACTTGAACTTATGTGCGGCAATCCGGCGTGGCATTAGGGAAAGAGATCACCCCAGCAGCGTGTCATGGAGAAGCAGGGTTTCCTTCACACATGCAAAGCTGTGCAAATGCCCTGAGGTCTCCAGGGGAAGAGGAGCGAGAACGAGGAACGCTCAGATCGAACGTCGCCATGGGGCCTCTTTCCCCTGCTACACGTGAACTTCACCTGCGGGGGGTTTAAACCTCCCTGTGGTCAGGCCTCAGCTCCAGAGCGCATGCTGAGTCACAGACGTGCGGCCTGGGGAGAGAGACGAGGCACCATGCCATGCCCCCGGCCACTGTGCCAAGAGCCCCCCTGCTATTTGGGCAGCCGGGTGACCCCAGCTGCACCTTCCCAGCCCTTTAGACGCAGGGGATGCTGGCCTTCAAAGCCTCCTCCCCTTTCACTAGCGTAAGCTACCAGCTCCTTGAAGCCTGTACCTCTGGAATCCACACATACTGAACCCCAAAAGCGTCCATTACTGAAACAGGAGCCCTTTGCCCTGAGCACCAGATGGGCCCCTGAAGAGTCAGTGCAAACAGAACGCTGGCACTGGGGTCCTCGGTCCCACGACTGCCGCTCTACTTCCTATTGGTCGTCCCCTCGTGTCCAGCACCGTGTGACATCCAACGGACAACTGTGACACTTGCTGAGGGCACACAGCCCGTGTGCATTGAATTTGCTCGTAAGAGGCCCCAAATTCAAATTCACAGGCAACTCAAATTCGCAAACAACCTGGGACGTTTCTTATAAAATAAACAAGGACTAATTAAAATATACATCACATTCCCACCTAAATGGGAATGCTCGCTATTTCTGCGCAAAACGTTCCCGTCTCTTCAAACAGCAGGCGTTTATTATTAGCTCTAATCTAGGTCACGCAGACTCACTGAGTCAAAACCGGATGGGACGGTGGAGGCTGTGTAACCCAACCCTCTACCCCGGGCAGGAGTCCCGTCCGCGTGCTGGGGGCTAACTGTCATCATTTTAAGGACCTCTTAGTATCTCCGGTTCTATTAGTTACGAGCAGTTTATTTTTGTTCGGAAGGTCAGAGGCAAATGAAGGCCTGTGCCGTGTTTTTAAGCGAGGGAGGCTTTCCTGGCGGGGAGGGGTGAGACGCGGCCATCGGCGGGTCAGTGCCGTCCCCGGGGCTGTGGACAGCCCTGATGTAGGGTAGGACACAGAAATTAGCCTTGGGTGTTAGTACCAGGAAATTTTCATCCACTAAAAAGCAAAGGTCCTTAGTCCACTCTTTTTTTGTGATCTAAAAATATATAAGCATTCTTGAAACAGCACTGCGGCACCAGCTACGATGAAAACTGACCGATGGAAGAGAGGGTTGAAGGGCTCTGGAACGGGAGCCGTTTTTGTTTAAAGGAAAAGAGCAGGGGGGCAGGGGTGTCCCACAATCCAGATCCATAATCCTTTACGTGCGCGTCCAAAACTCCAAAGAACTCCGAAAACGAAAGTTGATTTCATGCACTTAGCACACGACCCTGATGGGAGGCTGCTTAGAGTCTCCGTTCCCACTCAGGGTGAACATTTATATGTTTGCTGGGAAAACATCCGTGTCTTTGCTAAGGGAGTGCTCCCAGGCTGCGGAACTCCGCAATATACATTATGCATAGTACACTCCTTCCCTTCCTAACATCTGGGAGGGAAAGAATCCAAATTCTGGAAAACATCCAGTCCCAAATGTTTTGTGGACCAGTGTTGCCAAAGTCTGATGTAAGAAGGGGCCTGGCATAGAATTAAGATAGAGAAGCATCTAAACTGGCAAAAAATACAAGAAAAAAAAAAAAAAAGAGTTCAGCCCTTGGGGTTAAAACTGGAAACGTGGCCTTGACCCGAAGCTGTCTCTCACAAACACCCAAACACACAGCACCCGTCCGCAGGTCGCTGGCCCAAAGCCCGGCATTAATTCTGTATTGAACGCTAGGTCTCAAGTAGGTATTTTTGTTCTGTTTCTCTCTTTTTTTCCCCCAGAAAGACACCAAGGGAACCAATTTAAACCGAACCTGCATCTACATGTTTTCTTAAACTATTGAAAGGGAGCAACGTCAGAACACCAAAATACTCTCCAAAAATAACACTAACAGGATCAGGGTCTCATCCGGTCTAAGTCCCTGGTCGAAGAGACGGAGCGAGAAGGTCAGACGGTGTCACGGCCAGGAAGGGCTTCGACCACCCCCGTCCACTTGTTGTAACTTTTCTCCAGGGAGAAAGGGATGAAGGTCTTCAAGTTTTGCAAAACAGCTCGAAAATAATCTCACGTGTACGTTTCAACCTGGTGGTGCTCCAAACACGGCCCCCGTGCGTCGAACACCTGCTTCTTCCTTTGACTACTTTACTGGCACTTGCAAGTGTGAGCTGAGAATCTGATCCTCCCGAACCAAGTCTCTAGCTCCCCAACTAAAGATGAAGACCCTGGGGACGGCCCCCCTTAGAACCACAGCACTCCCCTGCACGCTCATGCTTCTGGTTTGGTTAACTTGATTAAGTGGCGAGACAGGATGCTGTGCTCCTCCGAGGACTGTTCACACATTCTCACTGAACTCTAAATGCTAAATGCTCCTCCTTCAAAATCCTGAGAGAGTTATTTTCATCATTTCCATTTCTTCCTGTACCGCCGCAATTGCTAATCTCTTTGTTCCCTGAAGAGTTTCACAAGTGCATTTGTTCATGTCCCTTTTATCTTGTTACTGTCATCATGTGCCATTGAACGGAATGGGATTGTTCGTCGTCTTCAGGGCCAGCCCCCTCCCTGCACGATGCCGCTGAAGAAGGTGCATGTCTTGAGCCCCTCCGGGGACACAGGGACAGGACCCGAATGGCACTCTTTCTCTTCCAGAAGTACGTAGGACCCGCGGTGGTGTGGGGCTGCCTCCAAGAGGGGGGTCCTGTCCCGCACAGCGTCCCGAGGCATTGTGTCCATGCGTCCTCGCCAAGACATGACAGCACTTGTTGAATTTCTTGCCTGTCTCTCAGGACTCTGCTCCTTTTCTTGGGCAAATCAAAGAGTATCCAAAGCAGGCTGAACTGTTTGGATTTCTGGATTTGCTTTTGTTTGTTTTTCCCCCCACTTTCTACTGCAGGCCAACTGAGTCATATTCGTTTTCTTAAACAACTCGAGATTCCATGTAATTTAAATAGTTTAATGTTGGTTGAAAAAGTCCAGTGACAGGTCCTATGAGTTCAACGAGGAAGCCCGCCTCCCCTGCGCCTTCGGCGAGCTGAACGGGCGCGTCCATGACCGTGTTCCTCCTCCCCACTCACTGAAATGTGACTCTGATTTCCACATCGACACCCGATTGACTGATGGATGGCCTACTTTCTGGGCGCTGGCTGCTGACAGAGCCCCAAGACATGTGTAAAGTGATACCTGCTCTCAAGGGGCCTTCGTTGTTTTCTCCTCAACCAGAAACATCCCCAAAGCCATGCTAGAATATGAGAAAGAAGCACAGGGCAATGAAAGACAGATGGTGTCGCCAGGCCCTCCGTGAGAACCCGGTGGTGGAGACGGCTCCCTCCGGAGCCCGGGGCGGGCCACGTCAGCAAGGGTCTGAGATGGAAACCGGGTCTGACAGGTGCAGTCTGGACAGGTGGACAGGGCTTCGGGGAGGCAGAGGGTGTGAGGGAAATCGAGAGGCAAGAAAGACAGAAAGAGTCAGTGAAGGAGCCAATGTGGCTGACAGGGATTTTTAAGGCAGGGTGGGGAGTGCCTGAGGTTGGGACCTGCCGGTCCTCAAGCCCGCCATCTGTCCTTTCCTGCCCAGGCCCCGGGAGTCCCGAATGTGGTCAAGCAAAGGAGACGCAGACAGATGCGCGTGTGGTGTGCGCACGGAACGAGAGGTCAGAGGTTGAGTCGCTGATGCTGGCAGCCACAGGGCCAGGAGGGGCAATGAAATCAGAGAAAAGCGGGGCACTTTTGAGAAAATTGTCAAAATAATTGATGACTAGCACGAACCACACAAAAACTAAATATTCAATTTGCACACTCATTTTTAATTTTCCCTTTACGCATTCACGAAACAGCCCATTTTCCCTATGACTGAGGTCCATTTCATTACCATCTTTTTTAAAAATATTTATTTTTGAGAGAGACGGAGTGTGAGCAGGGGAGGAGCAGAGAGAGAGAGAGAGAGAGAGACAGAATCTGAAGCAGGCTCCAGGCTCCGAGCTGTCAGCACAGAGCCTGACGCGGGGCTCGAACCCACGCACAGCGAGATCATGACTTGAGCCGAAGTCAGACACTCAACCAACCGAGCCACCCAGGCGCCCCATTTCATTACCATCTTAATGATGAGCCTATCACCCAGTCTCCTCTCCTAAAATGAATCCAGAGGGAGGCTCAGTCAGTTAGGCGTCCAACTTCTGCTCAGGTCAGGATCTCGGTTTGTGAGTTTGAGCCCCACACTGGGCTCTGTGCTGACAGCTCAGAGCCTGAAGCCTGCCTCAGATTCTGTGTCTCCCTCTTTCTCTGCCCTTCCCTGGCTCACTGTCTGTCTGTCTGTCTCTCTGTCTCAAAAATAAATACTAAAAAATTTTAAAAAATGAAATAAAATAAAATGAATCCAGAAACCGCCAGGTACGAACCTCTGTTTAATAGAATGAACATCGGTGATGATACACCAGGAGCAAAATCCTAATTGTTCTAAAACCGACCCTTTGCTTTGACAACCAACTACCTATTTTTTAAAGAAGAAAATGCTTTATTCCTTTAAAACACCTGCTTTCTTTCCTTTTTGACTTCTAAAGGAAGAGACTAATTTTCATCGGCAAGAAGAGAAGTCACCGTCTACCATCACGAAGGAAAAGCCACAGATCTATAGAAGAGTTTCCGGCTCCATCAATGACACACAAGAACATCAACGCAAAACCACACATCAAGCAGAGGCCAGTCCGCTTTCCCACATCAAAGCCCGCGGTCTGATAACCTCACCCCTTTGGAATTAGGCTGCCCTCGAGGCTGCAATTCTTACTACTCGAGGGTGGTCTCAGAACCGCATTTCTGGACGGCCGGATTTCCATTAGAATCGCCTGCCCTTCATTCACTGCCTTTTC
>CM053560.1:3072071-3146775 GCA_028646485.1 Cryptoprocta ferox | reverse complement strand
AGCGTCCCCCGCGCTCCGCGGGGCTGCGGGCCCCGAGGCCTCCGAGCGCCGCGGACGCTGCCCGGCGCGGGGGGTCACCCGCGCGCCCCGGCGAGAGTGCGGCTTGCGGGTGTTGAGGCCCCATTGAGGACTGTGGGAGTCTGGGCGGCTTAATGGGATTGTGTTCGGTGCTCCAGGCGCTCCTTGAGAAGATTCCATGGCACCAACGAAACTCCAATAAAAGGGCCTCTCTAATTGCTCTCTGACTTTCTATGAAACTTTCTAAGCCGGGCTGACATCCTCGAATACAACTATGGAATTCAACAGTGGAGACCAGGGGGATGTGCGGAGAGAAAGCGGTTCTCAGCGAGGCGTGTGTGGGGTGGGGGGCGACCTGGGGGAGGGGAGAGGGGGGCGGCTGTGAAGTCTGCGCCGCCGGGGAAAGAAAAATATGAGCGTTCTCCTTTGTGCGCGGACAAACAGCCGAGCGCGGGAGGTCGGGGCCGGGGTCACGCGGCTCCGGGCTGCAGCTGCCGCCGTGGGGCGGGGGTCCCGGGCGGCCCGCGGGCGTCTCGGCCCGGCGGCGGCATCGGCATTCCGGCCGCGCGGGCGGCCGCTGTCCTCGCACGACCCCGGCCCGTCCAGAGCGCGCCCGGCTCCGACCCTCGGGGCGCCCGGGCGCGGGGTGCTGGAGCAAGGTAAGCCCCGCGCGCCAGGGCCCCTCACCCCTCGACAGGGCGCACGGGAGGCCCGGGCCCGGCCCCGCCGCCCCGAGCTCCGCGGTCCCCGCGCTCCTGGGGCCCGACGCCCAGCCTGGGCCCCCGGGAGCCCAGCCACCGCGGCGCCCGGCCTGCGCCCGGGCCTGGGCCTGGCCTGCTGGGCCCGCTGCGCCTCGCTCTGGGCCCAGGAGGGCGGAGGCGCCTCGGGGCCGGCTCGCCCCTCTCGGGAGGGGGCCCACGAGAGCACAGGTGACCTGCCCAGGGTGCCCGTGGAGGAGTCACCCTCCCTCCGAACTACTCCGTGGGCGGTGGCCTTACCAGGGTCCCGGCCCGGGCGCTGGCGTCCCTGGGGCCCTCTGCGAGCCCCCGCCGCCCCTAGGAGCGCTCCCGTGTGCGCAGGCGCCGGGCGCAGGGGGCCAGACGTCGGCGGCGTGGGCGCGCGGGCGTGGGCCGGGGTCTCGGACGCTGCCCTGCCTCCCCACGCGGCCACCCGAGGGCGAGGGCACACTGGGGGCTGGGCGGGGGGGTGCCGGGTAAAGAGATGGCGGCGTCGGCGAGGCTCAGGCGCCGGCAATCAAAGGCTGGGGAGGGCGCCCGCCGCGATGCCCACGGCCAGGCCCAGGGCATGAAAGGATCTTTATCCTCGAGTGACACGGCGGCGGTTTCCTCCTGCCTCCCCCTCCCGCGGCCCTAATTGGGGCCGGCTGCTAATGTGATTAAAGGCCAGTTAAATGTTTCTCGGGGCAGATGGTGGGAAGAGGCCGGGACCCCTGCCCCCTCCCGGGGTCACGCCGGGCCCGTGGTCAGGGGGCCGGTGGTGGTGCCAGTCCCAGGGCAGCCTGGCCGGGCGCCCGCCGATTGTTCACCCCGAGGCGGGGAGGCCGCGGGCGGGCTCCTGGGGCTTTATGTAAGCTGGTGGGCTTGGGGCCCGGCCGGATTTGGGGATTCTTTTCGCACAGTTTCCATTTTCTGGCCTTTGGAACGGCGCCCCGGGCCCTCGGGGCCCTCCCCCTCCGGTGCCGGCGCCTGCGGGGCCCAGCCGCGAGGCAGGCCTGGGGGCGCGGGGCGCTGAGGGTCCGGCAGGCTCGGATCACCCCACCCAGGACGGTGTGTCAGGACACTGGTGCTGCGGGGGCCAGGCAGAGCCCCCGGCCCGCAGCGCCCCCAGACCTGGGCGACAACCTAGGTCGGCGGCGGCGTGGGTGGTCTCGCCCTCGCGGGAGGACCGGGCGTCGTGGCTGCCCGGGGCGCGGGGCCTCGGGACCAGTGTGTGCGCAGCGCTGCCCTCCGCGCCCGCTCCCGATGGCGGCCCGAGGCCCTGGAACCCCCTCCCCAAGCCTGCCCGACCCGGCGGAGGCGGTGCGGCCCCCGGACAGCTCCCCTGCGCCCCGCGCCGGGAAGGCCCGGCCAGTGCTGGCGCAGCGGACTTGGAGCTCCGAGTCCCGGCCCCACGGCCCGCTCCCAGCCGCGCCCCCAGCGGGCCCGGCCATGCGCTCGCGAGTCCCCGAGAGGCCAAGAGCGAGGCTCGGCTGAGTCCCCGCGCCTCTGAAGTGGCGAATCTGGAACCAGTTAGGACGGGGGAGGCAGATAAAAGCCAAACGGAAGCCCGGCGGGAAGAGTGAGCTCAGGACGGCCCGCCAGGTGGCCCTGGCCGTGCGCTCGGGCGGCGGCGGCTCGGGGCGCGCGGGGCCCCGGCGGAGCAGGTGGGACGCGGCCGGACCCACGCCGCAGGCCGCGCGCCCCGGTCCGGCGCCCGCGGGGGTCTCCCCACGCCCCCCCCCCACCGTGCGCTGCAGAGAGGGAGGGGGTTCGCCCAGCTGGAAGGCCGCGCGGGGCCGGGGCGGCGGGGACGGCGGGAGGGCGCTCCGGGCCGAGCCGGCCTCGGACGCGCAAGGAGAAGGCCATGGGCGCCCCCGCCGCGCGGCCCGCCCTCCGGGAACCCGGCGCAGCTTCCGTGGAAATTTTACAGATCGGTTGTTTACTCTTTTCAAATATTTTCTGGAATAGTCTGCAGAACTTTCTCACATCTAACAAATGGCAGACTGAACTGATGAGAAGATAGGAAATAAACAGAATGACATTTCAATTTAAGTGGGGTGAAAGCTAACGGTATTTTTTAAATAATATTTTTGTCAAAATGTGTCATGGATGTAAAATTTTGTCGTGTTCAAAATATATAGTGGGGGGGGTCCTTAAAATACGCATCTTGCAAATTTTTCAACCAGAAGAAGTAAAACCTTTAAAAGGCAAAAGCGGAACCCAAGAAGAGACTGGAAAGGAAATGGTGAGGAACCGAAGCCTGTCTTTCTCCGCTCTCCAATTTTTTTTCTTTTCCTCCCTAATAGCCTGAAGGAAGATATAGTCAAAACAATTTCATATTAAACTAGCACATCGATGGAATTAATTCCTCCCCAGATGGTCTGAGGGACCTGGCTGTTGTAGAGTGCTCAGAAAATGCTAGATTCAAGGTGATTTTCTCTCCCTCAGCTGCTCAGAGAATTGTAAACAGCTTCAGCCTCGGGATTTGTTTGAATCTGCTTGTTGAACGCAGATAAAATTAGAACCGTCTTCCACTTGACATAAACGTCGCTTAGGAAAAGCCATCAGTTTTTTTAGCCAGAGGAATATCTGTGGGGTTTTTTGTTTTGTTTTGTACAAAACGGTAATATTTAACCAGTATGTAACCAACTACAAGCATTCTGATGTCAGTAACCCCAATGGCTGTAAAAAAAAAAAAAAATTAGTTTTTAAACTCATGTTGCATTTGTTCTTTCCAGCGATCTTGTGTCAATAAGCAAGTCGCATACCGTAAAACAAATAATTTGTGTGTTCCTGGCAAATAAGGTTTTGAGCCTCAAAAAGTCAAAAACGCGTTGTCTGCTGCTTTTTAGGAATACGCTGTACACTGGACAGGGTGGGGGGGGTGCGGGAAGTGTGATGTCACTGACACTTGGAAAGCTGGAGGACAGTCGAGGTGCAGTTAGCTTTGCTCTGTTAGGACAAGTGCTGCTGGACGGGGGGGTGAATCTCCACGTGAGGCTTCAGGGGCTCGGTCACCTCCGAAGACCCAGGGACCCCTGACAGTTGTGACAGGTGTGGCGAGATACTGGAGCAGACGGGTCAGTTGTGCACCTGTGGTTCAGGAGGTGCCGCCGCCCCCACCTCCGCAACCCCGGGCAGCTCCAGTCCTGGTGCCCCCATGTCCACGTGTTGGTCCCATCTGGGGGACCCTCTCCCTTTTTACGACATTTTCTCTCCTTTAAACACACCCTGCTGGCCCCACTCAGCACCATTACTGGGGACCCATTTGTCATTTTCACTCACAAAGCAGAAAGTTAACCCAAGTCTGGACCAGAGAAGCCCCCCCGCCAACGCTTCTTTGTCACCTCGACAGCCCAGAGAACAGGCCAACCGTGGACATCTTTGTTCACATCCCACAAAAGGCCAGGCGACCGTGCGTCTAACCTCAGGCCTGATTCCGGACGCAGCTGCGTTTGGGTGTGTGTGATGTTGGGGATTTTTGTTTTTGTCGTTTCCATCCCTGTTTTGTTCTGGTTTTGCAGGAAAGCAACGGTCCCTTTTGCAGCACTGGGGCCGGCCAGCTGGGGTTTATGCCCCATGTCCCAGTCTCTGTGGCGGGAATAGGCCCATTCAGAGAAGGCCTAACAGATACGTGGGGCCAGCCCACACCCCAGCCAGAGTGAGTCACCTGATTGAAAAACAAATCCGATAACCCCAAAGCCTTCCTCCACGAGCCTGCCGCCGACCGGAGGGAACGCAGACTCCTTCCCCAACAGGCGTCCCCGCCGGCCTGGCATTTCTTGGCCCCTGCCAGCGTCATTATCCTGACATCTCTTTGCCACACACCCCCCCCCAAGACACTTTCCTCTGCCACCAGCGTGTCAGTGGCCAGCCTGGTGAGGCCCTTGAGGGCCTAGCTTTGGGGAGTCGGGAGCACCCCCGGCCTGCAGGGAAGAACCCTGTGGGATCACAGTCAGATATCAACACCCCAACCTGTCAGACCCCACACGGCGGTGCCGCCACCTCGCCGAGCCAGCCACATTGGTGTGCGGGCAGAGGCACATTGCGGAAATCCTCCAACACGTCCTGGCTCCTGTCCTGTGCCCAGCACTGGCGTTCTTGTTCCGAGAACAAAGGCCCGGAGGCCCCTGCAGAACAGAGAGAGGCTGAAAGCAGTGGCTTTCAAAGCTTGCTGACCGTGGCCGGGGTAAGAAATGCATCGTGCGTCTCAACCCAGTGCACACATAATGGCTACGTATAAAATAAGTGATGAACTTTTTTATGCATGTATAACTGAACGTTTTCACAAGAGTACTTCTCTTTCCGTGCATCGTGAGCCCTGACGTTTGTTAGCCTATTTCGTTTCTTCCTGGTGACAGCAGCCACCTGCTAAAATGGTCCCATGTTCCTAGGAGTTTGCAGGCCACTGCCTTCAGAGCTGAGGTCTGTGGGGTGCAGGAGCTTGGGACTCGATCTGGGGCACCCTCATCCCCCACCTGCTACTTTTGCTTCCCCCTTTTCCAGCCCTGGAGTCAGACTGTCTTGCTGGGATTCCCAGAGCCATGACACTGGGGAAATCCCCTCCCTCCACTGAGTTTCTTTCTCTTAGAATGGGAGTGACAGCGCCCACCTCCTCAGGTCACGGGGAAGATCAAATGAGATCGTGCACGAAATGAGGGCTTGACTCCAAGTGCCTGAGCATCTGTCCCTTTCGTTTGTCTGCCAGGATCCCGGCTCCGGGCCACCTCCCCAGTCCATTCTCCCCCTGCCGGTTCGGCTCCAGGCTCCCCTTTGGGCTGCCTGTGCGGTTCCCACTCCAGGCTTCGGGGCTCATGGTTCTGTGCAGTTCAGCTCAGCGTCCACCGAGCTCTGATTCTTGTTAATTTTTTTAATGTTTATTTATTTTTGAAAGAGAGAGAGACAGAGTGTGAGCAGGGGAGGGGCAGAGAGAGAGGGAGACCCAGAATCGGAAGCAGGCTCCAGGGTCTGAGCTGTCAGCACAGAGCCCGACACAGAGCTTGAACCCACGAACCGTGAGATCATGACCTGAGCTGAAGTCGGATGCTTAGCCTACTGAGCCACCCAGGCGCTCCCCCACTGAGCCCTGATTAAGTCATTCGGCACTGATGGGACTCCGGAGTGCTGGGTCACACACCCGTGGACCTGCTGCTAGCCAGAGGCCACTTCAGCACTGACCCCAGGAACAGTACGTTGTGGGGTGTGGGTGCCGCTCTTGTCTTCGTGTTGCTGATCAAGTGTCCGGGGCCCAGAGGAGTGGCACCTAGTAAGGGTACAGCTGGGGTTGGGCCGGCTCTCCTGGCCTTGGAACGCTGTCACACTCCGCCTGATGCCCTGGGTCCAGGCCGAGCGTCCTCCCTGCGGCCAGGCACACAGGACCCCAGCCTCAGGCTCTCTCCCCAACCACCCTGGGGGGATGGCCCCTCCCCTGGGGTGTGGGGCTTGCTCCTTGGGGGAGGGACATGGAGCTCCTGTCTTCCACTGCCCCCAGGCGACAGCCTCCAGGCGACAGGAAAATCATTCCCAGCCTGCCTTCAACCTTCTCAGCCCTGGAAGGGCTGACTTGGTTTCCCCCTGAACGGCCCCCTCCTTGGGGACAGAACCACCGTCTTCCTGCACCCCCACCGGGCCGCTGCTTCACCGAGGAAGTCAGACATGGGACCAGGAGTAGCTGCCCCACATCCTCTGCACATATGCACACATGTACACACATACACACACACACACTTGTAAATTACTTTCACACATTTTAACCACTGCAGCCTTCCTGTAATCAGTGTATAAAAATTGGGAAACAGATGGCTAACTTACTCTTGGGCCAGGTAATAGAATTTTCTGGAGGCATGGAAACTGGAAACTAATGGAAGTGGTCCGTGAGGGAAGTCGTCTTTCCCTCAAGTTGTTTTTCAGGCTTTCTGAATCTTCCATGGCCCTGAGGTGGAAGGACGCTATGCAGGGAAACTCCGTGTCCCCCAGAAACAGACTGAGACCTTCCATGGGCCTGGCCCTGCCCCCAACACCCAGGTCCCTGCCCCTGGAGCCAGTGATCCAGCGGGAGACAGACAGGCAGTGTGGGGGCTACAGCAGGGACGGCCTGTCTGGGAGCAGGCAGCTGTGGACCAGGTGGCCAGGGAAGGTGGTGTCAAAGACGAAGGTGCCACAAAGCTCTGGAGGAATGTTCTGGCACCCCTGCATGCGAACGCCTGACCCAGGACCCGGCCCAGCACGGGGGGTGGAAGGAGCCGGTCTGGCTACAGCAAGGAGCAAGTGGCAGAAGAACTGGAAAGAAAAATGGGTGTCTCTGGCCCGGCAGCCTCATCTCCCCCGGAGCCCACAAGTGCTACAGGGGCCCTCCCCCACACTACCCCCCCCCCAGGTCCCACTGCAGCAGGGTCACCACTGTTCAGGGGGTCGGTTGGACCTCTGCTCTGCGGAGCCAGCCCTGTCCCTCTGGCTTTGGCGATCTGTCCTTCTGAGTAGATTTTCCCTTGTAAGGATTTTCCCTTTTACTTGTTTTGTTCATCTGACAGCTTCTTATCGCTTTGAAGCTGCTCTTGTATGATTCAGCTGCTCTGGCCTCCTGTCTCCCTCCCTCGCAGGCCCTCACAGGGGAGACTGACACCAGTGGACGCAGGGGTGCAGGAGCGTGGAGCAGGGGTGCAGGAGCAGGGAGCAGGGAGCAGGGGTGCAGGAGCAGGGAGCAGGGGCACAAGAGCCTCAGGGAGAGTGGCTACCAGCCTGTCTTCCTGTCCCCGAGATGTGTGGCCTTCCCATGGACTGGCCGTCCCTCCAGAACCCTCTCTTCACTCGTGCTGGTTTGCATGGTGTGTAGACATTGGTGGTCCCGTTGGCCCCAGACCCAGGCTTTCCTTCCCCCTGCAGTCCTCCCGACAGGGCTCCTGGCCGGATGTGTGAGCCAAGCCTGGCCCAACATCATGTGCCATCCCCCTGCACACTGGTTGTGTCCCCTCAGGAGTGGACACAAGGGCAGGGTCGGGCCAAGTCAGAGTCAGATCAGGCACCGCGTGGGCACTGAGGTTGCTGAATGGCAGAATGACCCATGGAGTGACCTTGCCACCTTGTGGGGGAAGCCAGCTGCACAATGAAAGGGTCTGGAGGAAAGCCGAGTGCAGAAAGACAGACGCATGCAGTGACATCATTTGAGCCACTGGGTCCAGATGAACTTTGGGCACCTTGGTCACAAGAACCAGCAAACTCACCTTTACGCCAGCCTGAGTGGCGTTCCTATGCTGACCAGTCACGCCTGTCCCCCCTGCCAGCCCTGGCCACCAGCAGGACGAGGCTTCACAATAGGCATGTCCAACTCAGTACCATGGAGCCCTGTGCACACTCAGTCCCCGGGTCATGGCTGTGCACCAGGGCAGAGGCCAGAGCCCAGGCCCCAAGTGAGACCAGGAGGAGATGTGCTCCAGGTCTCCAGCACAGATGGCCAAGACCATGTCTGTGTTCTAGACCCTGGGCCACCGGGTCTGTCCCACCATCGCTGCAGAAGAGCCGGCTCTGCACGCGGTTCCTGGGAAGTCTAAGCCCCTTTGTCCCCCCAGCCCCTGCGTCTGCGCCTCCCCTTGGAAGGCAGCGGCTAGAAGGCCTGGTTCAGGGAAGTAGGGGTGGAGCTTGGGGGCCCATGTAGAAGAGAAGGCCCCCTTTGCAAGTGGACAGGCCTCAAAATGAAGGTTCCAATGGGGACGGGGCCATATTGCTTCCCTAAGTCCAGCCTCCGGGGGCGGGGGGTCTGCCTTGTGAGGGAGGCCCATGGGGTGCAAACCAGGTCTTGGGGGGTGCTGCTGGACGTCTAGACTCTGCTGCCTTCAGAGCCCCCCACAGTCTGATTTCCTCTCTGGAAAATGAGGACCTTGTCTTTATGAGTACCCCCCATTAGTGAGTTTCCTATCTCTAAAAGCCAAGGTCACCAGCCAATAGGAGGCCTGGGGCTGGAGCCCACCATTTCCCAGGTGACCATCAGGAGACTGGCCAGGGATCGGGTGAGCTGGTCTGCACAGAGACACGACCAGGGTCCCTGAGATGCACTGGCCTGTCCTTCCCCTAACCTGAAGCAGGAGGAGGCCAGGAACAAGACCATTTTAAAGGCCTAAGGCCATATACACCACCCCCATTGTTCTACAGATGGGGAAACTGAGGCCCAGAGGCAGGAGGAGTCCTCTGACAAGGGTGCAGAGCTAACAGAGGGCAGAACCAGATACCTGCCATTTCACCATCGCCCACGGAAACTTGGTCCTTGTTAGAGTCTGAAGTGGCCTTTCCGTAACCAGGCTGCCAGGATACCTGTGGTCACCAATGGCAACATCACCCTCTCAACAGCCATGTGCATTGCAGAGAAGTGACTGCCAGCTCGGGTGGGCAGGGCAAGGGAGGCAGCCAGTGGGGCCCGGCCGACAGGAGAGCTTTCTGCCCCAGGTGCCCCTCAGACTCTGTCTGCGACTAAACATAGCTCCTTGGGAACTTTGACTTGGTTATTGAGCAACTGCGGACAGAAATCATTGGTGTTCACCTCCCCAGCTCCCGGCTCAGAGCCCAGGGCGGGCCTGGGCAGAAGAGGAGACCCCCTTCTGCAGGTGGCCAGACTTCAAGAATGAAGGAAGTCCCGGTGGGCCTTGAACTAGTGTGGGTGCCCCATGGGCCCCGGGGTACACCTGGAACAAAACAGCCCCTCTCTGGGCCTCCCTTCGCCCACCCATAACATGAGGAATTGGACGAGACATCGCTCGGGGGCCTCCCACCTGCCACGTTCTGGAAACCACGGGAACTAGAACTGGCCCGTAAGCAAGCACCAACGGGCCCCCCGGAGAGCAGGGTTCACTTTCTGGAACCCCATTGCTGTCTTCAGTTTTCTTCCTGGAGACTCAGTAATATCTTAGTGAGGGAGGGGGAGGGGGGCTGGTTTTTTCAAAACGAAATGACTGTGTTTCTTTAATACAGAAAAACACAGTGAAGGAATTCAAAGCTACGATTATCCCTCCAGAATTCATTCCCCTGTTGACATTTTCTAGAATGAAGTCCTACTCGTGGCTGGAAAGAAGCTGCAGAGGAAGAGGTAAACGGTGAAGGCCCCCCGCCCCCTCCCTGCCTGAATCGTCACTGCCAGCAACAGAAGGGGCAGGGGCTGGGGCTCGCGGCCTGCACCCCCCACATGCCCGGACAGGTCCTTCACCCCCTGCCCCCCCCCCCAGGCAAAGCGGGCCGAAACCTAATACCCACCTCCTGGGACTTCAAAGGACCCGGCAAGTTGCCGGCACACATGGGCCTGGAGGAGGGCATCTGACAGGTATCTGCCGTCCCGGGAATCCGCCCGCGGCACACACCACCATCTACTTCTTCCCCTTTTTTTTTTTTAACTCAAAATTGTATCAGACTTTGGCATCTTGCTTTCTTTGCCTTGTTTGTTTCAGAGATCCATCCAGCCCAGCACACGCAGGCAGACACACGCCCCTCTTGATTAGGAGCCTTCAGACCCACGGGCCTGCCCTCCCTCCCGTCACCAACACCACGCATGGCAAGGGGGGGTTAGAGTCCTAGAAGTATCGATTCCGGCCCAAACTGGGTATGCCTTTTCGGTTTGGCTGCATTTACACTTCCGTCGACGAGGATGAACAGCGCACTAGCTCCAGAAAACCCACTAGCCCTGTGGCCGCTGCAGTCTGGGCAGTTTCCAGTCTCCACCTCGGGCACAGCTTGGCAAGGCATCGCGGGGACCACAGAGCCATAGTGATACGGCAGAGACATGGAGATGGGGAGTGGGCTCCAGGGCTGAGGGACGGCTCAGGGACCCTGGGGGGAAGGGGGGAGGAGCAGGGGCCACAGAGGCGGCCGGTTCCTCGGTGACCGTCACACCCTGCCTGGCATTCGCCTCCCAGGACATTTGCTAGAATGAATGCCTGGGACATTTCGGCCGGGACATTATCAGCCAGCTTCTCCCTCTGCAGCCCGGGGCTGGCTGGGACGCCCGCCTTGGTCCCTTTGCGGGGAGGGGTGCCTGCGGAGACAACCCGCTGTGCGGCCTCCTCAGCAGGTCGGGCTCTGACCTCAGAGAGCCGGCCACTCTCGGAAACAGCCAGATGCCATTCTGAGCCAAGCCCAGCGGGGCTGCTGCTGGGGCCAACCCAGGTCATCCATCCAAGTGACCACAAAACAGTGAAGCCCATCTGTCCCTGCACCATTACTGGCCTAGAGAAGGTTCCAGAAGAGAGGCTGCAAACCTGTTTCCGGTGAAGGTGGCACTGCCGGGTAAGGAGGCAGCCTCCAGGGCGACAAGGACACTTGCTGGGAAGGACGGATATTCACCACAAGCTAAAGGCATTCACATGCCAGTTCTCATCATCTGCCTTGAAAGCGTTCGGGCCACAACCACCAGGCTCAGCCACGTCCATGGCTTTGCAGATGCTGTTCCCTGTGCTCTTCCTGCTGTCTCCACCCTACCTGGCCCTCTGGGGCCCTTTGCTCCCTCCTGTGGCCACTGACCCACGGGCCCCATTGTGCAGCCACATTTCGTCTCCTTGTCCCCACCCCGGCACCCAGATTGCGAGCCTCTAGAGGCCACTGGCCACGTCTTCCCACTTCCGTGTCTCTGCAGCCCAAAGCAGTCGTGCAAGCCGGCAAGGATTCAGGATGGGGAGGAGACGTGTGTGCAACAGCGCTCCCCCCGCCCCCCGCCCGCTGCTGAGTCCTGGGCCGGCCACAGGGCCTCAGGTCTAGCACCTCAGTTTCCTAATCTATAAAAACAGGTGTGGGGATGATAGGTGTGGAAGGCCCCCCCAATTCTGTTATTTGTGGGTTTCTCATGGTGGGAGCTGGAGGGTGGGAGAGGCCGGGGCAGCTGCGAGAGCCCCCACTCTGTGCCCCTTTTGCCGTGAAGGGGCAGCCCGTCCACAGTGTCCAGGACGGTTCCCAGGCTCCACGGTGTCCCGGGGAAGGCGGCAGAGGTGGACAGGAGGGCAAGGGAGGACACGCGTTCACTGACCATCCAGCCCGGCAAAGCTAGAAACCGTCAAAAAGTAAAAATTCCATTTGTAAACAAGATCGAATTATTTGATTGTGAAACCAGGGTCCGTGGAATTTAAAATAATTTAATATGAAACAATATCATTTGAAATGCTGGCCAGCCAAGGACCTGGGGGCAGCGTGGCGGTGGGGGGGTGGCGGGGTGGACCTGGCCTCCTGTGGCCAGACACGTGGAACCCAGCTTCAGGGAATAACAACAAGTCACCGGTCAACAGGCAAGGGTGAGACTCAAGTGCGTGGCAAGCCCGACTGGGCCCGGGGCCGCCAGCCTGGGCCTCCAGTCCTCCTGGAGTTCATGGTCTTAGGCAAGCAAGACGCCAGCGATTTAGCAGTGCGGAGATCAGGGCTCCTTTGGTTTGGTGGCACATGACCCAAGCCAAAAGGGAGGCCCAAGTGGCCCACACTGGGAGGGAAGCTCCAGGCCGTCCCCACATTGTGGTGAGGAACTGGGGACAACATCCTCCAAGGACAGACAGCAGGGAGGGGTGTTCAGACTAGAAATGGTGACCACTTGTCAGTCTGTTGAGCATGAGTTCATGAGTTCGAGCCCCATGTCGAGCTCTGTGCTGACAGCTCGGAGCCTGGAGCTGCTTCAGATTCTGTGTCTCCCTCTCTCTGCCCCTCCTCCACTCTCTCTCTCTCTCTCTCTCTCTCTCTCTCAAAATAAATAAACATTAAACAAAAATTTGTTTAAAGAAGAAAGAAATGATCACGGCTCTTGACCCCAGCTCTGTCTGCACCGCCTGTGTGACCTGGGGCAAGCAAGCCACTCCCGAGCCTCTGTTTTGTCATCTGTGGAATGGAAATAACCCCAGGCCCCGGTGGCGGTGAGGGTCAGAAATCAGTCCTGTGCATTCCCCTGAAAGCTGACGTCCCCGAAGGACGCGGGCACTCCAGGGAGAAGGTGCGATGCGGACGGACGCCTGCAGGGGTGAGGCGGGTGGGGGGCAGGTGTCCTGGACGCCTCTGCCGTGGGCTGTGCACCCGGCTGGCTCCGGGCCCCGCAGATCCTGGTGCCCCAGCGCCCCGCGTCCATGCATCCCGCCTCAACGTCGACACGGTCGGGAATATCTCAGGACTGCGAGAACAAGGAAAACAAGCCCCGGGAGCCCAGGCAACGAGCGCAGACGCTGGCTTTCAAGTCACATCCAGAAACCACGCGTTCATCAAGCCACCTGCGGGCTCGCGGCTCAGCGGGGAGGTGCAGGGTTGTTGTGTTTAGAAACCAAGCTGGCGGCACGGCTGTGGGCGCCACCTCCCTCCGTCCTCCCAGACACAACGGCCCTTGAGGCTGCCTGGACGTTGGCGTGGGGACGGGCACCCACGCCGCTGGGTTTGAGGTCGCCTGGGAGTCAGTGGGGCGGAGTGGGAAGTTCCTGTCTCGGCCGAGCACCTTGGGCACCTCTCCGTGCTCAGTAGGGCCTGGCAAACGCCCAAGGTCACCCGGCCAGTGAGTGACAGACTTGGAACTCATGCCAGGGCCCCGGGCTCTCCAAGCACGCTCCCTCCCCGCTCCCCCTGGCCGACCAGCCACCGTCCTGCTCCTGCAAACCAACTACCTATGGGCGTGGGGAGGGCTCCGGATCCCTCCCACCCTTTGAGACAGCGATGCTGAGAAGTGTTATTTTTATTCGTCCCCAAGCCTTGCCAGATTACATTGTCAAGGCCAGCACTTTGGAGATATTCCCTTGGTTTCGCAATTCACGCAGTGACTAACACATGTTACATTTTGAAAACCTCTCTTGGTAAAAATTTAAGCTGAATTGTAAATACATAAACGTCTCGATGTTAATGGGGTGCATGATTTCTCAGTGGCTGTTTTGTAATCCCAAGATCCCAAAAGGATGTGGAATTCTATAAAAATGGATAACAAGTACCCTCCCCGAGCTGCCCTTTGAAATCGTCGCTACGGGCAGCAGAACAGCCCTGACATCTGTCCATCGTTACATAAGTTACAAAATCACTTCGAGTTTCCTGCCTCCGGCAGGGCCCCACACTTCCGGGAGAGCAGAGAAGTTCGCAGCAGAGGATGGGGTCCCTCCACGGGGCAGGAGCGCACGTAGATAAGTGGGGTGCAGGGCGCAACGCACCCGAGCCGCCGAGATGTTAAGTCTTGTAGAGCAGGACTCCGTCCTGGGCCTCGCGCCTCTCTGGGGCATGGGACACCGTGCTGGGCCCGGCACGCCACACCCCTGCTCCTGACTCTGCACCCAGCTCATTGCACCAGACTGGTCCCACCTGGGACAGCCGGTGGTTAGGCTGGACAAAGCGGGTCTCCGTCCAGGCATCTGAACTAGGACATGAAAGAGGGTAGGGCATTTGGCATAAGACCACATGATGTCCCAGCCCGCGCCAGAATGACAGGGCACTCTGGGTTTGGCGTGAGAAGGTGACAGGGAGAGGAAGAAGAAAGGAGAGAAGTCGAGAACGGTGAGGGAGAGGCCATCTGCTGCGAGGGGCTGTGTAAGGAGTGGGCCCGGCGCTGGCCCGGCGAGGACAGGCTCAGCTCGATGCCCAGAGTGTGGGCAGCACCTCCCAGCCCCCAGCACCACCATGGCACCCCCAATTGATTGCCCTAGTGGATAACACTTATCAGCCTGCAGTTAGCCTTGTTATGATTCGCTCACCCGTTCGGTGTTGGTCCCCACACTGGGCTGTGAACTCCGTGCATTAAGTGGCCTGTCTGGCCGGCTCCCCCCATATCAGCAGAGCCCCGCCCAGTGTTGGGGCAGAGTGGGCACTGAATAATTCCTTGCCGAATTCACGCACCTCCGAGACAACCGGGGAGCCAGCCTGCTCCACCCCACCCCCGTAGGTCGTTTGGGTCGGTTTCGCCCCTGCGAGAAGTGCAACCAGACACGAGAGCTGCGTTGTTGACCTCAGACGGCCAGTGTGGGGGTGGGGGAGACGGTTCCCTCGTGGGCAGAATGCTCACCTGGGCCGCGCAAGAGCCAGGAAGTGGCCGCGCAGCTCGGGACACGTTTATGTTGCAATAAACTCCAGGACGAACGCTGGTTTTCTTCCAAGTTCAGGGCCAATCTGTCGGTTCCTCCTGGGCCCTCCCCACGTCCCCCTCCCCCAAGCCCAGGGATCCGGGCCATCAAGGCACCGTGTCCTTCGTGAGGTGGGCCCCCCCGCCAAGGCCCTCTCGCCAGCATTCCGGTGACCGGGGCGTTTGCAACCCCATAAGCTCAAAAGCGTGTCCAGCCAGAGACAACGTCGAGAGGGTGCTTTCTGAAGAAACGTTGGCCGCTGTGGAAGATCTCAGTTCGGGAGGTGGCGCTCGGGCTTCTTTTTTGTGACACCTAAGTGGGCTAGATGCTGTCCGAGTTCTTGAGACACACGCGTGGGCGGGGAAAGGGGGAGGGGACAGACCCTGAGGTGATCACAGTGCACTGTGATTGTGACACGGCCACAAACATGGCCATGTGTACCAGGCCCAGGACGGAAGGATGGGCTCTGAATGGGGGTGATCGAGGGGTCCCCAGAGGAAGGAAACTTCCATTGTCTCTTGCAGTTTTAACTCGGCATCTGTGGAATTCCTAGTATATTAGAGCCAACCGCGTCCTTAATGCAATTACTCAGCGTTCGGTAATAACGAGCTTGTCTGGGTCATGTGGGAAAGGGCTTTTAAGTTATTTTTTTTTATTATAGCGACGATTCGCAATGCTCGAAAAGACATTTTCCTTAATTCAATTACCAAGTGAGCTAAATGCATTTGCTGGAGATAATTAAGAATCTTTATAAATATAAAACAATTATCCCATCAAAATACAGTGCTCGATGTTATTATTCAATCTGGCTTTTCCATCAAGCGCCCTCCTTTCAAAGCCATTCCAAAGCGCTCCAGGCCTCCTTTTGCCGATCTTCCCAGGGGGAACTGCTGGTGTCCAGGCTCGGTGGGCCAGGCCGCGTCGTCCTGCTCTCCACCACGATGCAGGCATCTGCCCGCCCAGACCACGAACTGGACCACGGCCTAAGCTCTCCCCTCTTCACAGCCTTGGCGCAGAGCAGCTATCGAAAAACAATGTGGTGTGGACCAGACAAGACAACTGTGCAAGGTTCGTTATCCTGCTCGGGTGCCGGAACGGAGAGAGAACATCGGTGGGGAAACCGGGGAAATCCAAATCGAGTCTGGAGTCCAGTTAATCATGGACCAACATCGGCTTGTTGGTATTGGCACACATGCCGTGGTGACACACCGTGTTCACAATGGGGCAACTGGCTGGGGGGTGCACGGCAACTCCGCACAGTCTCTGCAACTTCTCTATAAATCTGAAAGTATTCTACAATTAACAGTTTATTAAAAAAAAAAAAAAGAAAAGAAACAACCAAGACCACAGTGTGACTGACTGCGCAAGCGGAAGGGGCGGATCGAGACTGCTCAGTACTCCCCATCTTTAGAAGCTTGTCTCGGGCCCCCCTCCCCCAACTACAGGGCAGGAACAGCAATGTTATGTCGCGTCTGGGGGCTGGGAAAAGGGGAGCACCTTCCGCCGGTGGAGTCGTGTTTGATGTCAGGTGCACCGGAAGCGTCAGTCACACGCCTTTCCTGGGCGTCCCGAGGACCCGGGCTCTGCAGAAGCCCTCCGAGCTGCGTTGTGACTTTCAGGTCCACACCGTAATCATATCTACATTTAAATTTTTCTTTGGGGCACCTGGGTGACTCAGTCGGTTACGCATCTGACTTAGGCTCGGGTCATGATCTCACAACTCGTGAGTTCGAGTCCTGCATCGGGCTCTGTGCTGAGAGCTCGGAGCCCGGAGCCTGCTTCAGATTCTGTGTCTCCCTCTCTCTGCCCCTCCCCTGCTCATGCTCTGTCTCTCTCTCTCAAAAATTAATAAACATTAAGAAAACAAAATTAAAATAATAAAAAATTTTTTTCTTTTATAAAACCGTCAGATACTTCAATATATTTTCTGATTTAGGTAAAATCGAATAGATGTTCGTGACCCCCGAAGAGAATGGTGTTCGGACAGACACCCCCGCATGCACCCGTCTCACCTAATGGAGAAGCAGGGTCCCCAGGCCACACTCCCCGGCTAGGTGAGCTGGAACAAGTGACTTAACCAGCGCCCCTTCGATCCCTCGTGTGCGCCCCGGGGATAATGAGGGCTGCTTTGCAGGCTCTGAGCCCGGCCCCCAGGAGGGGATCCATAAGGAAGAGCTGTCTTCTGTGAAACATCCTAGCCGTCTGAGCAAGACAACAGTGTTTCCATCTTCTAAGGTTCCCAAGAGAGCTGGCTGGAGTCTGCCAACGCGACCTCCTGATTTTCCTCCGCGAGTTCTCTCGTTACCTGAAACGGGAAGTACTTGAAAGGCATCCACCACCACCCCCACCTTGCCTGAGTGCTCCGCAGTGCCCCGCTTACCCCCTGAGGCGCGCACACTAGGTTTCCTGGACGGCCGCCTCCTGGCCCTTTCTGGATCTCATCCTCCGAGCTCAGGCTCCCTCACTGCACTAAACACAAGGGAGGGTGTTTACGAAGGGGATCTGACCCAAGTCCAGGCTCGACCCGGAATCTCCTTGTTTGCTTTTGCTCCTCCTGGGCGCACTGGCGGGACAGCCCGGGGACTTGAGCCGCTGTGATGACAGTCTCGATGTGGATGCCAGGGCTGACCTCCCAGCTGGGTCCTCTGGGCTTCTGCTGAGGGCTCAGACAGGCTTGTCATGTTAGGTAACTGCCAGGGCTGAGCCTGCAGGAGAGACTCACTCCCTAGCACTCCTGCCAGTGTTTTCCCGGTTTGTTTAGCTTGGGAAATGAGGCAAGAGCAGGTAGAAAAACTCCGGGTCAAACACGAGCCATTGCAAAGAAACTGACTCACGCTTTACCAACAGCATTATTCATCCTCTTTCCTCTAGCGGCCTATTCATGTATTCATTTATTCGGCAAATATTTATGGAGCGGCCAACATGTTTCTCTGGGTCCGCTCACACCCCCAACCTCGCATCCTTGCAGCCCAGGTCAAAGGTTGCGTCCTCCGGGAAGCCTGTGCCCGGTCTCCGTGCCAGATGCCATCCCTCTCTGTCGCAAGGAAGGCCGGCGGAAGGAGCTGGCTGTGGGGTCAGAGGGGCCCGGCTGAGAAGCAAGGCTCCAGGACCCCCATGTGCGTCCCTGGGCAGGTTACTGAAGCTTTCTGCCTCTTTCCTCATCTATAAAGTGATAAGAACACTTACCTCCTGCAATGAAATGCCTGGGGATGCCACATAAAATGGAATGAACATCGTTTGCAAAATGCAACTTAGCATATGGAAAGAAGAGGAGTCGGGTGCCTGGGTGGCTCAGTTGGTTAAGCATCCGACTTCGGCTCAGGTCATGGTCTCACGGTTCACAAGTTCGAGCCCCGCATCGGGCTCTGTGCTGACAGCTCAGAGCCTGGAGCCTGCTTCGCATTCTGTGTCTCCCTCTCTCTCTGCCCCTCCCCTGCTCACGCTTTCTCTCTCAAATATAAATAAACATTAAAAACTTTTAAAAAAGCAGAGGCGTCACCCCGGGGCCCAAACTGAGGGCATCCAAAAGGGAGGGTAACGAGCTCAAGGTGTCCAGCAGTCTTGGCACCCTCGCAGGGAAGGTCCTCGGAAATAGGAGAGGGCCTTGGGCACGGGCAAGTTGGGGTGTTGGGACCAGCATCCACGGCCGCAGCCAGGCTCAGAGGGCTCCCACTCCAAGGAATGGGCATTCAGGTGAAATCCACCTGCTGGAACGGTGGGGACTTCAGTCCCCCTGCCCCCAGATTCAATGTTCCTCTCTCTCCAGACACAGATGAACAGGTCCCCTGCCCCTTCCAATTAGCCTGTCCTTGTGACTGGTTCTGGCCAAAACATGCTGAGAAAGAGAGATGCGAGCCACTTCTAGACCAAAGCAATCAACAGCCCATGCCAGACTCTCCCAGGCCATCTCCCACCCCAGTCCCTCGGTGCCGATGGATGCCACGCACCCAGATAGCAGAGCTGTGTTGAGATTGAGGAAACCTGGATCACTGAGTCGCTCCATGGCAGACCGTGGCCTGGAGAGTTGCTCAGATTCCCTGCAAACTCGTAAGAGCTTCAAGAGCAAGAAATAAATCTCTGTTAGGTTGAACCAGTAAGAGGGACTATTTGTTACTGAGGCAGAACATAGGCTACCCTGACTAATACATCTGGCAAAAAGAGATAGCAAGCAAGGTAACAAGCAGGGTAACAAGGTAACGTTCTCTGCTGGGGCCTCAGTGGAGAAAACTAATCTCCTCTGAGAATTCATATCCATAGTCCTTACTCCACGAGAGTTGGGGGGTTGGATTTACACCATCTTTGCGATCCAGGAAACCCAACTGTAAAATCAGCTTAAAGATATTTCTGGTAATATGTCCAGCTACTGGAAACAAACCGAAACCCCCCTCAGCCTGGCCTCATAGGATTCCCACAAATGTAGACCCATCAAACAGGCAATCATAATCCCAAGTTCATCAAATAAATGCAGTTACTGAGTAGGAAACTTAAACTTTTTCGTAGTGTTTCAAGAAATAAAATGAAGAAACCAAACTATCGGCAGTTAGCAAAGTACTATCAAAAAAGACCAAATAAAGTTGAAAAAGAACCAAAACAACTGGCTATGAAAATCTTATTAATAATATTAAACCTTTGGGTCACCTGGGTGGCTCAGTCAGTTAAGCATCGACTTTGGCTCAGGTCATGATCTCACAGTTTGTGGGTTCAAGTCCCACGTCAGGCTCTGTGCTGACAGCTCGGAGCCTGGAGCCTGCTTCGGATTCTGTGTCTCCCTCTCTCTCTGCCCCTCCCTGACTTGAGAAGGTGAAAGCTGGGCAAAGACGTGAAGGGTGGGAGGCAGGGAGGGAGTGGAACAGAGTAAGGGGGGGAGAGCAATCCAGACAGGAGAACAAATAGCAGATTAATCGTTTGCATATCTTCTTCCGTGAAGTAGCTGATCAAAGCTTTTGTCTGATGATGCACTGTTTGTCTTATCCTCGAGTTGCTAAAATGTTCTTATTTATTCTGGTAAAGTCCTATATCGTGTGGGTGTATTGCAAACCTGTTCTCCCAGGCTGTGGTTCATCTGTTCATTTTCTTAACAGGTCCTTTTGTTCATTTTGATGACCTCCATTTTGCCAAGTTTTACTTTTATGTTGTTGGTTGTTTGGGTCTTATTAAGAAACCTTTGCCTACCCAAAGGTCACAAATATTTTTTCTATATTTTCTAGAAGTTTTCTATTTTTTGGCCTTTATGTTTAGGTCTGTGATCCCTTTCAGGTTAATTTTTGTGTATGATGTGAGGTAGGGGTGAGGTTTATATTTTTTACATGTGGATTTCCCAATGTTGCATCAACATTTGTTTTAAAGGTTTTGCTTTTCCCAATGATTTACCTTGGCCCTTCTTTAAAGAATCAATTGGTCATATATACATGGATCCATTTCTGGGTTGTCTATTGTACTCCATTGATCTAGATATCTATCCTTAGGTCAACATCATACTGTTTCTTTATAATAGGTCTTAAAATTCAATAGTATAAATACTCCCACTTTGTTCTTTCTTGAAAATTGCTTTGGCTATTCTAGGTCATTTGCATTTCCATGTAAATGTTAGGATCACCTTGTTAATTTCTACAAAAAGACAGGTTATAATGGTAATTGGGATTATGTTGAATCTATAGCTCATTGAAGACAGGATTGATGGGTGCCTGGGTGGCTCAATCAGTTGAGCATCAGACTCTTGATTTCAGCTCAGGTCATGATCCCAGGGTCACGGGATCAAGCCCTGCATTGGGCTCTGTGCTGAGCGTGGAGCCTGCTTAGGATTCTCTCTCTAAACCCAGCTCTGCCCCTCTCCCCTGCTCTCTCTCAAATTAAAAAAAAAAAAAAAAAAAAAAGAGGGGAACCTGGGTGGCTCAGTCGGTTGAGCGTCCAGCTTCGGCTCAGGTCATGATCTCGCGGTTTGTGGGTTTGAGCCCCGTGTCGGGCTCTGTGCTGACAGCTAGCTCAGAGCCTGGAGCCTGTCTTCGGATTCTGTGTCTCCTGCTCTCTCTGACCCTCTCCTGCTCACGCTGTCTCTCTCTCAAAAATAAATAAAAATTTTTAAAAATTTAAAAAAAAGAGAATTTAAATCTAATAATATTGAGTCTTTGGATCCATGAACATGGTATATGTCTTTATTTCTTTATGCCATATGCCATCTTTAATTTCTCTCACCATTGCTTTCTAAATTTGGCATACAGGTCTTGTATATATTTTGTGAAGTAAATCCCTAGGCATTTCATATATTTTGTGCTATTATAAATGGTATTATTTCTAAGCTTTTTTATTTTGAGATAATTTTAAAATATCAGAAGAGTTGATAAAAGAGTACAGAGAGTTGCCATATAGCCTTCACTCACCTTCCCTTAATGTTAATACCTAAGTCATGGTACAATTTTGAAAACTAGGAAATGAACATTGGTATGCTACTATTTACTAAACTACAGACTTTATGTAGATTTTACCAGTTTTTCCACTTGTTCTTTTTGACTCCAAGATCCCACATCATATTTAGTTGGCACGCCTCCTTAGCCTCCTACAATCTGTGACAGTTGGTCAGTATTCCTATCTTTCATGACTTGACACTTTTGAAGAGTAATGGTCAGGTGTTTGGTAGACTGCCCCTCAACCTAGCTTTGTCTGATGATTTCCCATGATTCTCTGAGGTTAAGCATTACCAAGAAGAACACCCCCAGGGGGATGTGCATCATAGCAAGTAGTTCATAATCACTTGGTAAAGATGTGTCTGTCAGATTCCTTCATGGTATTGTGCTATTTTTTCCTTTCATTAGCAAGTTTGGGGTGGGAGACACTTTGAGACTAAGTAAATGCCTGGCTCTTCTTAAACTTTTACCCAGTAATTTTACCATCCATTGGTGCACTTGCTTCCATTACTTCTGTGGAATTATAATGGTGCTTTTTCTGCTACCCTTATTCCTTTGACATTTAGCTGGAATTCTGTAAGTTGCTGCTCCCTTTCTTCCATTTATGTATTTATTGCATTATTAATTTTATCAGTGTGGACTAACAGACATTACTTTATTCTTGGAATTATACTTTGATATTGCCGTTGTTTATTCTGCTGTTCAAATCATCCCAGCTCTAGCCATTGGAAGTTCTTTCAGATTGGCTCCAATAGCTTTTCAACATTCTTTTGCTTTTGATTATATGATTCATTGGTAGTAAAGTATTTTTTAATTTTGATTACCAAATGTTCTTTGCTAGTTTACAGCATATATGTAGTATATGCACTATATATATATATATATATATAGTATATATAAATACGCAATTGACTTTTGTATATTTAAAATGGGTTTCTTTTCTTTCCTTCTCTTTTCTTTTCTTTTCTTTTTTCTTTTTTTTTGAAAGAGAGAGAGAGAGCATGTGCTCAAGTGGGGCAGAGGGAAAGGGAAAGAGAGAATCCCAAGCAAGCCCCACTCCCAGCACAGAGCCTGATGCAGGGCTTGATCCCACAACCCCGAGATCATGACCTGAGCAGAAACCAAGTTGGGCACTTAACCAGCTGAACCACCCAGGCACCCCTAAAATGGGTTCCTTGTAGGCAACATATAGTTGGGTCTTGTTTTTTTATCCAGTGTCACAATCTCTGCCTTTTATTGGAGTATTTAGACCTTTACCTTTTAGACTTTTACCTAATACAATTATCAGCATCACTTGGTTTCATTCTAGCATATTTCTATCTGTTTTCTCTTTGTCCCATCTGTTCCTTTTTCCCTTTCTTTTTCCTTCTTTGGGATTAATTGTGGGCTTTTTATTCTATCTTCCCCACTAATATCTAATAAACTATATCTCTTTGTTCTAATTTTTCGGAGTTGCGCCAGGATTTAAAATATGCATATTTAACTTCTCAGAGTCTAATTCCAAATGTCACACCATGTCATGTGCGACACGAGTATCCCACAACAGCTTGCTTGCATTCCACGTCCATTGTGCTATGGTTGTCATAGCTTACACTTTTCTCTTTTTTTTAATGTTTATTTATCTTTGAGAGAGAGACAGACAGAAGAGTGGGGGAGGTGCAGAGAGAGACACAACCCAAATCAGACTCCAGGCTCTGAGCTGTCAGCCCAGAGCCTGACGTGGGGCTCGAACCCACAAACCACAAGATCATGACCTGACCCAAGAGACCGTAACCGACTAAGCCACCCAGGCGCCCGCTTATACTTTTCAATATGCAGTAGGAGCCACATATTTTTCAATATGCAAAATATCACCTTCTTGATATTTGGTGTTAAGTAGGCAACTGTCTCTTAAGGAAATTAAAACTTGAAAAAATATTTTAATAAGTTTTTTTAACTACATACAGCAGAATAATGTGAAAGATTTCATAGGCAATAGCAATTTATGCTCCGTATATGTTTTTATATGTTTATGTTTAATATACAAAATGTGTAGAAGGATACATATCAAACATTATTTCCTTTGCGAAACAGGTCAGAAGGGTTTATTATTGTTATGGTTTTATTTGTATTTGGATGAAATGAGTATATATAACTCCTATAATTTAAAATATTTAATCAAGATTTTATTTTATTTTTTAATAACATTTATGAACCACTAGAACATCGCTGCAAATAATTACTCTTAAAGTGGCCTTTTGTTTGTTAAAAAAAATTGTTTTACATTTACCTGCGTATGTTCCGTTTCCAATACTCTTCACAACTTTTTGTAAATCCAGCTGTCCATCTGACATCATTTTCTTTCTTCCTGAAAAACTTTAACATTTCTTGTAGTGCCATTCTGTTGGTGCTTAAAAACTGTTTTGCCTTCATTTTTGAAAGATACTTTTGCAGAGTATAGAATTCTAGATGAACGGCCTCTCGCTATTTCAAGGATGTCACCCCATTGACTAGCGGCTTGCGTTGTTTCCAAAAAGAATATCACAGTCATTTTTCTATCATTCCCTCTGTATGTCTCATTCTTCTCTGGCTGGTTTGGGGATCTCCTCTCTAACTCTGCTTTCTGAAAATTCACCGTGATGTGTGTCGGTGTGGCTTTCTTTGTATTTATCCTACTTGGGACTTATTGAACTTGTTGGATGTGTAGAGTTAAGAGTTTTCATCAAACTGGGACGTGATGTTTCAGCTGGGCCTCCTGGAAAGAGCACTTCTGTCACTGAGTCTAAGAGCCAGCTGATACGCTATTAGAGACCTGGAGAAGCACACTTCTCAGAAAGAAAATGGTTAACGCTCAGTGTTAGTGGTGCTGTGGTCTGGGGCGGAGTCCCGCGAGGCTCCGTGAGGTTCTCTCCGTTACTTGGAGAGTTAGGACAGCATTGACACTGCCTCTGGGCACAGGTTTGGTGATGGATACACCACACGCTGCCCTGGGTACGGGAAGAAACATGAGTCCTTTGGAAAAGAGGTGCAATTTGAGCTTGGAGAACCAGCGTCCCAATCAGACCCACCTTCCCTGGAGGCTGCGGGCACAGCATGGCCACGCAGGCATGAGAAAGCCCAGCACCTGGGAGGAAGAGTCTGCATTGATTCTGGGGCCTCCCTCCCCATCGGGTCTAGATATGTTGGCACACACCGGTGGCTTCCGGACAACAAGCATAGCTAAGCACCTGACTTGTCCTGGTCATCTCCGTGTCCCTTCTCAGCACCACACGTGCAGCTGCCCCTTTCCCTCTCCCAAGTGTCGGCCCAGATGTGGAACTCAAACCCTTGTCTTTCCATCAGAAATCACGGATGGAAGGCCCGTATCTGAGCGCAGTCTCTGCTGAAGGCTGGAGGGGAGGGGCAGCTCCATCACAGCCATGAGGGTGCCAGGGCTCAGACCTTCCTTGGCCCTCCCCTCCCCCTTCCTGCCAGGCCCCCACACCCCACACCCCCTTCCTTGCCTGCTCTTCCCCCACCTTGAGGGTCACCCTCCCCTCCAAGGGCTTACCCAGGAATTTTCCTCCCCATAAACACAGAGTTGGAGGTACAGTGAGCAAAGAGGTACTCCCCTCAGGGGCAAAACTGAAGGAGGCACCAAAAATTCCACGATGAAGACAAGCCACATTTAGTGTGGTATTTTTAAAGCCCAAAGTAATGCAAATGCAACCCAACCACAAAGCAAGAAGCGACCCAATTCAAAAATGGGCAAAGGACTCGAACACACATTGCCCCGAAGAAGGGACAGAAAGGATCAAACAGCACATGAAAAGATGCTCAACCTCATTAGTCATCAGGGAAATGCAAAGGGACATCCGTAAGATACCACTGCCCAACCGCTGGGACGGATAGAACGAAAAAATCATTTTAAAATGGAGAATAATAAATGTTGGCGATGATGTGGAGAAACCGGAAACCCCGACACCACCGGTGGGAATGCAAAATGGTGCAGAATGGTGGTTCCTTTAAAAACGAAACACAAAAACTGAACTTAAAAACTAAACGTAATGGTTCCTTTAAAAACTAAACATAAAGGGGCGCCTGGGCGGCTGAGTCAGTGAGCGTCTGACTCTTGGTTTCAGCACAGGTCATGATCTTGTGGTTCCTGAGATCTAGCCCCGAGTTGGGATTCTCTCTCTCCCTCTCTCTCTGCCCCTCCCCTGCTCATTCTCTCTCCTTCTCTCTCTCTCTCTCCCTCTCTCTCTCTCTCTCTCTCTCTCTCAAAATAAATAGGTAATTTTAAAAAATTAAACTTAGAATTGCCCTATAAACCAGGAGTTCCGCTTCTAAGTGTATTCTCAAAATAATTGAGGGGGAAAAAACACAACCTTGAGCACCAATGTTCGCAGCAGCACTATTCACAAGAGACGAATGTGCAGATAAACCCAAGCTTCCGTCAAGCCGACGAGGGATAAATAAGATGCAGTCCCTCCAAACGACGGAATATTATTCAGTCATAAAAAGGAGGGAGATTCCGACTCCTCCCACAACACGGATGACCCTGGAAGGACATTATGTGGAGGGACATGGGCAGTCGCAGAAGAGCAAACATTGCATGACTCCACTCACACGAGGTCCCTGTAGTACACAAATCTGTGAAGACGGAAAGCAGAATGGGGGGGTGCCAGGGTCCGGGGAGGGGGCAATGGGGAGGGAGTGTCTTGCAAAATGTAAAAGTTCTGGGGAGGGATGGTGGTGGTGGTTGCACAACACTGCAAACGTGCTTCGGGGCGCCTGGGGGGCTCAGTCGGTGAAGCATCAGACTTCGGCTCAGGTCTGAGCTCACCGTTCACGAGTTTGAGCCCCGTGTGGGGCTCTGTGCTGACAGCTCAGAGCCTGGAGCCTGCTCCTGATTCTGTCTCCCTCTCTCTCTGCCCCTTCCCTGCTTGCACTCTCTCTCCAAAATTAAATAAACATTAAAAATAATAAAAATAATAAAAACATTGCAAACATACTTAATGCCACTGAACTATATGCCTAAAAACAGTTAAAAGAGTAAATTTTGTTATATAAAATTTTTACCACAGCTTAAAATAACAGTAATACAAAAAATCCATGATAAGAAAAAAAATAAAATGTTAAATTAAGATAAAATCCATGCTATGACAAGCCATACTGGAGCCCAAAACAAAGAAAAACCACTAAAAACTGATCCTGCCTGTCTTTATTTAAAATTTTGCTTTTTGCTCTTCGTAGATTTTTCACATTACTTGGACTTTCTTTAACACCACAGTAAAACATGGTTTCCCTGGAGCCCTGAGACTGAGGACGCCCCCTACGTCTGCACCCAACGCCAGGGCCCCACTTGGGTCCTCCTCCTCCAGTTCTAGGCTGAGGAATTCCATCTCAGCCCCTGAAGCCGAAACTCTCCCTCCCTCCCCCTGCACAGCGGACCTCATAACCCCGTCTCACTCCGGAGCAAGGGGGCACGTCCCCTCCCTTCTCGGCAGCTGGGTCACGGCCAATCCTTTTTCTCTTTTTGAAGCCACTGCCATCACTCCACAGAATAAAACCAAAGTCCTCTTGGACTGTTCTTTAGTCTCAAAGGAGGGCAATTCTGACATGTTCCTTCCACCAGCAGATGAACCTTGAGGGCATCACGCTGAGCAAGATAAGCCAGTCACAAAAACACAGGTGCTGTTGGGTTGCACAAGATTTCTAGGGGAGTCAAATGGACACAGGGAGTAGAATGGGGGGTGCCAGGGGCTGGGGAGGGGATGTGGGTCGGTGCTTAATGGGGGCCGAGTTTCAGTTTGGGGTGATGAAGGAGCTGGGGAGAACAATGTGTGGTGATGGATGCATGACAATGTGAACGTACTCAGTGCCCCTCAGCCCTACACTTAACAATTATCTTAAAAGTCAATGCTAACAGGCGCCTGGGTGGCTCAGTCCACTAAGTGACTGACTTCAGCTCAGGTCATGATCTATCTGTTTGTGAGTTCAAGCCCCGCGTCGGGCTCTGTGCTGACAGCTCAGAGCCTGGAGCCTGCTTCAGATTCTGTGTCTCCCTCTCCACTCTGTCTGCCCCTCCTCCCTCATTTACCCTCTGTCTCTCTCTCTCTCGCTCAAGAAAAATAAACATTAAGAAAATTAAGTAAATATTAATATGTTTTTATATTATTTTCCTATTTTTATATTATTAATATTTTTACCACAATAAAAAAAAGTAACAAACAAACAAACATGGCAACAGCACCACTCTGGGCTCCTGGTGGCCGCAGCAGCCGTGCAGGGGAGCATCCAGAAGGGGCTTCCTCCTCTGCCCTCTGAGCTCCATGGACCAAAGTCCCCATTTCATGTGGTCACAGGCCACTGCTTGTAAAACAACAAAGATAAATATTTTCTACCTCGACTTGGTAGAATGTAAACAGAAAAGACCCAGTTCGATTTGTAGAGTCACTAAGTGTTGGTCCCCGGATACTTTTTCTAACCGTTATATTGTCAGCGCTCCCTAATTCGGAAGGCATGGCCGGGATGGGGGGGGATACTCCCCACGCCTCCACCACGACCCACCATGCCCCGGTGGCGGACCCTCTGGGACTGCGAGACGCCTGCTCCGGCTGCTGTGACAGCAGCTTCTGCGCTCATCATCCTCACACTGCGCGTGGAGGTCTCTGGGGTTGGGGGGGGGGGTGATGTGCATTATTCACACGGCTGAGGACGGTGCACGAGCCCAGAGCGTCCAAGTGACTCTGCCCAAGGACACACGGTGGGAACTTTGGCTTTGGGCTCTGGCCCCTCCCCCATCACCCCTCCACCTACCAGACTTGTCCTTGTGCATCTGTTATTTTTTTTTTTAATGTTTATTCATTTTGGGGAGAGAGACAGAGAGAGAGAGAGAGAGAGACAGAGTGTGAGGGGGAGGGGCAGAGAGAGAGGGAGACACAGAATGCGAAGCAAGCTCCAGGCTCCGAGCTGTCAGCACAGAGCCCGACACGGGGCCGGAGCCCACAAACCTTGAGACCGTGACCTGAGCCGAAGTTGGACATTTAACCGACTGACCCACCCAGGGGCCTGGTTCAAGGCCATCTCCCCGCAAGGCTCCCCAGCCCCAGGACAACTAATGCCTGCGGTTCGGCCGGGATCAGAGCACCTCTAGGGACCTGCTTCCTCCTGCACGTGAGGCAGGGGCCCTCAGGGCAGGGACGAACCCCCTGACGGCGAGCCGGGGGTGCTGGTGCGGAGGCTGGGATGCCGCTGCGGCCAGCGCGTTCCTGGGCCTGGCCTTCGCAGTGTCGCCCTCCTTTCCCACAAGGCCCCACGTCTCTGCTTGGTATGCGACGGGGGTCCCTGCCAGGGTCCAGCTGCCTTCCCAGGCCATTCAAGTCAACTCCAGCAAAGGCTTTTTGTTGTTATTACCACCCTCCGCCATTAGCAGGGGCAGTTTTTGTCTTCCCAAATGGGAAAGTATCTTTTACTTTTCTCTTTTGACATTGACTATTTGGCCCAAAGCAGGGACCAATTAAACTAATTAATCCCTAGGCATTTTGCCGATGACGGAGAGACCAGGCTCTTGTTCCAGGGGGAGCAAGCGGACTCTCATAGCGTGTGGCTCTGACCTTCAGGCGGGGCAGCAACCCCGAGACCCCAGGCTCTGGCCCGGCCCCTCCCTCACCAGGCCTCCCCGGGGATATGCATCCTGAAGCCTCCCAACACTCGCCTGCCCGCTCACACTGGGGGCATCGGGCCCTCCGGGGGTCTCTCCTGTAGAGCCAGACTGCAGCCCTGTGGGGGACCGCTTTCCACTTCCATGTGCAATTAGCACTTTCTCTTAGGAGGGGGAATACAGAACCCCAAATTCAGAAAGAGCCCAATCAGCTGAAAGGAGGTGCTCAAGGTGGGGCCCAGAGCCCCTTGGGGGGCTCCGGGCGGGGGCTCCGGCGGGGGTGGGGGGGCCTGTGCTTCCGGGCTGCCCAGCTCCAACTTCACGGGTCCCTCGGCAAGTGCGTTTTCTTCATGGACAACAGCAGAAATTTCTTTGGCTCCGGCAAGGAGGAGCAGCTGTCCATGCTGTTGATTCAGATCCATCCTGGCGATATTCAGAAGGTTGTTTTTTCTCTTCCGTGCAGCCTCCGAACCCATCCAGGGGGCAGTTGGATGCACGTGTCTACACATGGCTCTCCGGAGCGGCGTCTCTGAAGAACGCATAAATCCGCTTCCAAGAGCCCTTTGCCGCGTTCCTGCGGGCCCCCCCGCCGCCTCCCACCCCCGCGAACAGCGCCTGTTTCTGCGAACACCGGAGACGGAAAACACGCGATTCTGAATGTGTCTCTTTCACGGTCACACATTTTTTTCTTTGTGCATCTTGGCCGATCCGCGATTGAAAATTCCCAGCAACTGTTCCCAGGTCGGTTTTCAAAGTGTTTTGCACCTTTGACCCGCCTCCCCCTCCCCCCACTCCTCCCAGCCGTCACTCACCCCGCCCTGAAAAAGAAGAAAGCCGGAGGGCACTGGCCAGGGACTCGGAGCACGTCTCTGAAAGCATTTTTTTTTTCAGTAAAAGTTTCACGCTTTTGCCTCTGGTTTCCCCGCGTTGCTTGGAGCCCTGGTTTTGCAGACCCAAGATTTGTTCCGCAGCCTTGCACGCGCGGGTACATGCTGACAAGCACCAGGTTCCAGAACTTTCCACAACCCTGTGACCACAAGCACTCAGGATATGTGAGGCCGTGTCTCCGGGTTGTCTTCCGACACCCAGTCATTTCCTGGCCCAGAGGCACCACCAGGGGCCTGCCCCCTGCCCCCGTCTGGCGTCTCTTCCTACAGGCTAAGCACAGAGCCCCGAACAGGGCGCCCAGGGCCCCAGCCCTCCCAGCCGGCCTCACCCCACGGCCCCTCACACGCTGGTCTGAGGGGCTGCTGACCGTCCAGCAAACAGCCCACACCGCCCTTCTGGGCCTTTCCTTCTGGCGGTTGGGCCCTCCCTCCACCTGCTGCCATCCCCGCTCCGCCCGACACTCCCACCTTCGTGCGTGAGTCTCCTAGTGTTTCGGTGACAAATCATCACAAGCTTCACGGCTCCAAACAGCGCAAATTTATGACCAGACGGTGCCGGACGTCAGGCGTCCGAAGTGGCCTCGCTGGGCTAGAACCGAGACGTCGCGGAGCCGCCTCTGCTGGAGGCTCCAGCCGGGTCACCCACTTCCCGGCCGCATCCAGCCTCCGGAGGCGCCCGTGTCCCTCGCTCCTGGCGCCTTTCTCTGTCTTGGAAGCGCATCATTACGACCTCCGCTTCCCTCATCACACCTCCTTTTCCCTGACACTGACCCCCTCCATCTCCCTCTTTCCCTTACAAGGACCCTCGAGATTATGCTGGGTCCACCCGGGTATTCTGTCTCCAACTCATCATCCTTAGCTTCATCAGAGTCCCCCCGGGGCCCTTACTCAGCCAAGCACAGGGCTGGCGCCCGGCACATCCCAACCCCCAGCGTCAGCCCCAGGGCATGGGGTGGGGGGGGAAGGGGGAGGCGCGCAGCAGGGAGGGGGCGCTCAGGGACCCTACTAGGACTGCAGCCGGTGGTAGTGAGCCCACGGCACACAGCGGGCATCTGGGCCTCAAGGCAAATGGCCACAAGCGCTCGAGGACAGGTCAGCAATTCATCTCGTGGTACGGGTCCACAGTGCGGGCACTTTGGAGTTTGCTCACGCACATGAGCAACTAAACATCCTGAGCCTCAGGTCCCGCCTCACTATGGACTACGAGCAGGTTGGCGTGTGCACCTTCCAAGCCCTGGGCCTCAGAGGAAGGGGCAGAGCCTGCCTTCTCTGCTTGGCCCTGGCTGGAATGCAGATGGGATGGAGGGAGCCACTACAGCCGTCTGAGACCGTGAGCTCGGGGTTTCTTGTTGAGGAAAGAGCAATAGACTCCCTAGCATCTAGGCTTCTGACGTCCCAGTGTCTCCACATCCTGAACTGCCTGTGTTTGGACTGAAATGGGAGAAAGAAATAAATGTCCATCATGTTTAAGCCACTCTCTGGGGGCATTTTGTCCTAGCAGCAAGCACCAACAGCATCCTGACCGGCACAGGTTCGGGCACGCAGAAGGGACAGGTGCTGCTCCGTAGCTGAATCCCCCGAGGTCTGACCTCGGTGCTCCAGGGCGCAGGTGTTGAGCTGGAAAGCTGTCGCCCCCCGTGCTGTGGAAATCTTGCCCTACAAGTGCTCCCTCGGATGCGAAAAAGGCAGACCACACCTCGCTGGGCCCCTGGAACTCTAGGGCTGGTTTGAAAGGCTCACAATGTGGGGGCAGGGGGTGCTGCTTCCCACCTTTGGGAACTGATCCAGGAGAGTCGCCCAGATGGCTTTGGAGACGCAGTCTTGGTGGAAGAGAAGAGGCTGGTCCCGGGAGGCGTTCCCAGCAGGACAGGATGGCCAGCCCTGGGGCCGCGATCTGAATGGAGTGCTGTGTCCCTGGCCAAGCCTGTCGGTTCAGGGGACAGCAAGGCCCTCTTGAATCAGTGAGAGGAGCCAAGAACAAGATGAGTCTGGAAATAAGAGACCAACTTTATGAGAATAAAAAGCCAGGTCTGGACAAGATCTCTAGGTGGGGTTACATGCAACATGGCACCAACCAGTCCTAAATAGACCAGAAATTGACTACGTTTTAGAAGGAACTGTATTTCCAAATAAACCAAATGCCTGGCTTTCAGAAGCCTGTTGTTTTTTTGTAATCCGCCCCCAGAGAAATTCCTGGACACCCCAGGAATGTGGACAGAACTAGAAATGTGTGGGGAAGGCTGGGTGCATGCCATGCCGCTTCAGGTGCGGGCGGCCGGCGGGGCAGGTACGCGCTCCCGGAGGACGGAGCCAGGACTGCGGGGAGCAGCAGACAAGGTGGTCCAAGCGAGCAGCCAGACGCAGGGGCGTCCAGAGTTGGCTGACGCACGGCCGCGGTGACGCTGGCCCCGCCGGCTTCAGCCACGGTCCGGGACGAGCGGCTGCCCCACTGTCCACCCTTCTGTCCGCCAAAGGCACGCTTTACAGCAGTCTGACTGTTCCCGCACGCCGTGGTCTCCAGGGGGCTGCAGACCACGTATCCTCTGCATTATAGTTCACGGTTCCCCGTTCACTGAGGGGTCATGGCGGCCTGGAAACGCATCACACACGGGTCCTGGATGTGGCTCGACACAGAGGCTGGAAGGGACCTCAGGGTCACGTGCACTGGAAAGGGCAGAGCGCACTCAGAGCGCAGGAGCGAGAATCTGCGCGGCAGTCACAGGACCCAAAGGGCTGGGCCGTGGCCTCAACGGTAGTGGTCCCCCAGTCCATCTGCCCTTTCTTTCCATCCTAGTGGAGCCCTTCAAGTTCACGCTATGCACAGGGCAGCCCACCTAAGGGGATGCTCCCTGCCCTCCTCGCAGCAGCCAGGGGCCATGTGACCGCGATGGCGCGTGAGCAAACGCGCACATGTGGCTTCCCGCGGCAAGGGCCCCGCCCCCCACTGTCGTCTCCCGTCTTCCCCTTGCTGTCCCCGCGGATCTGCGGCGGCGGGCACGGGCTTCTCGAGCTGCAAGTGCAAGGGGGAAGGTGCGTGAGGTCAGCAGAACTGCAGTCGGACCAGCCAGTGCCCTGGCCACCGGGAGCTGCCACGTGAGCCCCGCGGGGCTTGCGCTGCAGGAAAGGCTCCGCTCACTGTGACGTGGGGATCTTTGTTACAGCTGCCGACCCGGTGATCTAGCGAATACAGCCGCGTCTCTGCATGCAGGGCCCCAAGTGTAGGCCGGGGGGGGGTGAGGGGGCCTCGCCGCGTTTTCGGTTTTGTCTTCTCACCCAGGCACGCGCAGAGGCGTCGTTCTCGGTTACCCAGCAGGCAAGGGCCGTGTGGTCGGTCGCCGCCGCAGCAATGCGGGAAGTACTGAGCTGAGCGCCACTGGCGGTCACCCACGTGAAGTTGCCGCTGCTGTCGCTGGTGATGACGTGCTTTGTCCGGGAGATACGGGACTCACTGTGTGTCCTCGGGGGATTTATTCATCTGTGTCTCTGTGTTGTCTGTCGTCTGTAGAAAAGGGGACTGCAGTCCCTGCTGCCTCCCCAGGCTGTTGGGGTCCAGTGAGACGGTGCAGGTAAAGCCGGGCACTCTGCAGGCTCTCAGTGATGTCATCTGCAGCCTTCCGACCCTGTGCTCAGAGTCGCCCCGAGGAGAAGGCAGGCGTGACGCTGCCCCTGCAGGAGACCCAGGAGCGGCCCAGGTAGCTAAGGAGGCAGGTGAGAAGTTTGTGGGGGAGACACGGCGTGGGATGCCCAGAGGGGCCCAAGCACGTGGCGTCCATGGCGGGGACAACGTGAGCTGCGTGGGGTCAGCTAGCAGGTGGGAAGAGGATCGGAGAGGCGATGGGGACGGCATCCAGCCCCCTCGTGGCACCCAGATCCTCCCACCCTGGGCTGTGCCCCAGCAGGGTCCTGGCTCGGCTGCGGGCTTTGGAGGGACAGGGACACATCCGAGTCGTCTCTCCGTCCTCTGGGGTCTTCGCACCTTCAGCAGCCTCCTCCCCTGCCTCGTGCCACCAAGCACGGCCAGGGGCGCTTGTCAGCCCTGTGCTCCGAGTGCTCCGGTCTCTCTACACCACATGGTAGGTGCCTGTTAAACGTTTGGTGGATGGAGGCCTGGCACACAGTAGGTGCATAGTCTGTGTCTGAGAATGAACATAGGGGGTGCTCAATAAATGCTGTGAGGGCTTGGTGCACAGTAGGTGCTTTTACTTTGGCCGAATCAGCCCTTGGTCTCAGGCCCTGAGTGGGTCCTAAGGCTCCCAGGCCTGACCCACTGTGTGCTCACCCCTGGGAGACCTCGGTCACCTGGCTTCTCCCTGCCCACCTCTGCCAGGATCAGGGTGTCCTCAGGGGACCCCGAGAAGCGGGTGCCACAGAACTGGGAGGCAGTGTTCCTTTCTGTCTTCACATCGGGCTAAGACTCAAAACAAAACTGTCAGATTTCAGAACATTTCACAGCGGCAAAAATAACTACACTTGGGGAAAAAACACGCAGACACTTCTCAAAGTCATCTAGTCGCTTCAACAATGTGCCAAAAGCTTCTGGAATTGACAGGTTCGGTTTGCCACGCACCAACTGTGCCTGCCCTGCCAGCCCCGTCTCCCGAGGCCCCCAGGCCCCTGCGTGCCAAAACCTCGGCGCGGAAGAGGCGGCCGGGGAGACGCCACAAGCCACCTTTGTCTGCCCCTACTAAGTGCGAGTTCAAAACCCGGCCCGAATTCCCAAGCCACAGATGCCAAATCTGAGGTGACAGAGGCAGGGCAGGAAGGAGGAAGGCAAGGCTGGAAAATCCTTGGCGATGGGCGGGGCTCGCGCTGCTGACCTTCCCACTGGCTCCTCGCAACCGCCTTGCGGAAAGGTCTCCCCATTTTCTACGTGGGCACTGACGTGCAGGGATGGCACTGAGTTCGGGGGCAAGCCATCCTCTCCTGGGAAGGAGTTCCGGTTGTTCTCCGAGTCTCCGGTAATACAAGAAGTAGCCAGGCACACACCACCCGGACAAAAACGTGCCCCAGCCTCCTTGGCAGCCAGGTGCGGCCACAGAACAAAGCCTGGTCAGGAGGTGTGAGTGGAAGGACGGTGTCCAACTTCCTGGCTGTGCTCTCCCTTCCCTCTGGGATGGCAGGAGCTCAGGCAGCCACCTTGGACCCATGAGGACAGCAGAGCCACGAGACAGAAGGAGCCGGGGGCTGCGGTGGGAGCCTGGACCACATCCGCTCACTCTTTAGGCAAAAGAGGAAGGACAGTTAAGTCTCTGGCCACAGAGCTTTGCTGTCCTAGCTCTTCCTGTGGTTCTGTATCAGAGACCAATCAGGGCAGCCTTGTAGTGAGCCTTGGGTGAGGAGCCAGAGGGGAGGAGGTCCTAGGCAGGGCAGTGATCTGACCCCACTCGTGTCTTTCAGATGTCCTGCTGCCTGTCGTGTCCACTTGGACTGCGGCAGGTGGCGTGGCCTCTGACGTATGGGAGGTGACGGTGCTCAGCCCAGGGTGGTGGCAGAGAGGGGGGGAGGGGTGGGTAGATCAGGACGCATCCCAGAGGAGGGAGGACACATGTGGAGAGGAGGCGTGGGGCGCCGACACTCAGGGCCGCTCTGGGATTCAGCTCAGGCGGCGAAGTCCCAGGTGCCCGTGAGGTGTCCAAGGGGGTATGTCCAGCAGGCAGGTCGGGATTTCAGAAGGGGGCGTGGAGGCGTTAAGCGGGGGGCTCACCAGCTCGAAGTTAGTAGTAAATACAGGGAGGACGTGAGGTCAGCTGAGGAGGGGGTCAGAAGGTCACAGGGGGAGGGCCTGAGGAGCGCAGGCATTGGGGGTGATGGGGGGCTCCTAGAGAAGCCTGGGGGAAAGCAGCCAATGGGGCGAGCGCAAGCCACACAAGGGTGGGCTCCAGAAGTCCCGAGAGGGGTCCCGGCCACCTGTCAGTGTGTCAATGGGCCGTTCCAGGGGGCACCGGCCGGGCACCTCCCCAGAGTGACCACCGGACCCGCTGACACAGCGGTCATGGGGAAAGGTGGCCACGGGGGAAGGTGGCCATAGGGAAGATGGCTGCTGACACGGTGGCCATGGGGAAGGGTGGTCGATGACACAGTGGCCACGGGGGAAGGTGGCCACGGGGGAAGGTGACTGCAGGGGGCGGGGGGGGAGGAAGGGGGAAGGCGGCCGCAGGGAAGGTGGCTGAGGGGGGACGGTGGCCGCTTGGGGAAGGCAGGAACAGCATGCAGACGCAGAGGATCGGGAGACGGGCTGCAGCGGGTCCTTCCCCGCAGGTCCTCCCGACACAGAGTGGGTGTGCGTGGCTGGCAAGGGCAGGCGCCCAGGGAGGGCCCCGTGGAGCCCCTCGGAGCCTGGGGTGCAGGACGAGGGGGCTGGTACCGCGCGCACTTGGTGTTTTTCCAAGTCCCTGGTTGTTTGCCATCCTCCAATCTAGACCGAATTTTACTGAATGTTTTTCTTAAATGCAATCCCTAATCGTCTCGCTCTTCAAACCTTGCTCCCCCCGTCCCCGCCCAGGCAATATCCTCAGTGAAAGCACAGACTTGACGGGTTAACGTTCCTCCTGATACACATGACACCAGTACAGTTATGTAAAAGGCTCCGTCCAAAGTGGTCCTGGGACCCGCCCGGACCACCTCGCCTTTGGAACTGACGTGGGAGGAGGTCCACGGGCCGTCCCTGGTGTCAGGTGACCCGGGGCCAGCCCCGCTTCACCTCTCCCAGGCAGGGTGACCTCAGGCAAAGTTACGTAAGCCTCTGGGCCCCACCTCCAGCTACTGGAGGCAACAGTCTATCTCCAGAGCGGGCGTGAGGAGGAGAGAAATACTCCACACAGAGCCCTTGGCAGGCAGCCGGCACCCGCTTAGGCTGAGGAGCGCCCGGCGCGGCGGCTTGGGCACCGGGGCCATTTATGAAGGTTCAGGTGAGCGGAGCGCCCGCGGGCCCTCCTGGGGCCTGCGCCCAGCCCGCCTCACGCTGGCCAGGCCCTGGAACACCATCACCTGTCCCCGCAAGGCTCTGGGATGCCTTACACCCCAGGGGCCAAACGTGAGCCGAGGGGAACCGCTGTGTGTGCCAGGCGGTGACACCCCCCCCAGCCCCCGAGGGACATCAGCATCTCTGAGGACCCTACGGGGGAAAGCCGCTCACGACCGCAGTCAGGCCCGGCCCGGCCCGTGGGCGGCAAGCACACCATCCCGCCCAGCTCTCACTATTGTTAGACGTGGTTCCCTCGGAGCTACCACAACCTGCAGATAAAAACCTCCCGCTTCCTGTCTAGAGCTGCCTCTTATACTCTGACCTTTCACAGGCAGGAAACTGAGGCAGGAAGAGTGACATAGAACAGGACAGAACTCTAAAGAACAGCCGGTCCAGCCTCTGCCCCTGGCCTGTGGAAAGCGAGGCCCAGCAGAGGTGGGGGGCGGGGCGGGACTCCAGGCAACGAAGAGGTCAGTGGACCGTCTCGCTGCCGCAGGCTCAGGAAACCGCGGTCCCGGGGGCCTCTGCGCCCCAGGCACTACCCTGTCACCACGTACAAGGCGCTACTGCAGGCCTCTGCTCTCCCTTCTCGGCAAAGTTAGCAACTCGTTCCACGGAAGCCGGGCACTCGCCCTGGGTGGCGGCTGTCTGCACGGAACAGGCCAGCTGAGTTCAAGGTCAGAGCCAGGACTGTGCTTGGCCAAGCCACGCCTTTCTACACTGGCCACGTTCCGACCGCCTCCCGCACCCCCAGCACCAGGGCCTTACCGAGCCAGGGGCTCCCGGAGGGGCCACTCTCTGCACAGATAAGGAGTGTCTGTGATTAGCACGAGGTCATTTGCCGCAGGACACCTGGCCGGACAGAGCCGGGGACACTCCTCTGCCCTCTAGGGCCTCCCTAGGCCCGTGGGGCAAAGGTGAGCCCCTGCCCGGCCCTGTTTCGATTACTTCGCATTCTAAACTCGCAGGGTCCAAAGAGCAGACCCAAACATACTTCTATAAAAATGTGTTTGAAAAGAACATTCTCTACTCACGCTGGCCCTCTGCCTGCTTCCACTTTGGGGTTCTGGGCAGACTTTGAGAAGCAAACCTCTCACCAATTACCAAGAGCAAAACAACTCCCAGAAGATCCCAGCCGGTGCCAAGCAGAGCAAGGAACAAGCCCCTTTTGCAGAGAGTTTCCGCTCGGTGGCGAGAAATCCCGGGAGGTGCACATCGTGTTGGCCCTGGCCGCATCCATAGCTGACCGGGGCCCCTCCACCCTGGGGCCACCGCCCGCCCCCCTGCCCCACCCCTGCCCCGCCCCCTGCCATCTCTGCCTTCCCCCTCAGCTCCTGGAAGGACCAGAAGGAGCCCCTCAGCTGCCAGCAGCCGGCACTGAGCACCCTGGACCGCCAACGCACGGGTCCAGAAAGTCCAAACAGAGAGGGGTGCCAGCTGGGGCTCCCCGGGGCGCACCCTCTAAGGCGCAGCCACCCCCTCCCTGTTACCATCGCTGCAGGCCCCTGGGTTCTGAGCAGCACAAGCCAGGACTTTTTTCCACGTCACACAAGGACGCTGAACATTCTGGAGCAAGGTCTTGTGCCTTGGTGGCCTGAGGCTGCCGAGGAGAGCGGGGCTCCGGGAGGCCCCGCTCTCCCTCCGGCCCCCTGTTGCATGCAGATCACTAACGGGAAAGGCAGGAGGAAGGACTTTCGGATGTGCTGTGCTCACGGCCAGGGCCGGGGAAGTGGGCCTACGCCGTGTCCCGGAATGATCCCGATACGCTCCGAGCCGGGCCTTTCAGGAGCAGATTGGAAAATCCCCCGGATTGGGTGGGGCCTTGCCAGCTGCTTGGGAAAATGTCTTTTCAGAGCTTCAGGGCGTCATCTCGCTTCCCTCCCATTCAGGCTACAGAGCCCCTGTGCCGCGCGGGCTGGAGGCTGGGGCCCCCCACCTTCCCCAGCCCCACCCCCACCCCCACCTTGCCAGAGGAGCCTCCGCCCAGAGCAGGAGACAGTCCTGACAGGAGATTCAGGAAGGATAACTGGGGGCTGTGCACCGTCCTGCAGGCTCGAAGGAGGGAAGAGGTCAGGGAAGGCCTCCTGGAAGAGGCAGCTTGTGAGGACCAAGTAGGAGTTAACCAGAAAACAAGCGGGGAAAGGGCATCTCAGGGGGGCAGAAGCAGAGGTGCAAAGGCCCCAGGTGGAAAAAGAAGTAGCCTGTGCAATGGTGAGGACGACAGCAGGTGGGCGCCCAGCGGACAGGTGCGCTGGGGGCTCCGGGGCCAGTCCAGACGGGGCCTCCGTGCCACACGGAGGGGTATGGGCTCTATTCGGAGAGCAGTGGGGAGCCATGCGGGGCCTCAAGCTGGCGACGACCCAGCCTGGCTTTATGTCTTGGAAAGTGCACCCTTGTGGCCGCCAGGCATAGGGCGGCACAGAGGGAGGCCAGCCGTGGGGACGGGGGCGGGGCACTGGAAATCTCCTCTCTGGGTCCACAGCAGCCTATCCCCAGCCCTTCCCACCTGGCCCCTTCTCCAGCCTCACAATCCTTCAGACTCGCCACGATCGCCTACCTCTGAGCCTTCACATATGCTGTTCCCTCTGCCTGGTGTGTCCTCCTTTGCCATCTACCTGCAGGGCCTGGGCCCACTAGCAGCCAGAGTGCCCGCCCCACTGTGCCTCCCCGCCCACCCCTCCTCTGGGAAGAATTGGTTCCTCCTCTGGAAGGTTCCAGCAGAGACCTGGCCCTGCCCCCAGGCGTGACAATCCTCTGGTCAGGAGGCGGCCTCCCCACCAGACTAGAAGCCTGTTGAGGGCAGGGATGTGCCTTTGGGTCCCGAGCCCTCAAGCAGGGCAGGGCACACGTGGGGTGGGCCCTTGGGGAAGGCACAGAAGGCTGGCAGCGTGTCCTGGGACCCCTGGTTCTAAGGTCCCCTCGAGTCTCATGACCTCAGCGCCAGCTCACCCCTGAGCAGTTCGGCCCCATGTTGGCGAGCTCAGTCTGTGCGTCCCGCGTGCCTTGGAGCAGGGTGGCAGGGACCAGCTGGGCTGTTGTCAAACCATTTCCCTTCCTGCCCCCCCCCCGCCCCCGCCCCACAATCCAAAGCAAACCGGTGCTGAGTTCTGCCTAATGCAAGGTGAGAACCCACACCTTCCAGCCTGCCCCCCGGCGGTCACCCGATCTGTCTCGCTCTTGCTGTCCCTTGCCTGCTGGCTGGATGGAGAGGGTTCAGTGGGAGGCCCCAGGGCCCTGGGAATAGTAAGGACAGGCAAGAGGCTGCCTGGCTTCTCCGTGGGATCGAGAACTCTCTCTCCAACCTCTGGGTGCTCTCGAGATGCCAGCTGTTGATGTCAGCCCTCTGGAGAGTGACTCAGCTAAATAGGGCTCCCTTGCCCGGGACCACCCTTCCTAGGGTGGCCCGTATCCAGTGACCGGTCACTATGGGCCCATACAAGGCCAATCCATTCATCCCAGCCCGAGACAACGCACAACGGCCATCCTAGCCTTGGAGTCCTCGGGGCTCATCTGAGGGTCCCACTGAGACAGCAGCTCCCTCTGCCCGGTGGGCTTCCTGTCCTTCCTGTCCCCAGGTGCTGACCCAGGACACCCCCCCACACACGCCCTCCTCCACCTCCGGGCCTGCTTCCTGGTTACCAGCCTCCCTTCTCCCGTGAAAATGGGGCCAGGGAGTGGCTCGCCCACTGGCTAGCTGTGCCCACGAGGGCCCCTGGCCGGTGCCAGGGGATCAAGGTGGGAGAACTGGACTTGTCCAGACGTTCCCTGGGGCGGACCGTGCAGGTCTGCCGCTGGGCAGACGTGTGCAGTGGGTGTCGCACCCCAGGCTCCTGAGGAATATGGGGGGACCACCCGCCGTGCAGGGAGGCTGGGACGGGATGGCTGTTGCAAAGCTCATCCGATGCTTTGGGGAAAGAGATCACTCCATGTGGGGCATCCGCGAGGCCTCCTCGGCGGGCTATAAACCCCAGGATTTAGTGATATGAGTAGTCAGGCTCCAAAGGTTAAGCTCCCAACACAGGCAGGTCTGCTATGACAAGGTCAAGGCCAAGACTGGAAAACACTAAGATCTTGACAAACGGGATGGTGACTTCTGAGTCGATGCACCCGAAGCCTTGAGCCCGCCGCGTCCCCTAAACTCTCCAAGCTGGCGAAAGTGGACTGTCTGTCCGTACAAAGGGCAAGTGCTCCCATTTCCTTGCAGATGTCAGGAACCTCCTCACCACAGGACAGCGGGCAGCCCCCCCAAAATTCACCCCACCTCCCCTCCCGGCCACCAGGGCAATGACCCGGGCTAAGTCACAACAGAACTCATCCAGGGGCACGGGAGGAAGAGGAGGGGACCGAGGACCTAGCCGGCACGGGACCGGGGTTCGGAGGTGCCGGACCAGGGGGTGGGACACACAGCTGGGTCAGGGAGAGCTTACCTCTGGGAGCAGGTTTGCAGGAGGTCCTGGCAAGGGCCGTGGGTGATGGTGCCAACACACAGGACCAGTAGTACCCAGCAGCACGGGGCCGTAATGGCATCCATGATGAAGACGGCAGAGGTGCCCTGGCAGGCGAGCAAAGAGGCAGAGGCGTAGGCACGTTACGATGGAGAGAACACGGGCGGCCGCATGTCCACCGCAGCACCATGGAGGACAGGAGGAGGCACCCCTCACCGAAGCAAGGAACGCTCCGGCGCCGGCGAGAAGCCCCGCGGTGGACGTCCGCCAGGGCTGATGATAGGACGTGAGGCTCCGGAAGCAGGCTCGCAGCTGGCACTGAGGACGGTAGGGCCCCGACAGAACCCAGGTGAGGTGGGCGTGGCTAAGCGTCCGCAGCAGGTGGGGACAATTTACGCGATGAGCATCAGAATCCGAGGGGCAGTTAGTGGGCTGTGGAAGTGGCGCATCTGGGGTCGGGAGCTGCGCAGCCTGTAAAGGTGAAGTTCAAGCCGTACAATTAAAAAATATTAAGAATGATGGGGCGCCTGGGCGGCTCAGTCGGTTAAGCGTCCGACTTCGGCTCAGGTCATGATCTCACGGTCCGTGGGTTTGAGCCCCGCGTCGGGCTCTGTGCTGACAGCGCAGAGCCTGGAGCTGCTTCAGATTCTGTGTCTCCCTCTCTCTCTCTGTTCCTCCCCCACCACACTCTGTCTCTCAAAAATAAATAAATAAATGCTAAAATACATATATTTTAATGTATATCTAATATAATAATATTTAATACATATTTGTTTATATTATATTTATTATATATTTAATATATACTTAATATTTAACATAGTATATAATATTATAATACACTATAATATAGAATATATTGTGTAATATAAATTTGTATATTAAATATATAAATAGTAATGTCTGTATATTAAATATTATTGTTAAATCTATATTTTCTATATTAAGAATGAGTGATTACGATGCTGAAGACAACACCCCAGTGAAAAGCCAGGATTCCTTGCTCGGTTTCCAATCTGGAACTCGTTTTCGGACCAGGAATCAATCGACAGCAGGTGGGCCCGTTTCCGGGAAGAAGGACGCTGGGCCACCACAAGCGTGCGTGTCCTAACAGCGGTCCTCTCCCAGAGGAGTGTGAGCGTGCGGACGGAGTATCCTTGCATGGGAAACGGAGAATCCCAGTCAAGTCGAAGGCTGTTGGGCTCAGGATTCCAGCTGACACTCCCCGATGGGGGATGGGAGGACGGGGGCCGGGGGCAAGTGTGGCTCCGGGGTCTGTGGGCCTCCCCAGTCTCCCCAGTGTTATTTCCCTGGATCTTCAATGAAGAATTCAAATAGACCTATTCGGGGGTCGGTACAACCCTCCCCTGGGCCAAAAAGCAAACCACAAACAGTATCACACACGGGAGATTGGCACTAATGAACACCACCTTCAAAGGCTTGGGGCGCCTGGGTGGCTCAGTGGGTTAAGCATCCGACTCTTGGTTTCGGCTCAAGTCAGGATCTCTCGGTCCGTGAGTTCAAGCCCTGAGTTGGGCTCCGTGCCGACAGTGAGGAGCCTGCTTGGGATTCTCTCTCCCTCTCTCCCTGCCCCTCCCCCACTCATGCTGTATCTCTCTCTCAAAATAAAAACTTTAAAAAAAATGTTAAGGCCTAAAGGACGCGGGAGTGGCGGTCCCCAGTGTTTCTCCATTGAATTTGCCCGTCTGACCCCAGGAGGGTCGGGGGGTGGGCCCTGGACGGTGTCAGTGGATTAGAACGAGCTACAACCACTGTGCCAAGTATGGTCTCTGTGGGCCCAGACGGACGCGGCCTCGGGTTCTCGGTGCAGGGCTGCTTCATTCTTATCCCGGGAGGAAAAGAGGAGCCGAAACAGTTCATACTGACTTGCAGTGAACAATAATATACAGTTAGTCCTGCACCAGGGCTCCATGCTCTCTCTCTTCTCTGTCCCCTTCTGGCCTCAAGTCTGTCATATTACTGGCTGGACACCCCCCACAACATGAGGTTGGTCACAGTAACACCATGCAAATCAGGGGCACCTCGGGGGCCCAGTCGGATGAGCATCCGACTTCCACTCAGGTCATGATTTCACAGTTCGTGGGTTCAAGCCCCGCGTCGGGCTCTGTGCTGACAGCTCAGAGCCTGGAGCCTGTTTCCGATTCTGTGTCTCCTTCTCTCTCAGCCCCTCCCCCACTCATGCTCTGTCTCTCAAAAATACATAAACGTTTAAAAAAAATTAAAGAATACAATGCAAATCAACTGCATGAACGAGACCTTCTCCCCAGAGAAATAAGCCCTCTGGAAACTTCCGGGCCTGCCCGTCCGTCGTGGGAATGTAACGGCCGTGAGGGTGCCCCGCAGCATGGGTCCCCACTTTCTAAGGCTGGTCCGGCCAATGCCACTGCCGAATGCCCAAACTGCCAGCAGGAAGGGTCACTGGTGAGTCCCCAAGGTGGAACCATTCCCGGAAGAAACTCATCAGCCTCTTAGAAGCCAGTGAACCACGCTGGACTTTTTCCATCCAGGAAGAGGCAGGGATGAATTTGACGGGAATGGAGAAATTGCACGGGCCCAGTTTGCCTTTTCTTGCCCCGGGGCCTCCGCAGCACCACCATCTGAGACCTCACAGAGCATGTGGCCACGGACACAGGATCCCACGCGACACCACATCTGACCCAGGAGGGCACGGGGGCGGGCCTGTGACCACGCGGTCCACTGCTCACGTTGCAGATTACACGCTCAGAGGCTGCCACCCCGACAGCGCGATGGGCCGCCCGGCCCAGGCGACTTGAAGCACGCGCTTAGGGCACTGCCCTCAGGACGCGGTGCACACGCTCCAACAATGACCTTCACGGCTTTTTATGTCCCCACTGGGCAGACTCTACGGGCCCAAGAACTAAGTGGCCACATTTACTGTCACTCCGGTCACAGATTTGGTGAATTTGTCCTTCCCGTCCCTGCAGTTCAGGACCCTGTGAGAGCCCCCACCGGGGGACACAGCAAGAGTGTCACAGAACTAGAAGCTACAGCTGATGCCACACTTTGGCTTCTTGTACCAAAGGAGCGGCGGGGAAGAGGAGGCGTCACTGTCCTTACAGGGCCACCTGACCCTCCTCACCAGGAGGACGTGGGGAGGTCGGCAGACACACGGGTGGCCGGAGCCGGTGTCTCTTGGAACACCCTTGCCCAGTCGTGCCGGTGATGTGGCAAGAGCAGCCTGGAAAGGACACGGCAACCGGGGCCCCAGACATTTCAGGGGTGACAGTCCGGGGAGCCCACAGGTGACACCGCAGAGTGCTAGCTTGGGTGGAGGAGTCTAGAACAGAGCAGGGGATGAATTCCGCGTGCAGCCTGAAGCCCGGCCTCGGCAGGGTGGCCGGCAGCGGGGCTAGCGTCCACCTCCTCCGAGTTTCTGTTGAGAAGGGTGGTCCTCCAGATCCTGGAGGAGGGGCTCCCAGAAGCTCCGTGAGGAGGCAGAGCTGAGCGGCGCGGGGGGTGGGGTGCAGAGGAGGCCCCGTGCGCTGTCCAGACGCCCCTGCAGGACAGGGTGTCTCCGAGGACAGCCTCCAGCCCTCCGCCTGGTCAGGGCGAGAGGGGGAAGGCCACCTGCAGGCAGCTCCCCGCGTCCCCGGGGGCCGGCGGAGGCCTCGCTGACACTTGATTACAGCTCAGCTCCCTCCCTTCCACAGGGGACCCCAGCCTGCTCCATACCTGTCATAGTGTCCGAGGGACCCCACGGAGCACAGCACTGTGGCCCGCACACCCATGTGACCTCCGTCCCCATCGAGGGGAGACCTGGGTGGTGCTGAGCTGCTGAATGAGGGACTGGTGCTGCTGGGAGCCTCCTGAGTCCTCCCTGGAGGCTGGGTGACCAACCCAGCATGCGGATGGATGCCTCGGACAGCTCGTGTCTGAAGAGCAGGGTCCTCTCTGGCCTGCTGCAACGTCCTGGCCGGGAGTCCTCGGCCCCTTGCCGGCAGCAGGTGCTCCGGGAGCGAGGGGTGAGCTGGCCTCTACCCCTTCCCCACACCTGCTGTGTGAGACCCTCTCCTCTGGGTGTCCCGCACACCCCCACCCTGCAAAGGGAGCCAATGCAGGCCGCCCACCCACCTGGGAACAGTTCAGGGGCCCCGGGCACCTGGGGTCTGTGTCTCCCACCAGAGCGGGAGCCCTGAGGAGCGGGGCTTGTGGCGGAAGCACCTGTGGGTCCTCGGTACCCGGGGCGGGGCCTGGTCTGGCTGGTGTCCACGGTCCCTCCCTGCAGCTCCATGCTGGGATATTGGAGCCTCTTCCTCCACGAGACCCCGGAGCCCATGACCTTGAAATGGAGCAAAGGACCACTGCCCCATCTCTGTCCGCAGCTTTGGCTCCGCTGGGAAAAGACTCTAAACGCTGAGTTTCCTCCATCAGGGGCAGGAATCCCACCCGGCACATGGTGCAGGGACCCCATGTCTATCACCCGGGGCCTCAGTGGTGCCGAGCAAGGGCCTTCCCCTCTCCGAGCCTCAGTGTCCCATCCCTGGAGGGTCATCATGGCCCCTGAGCGCGAAAGCATCGGCAGGCACCCGGCGTGGATAGAATCTTCTTGCAAACAGCACTCCGTTTGCTGAGTGCACTGGACGGGCCAGAGAGGAGGCAAGACTAGGGTAGCACCCCGGACTTATCCATCACATGGGGGAAGGAGCCCCTTCGATCAGAGACACCCCGGCCTTTGAAGGGTGGTAAGTTCTCCAGCTCTGAGCCGGGAGCTCCCAGTGTGGAATGAGGGCTGGTGCCCGCCCCACTGGGAGACCACCCACCGAGGCCCGCCCCCCCCCCCCCCCCCCGGGTACGGTTCACATCCGGTCAGAGGCGGGGGAAGACAGGAGGGGGCCCAAGGGCTTCGGTCTCAGCTGCCCGCTTTCTACTGACGGGGCCACCCTCTTTCCACCTCCAACCTTTACAGGGTCCAAATACCTACGTCTTCTTTTGTGAAGTGACCGTAACAGTAGACAGTAGCTGGCGTTTTGTTTTTGTTTCCAGCGTTCTTACTTGGCAGACCTAAAACCAGCACCCTGTGACAGGAACTGAAGTCGGTTTTTGAAATTTTAATTGTTTGCGAAATCCACAGGCCCAGGACTTCGTAGGAGCCTCTTGTTTGATTCTTACAACATCCCCGTGGGACGCGGTTCATCACGCCCCATTTTACGGATGGGGTACGGGTGGCAGAGGACTCGCTCAAGGTCTCAGCCTGGAGGCTGGGGTGGGGCTGGAACCCCGCTGGCCGGCCCACCTCCCTTCCTGACCCCGGGCCCGGCTCCTCCGCGCTCTCACTGCGCCAGCTTCGGAAGAAGGGGTCCTAATCCAGTCCTGACATTGGGCACCATTCAGAGTTGGCCCGTCCCCTCCCGGGGCTCCTTCTCCCCCGGTGCTGAGCCTGAGGTCACCCCAGGAAGCCCCCCTCCCACCTTCTCCCAGCCAACGAGACCCCCCCCACCCCGGGCTGCCTGGAGCAGGCACCGTCCAGACTCAGCCCTCCTGGCCCAGCCAGCCCATGAGCCTCCCCCCAGAACCAGGCTCGGGCTCACAGACACCGGGGCCTGGCCTGGGCGGGTAAGGCAGGGGGTCCCAGGCCACCCCGCCTGGGCCGCCGGCAGCCCGCTGTCCTGAAATGGCTCAGACCACAGGGCCCAAGTGCAGTTACTCAATGGCAATGAGGACAAGTTGTTTTCCGTGGCCACAGGCCAAGGGCTCCAACTGTGGTCTCGCCTCGCCGGCCTGGAGAGCCATGGGAAGGGGGCGTGGCCGCACCAGCCCCGCCTGCGCAGCCGCACCCCCGGCTCCCACCGCCCACGGGGTGAGCTGGCCCCGGTGGCGCTGCCCTCCCTCCGGGCTCGTCCGATAAACTCCGGACTCGGCAGGTTGGCATCCGAGGCCCGGCACGTCCCTCCCACCTGATTTCCAGCCCCCCCCATGCACCCCGAAGTCAGCCAGATCCCGCCTTTTCCCCGCTCGTGCTGGTCCCGCTGCCTGCGCGACTCACTTCCCACCGGTCCCAGCGCCCACTCCAGGGGCACCGCCTCCTCGCTGATGCCCTCCTGGTGCCGCCTAGGACTTCTCTGAGTCACTGCGGCCCTTTCTCGGAGCCTCGGTGTTTTCATCTGTAAAACAGGCACAGTGACAGGACCGGGCTTTCAGGTGGCGGTGAGGACTGAGTCAGTGAGACGGTCTGTGTGCATCTAGGCCACTCACACTTGGTAGCTGCTCCGTGAACGGTGAGTGTTATTGTCATTGTTACCACGCTTCCCCATCACTGTGGGCAGCTCCTCTTGTCCGCCTGCCCCAGAGAGCTCTGTGTGCACCTGCTGGCCTCCCTGTCTCCGCCCTCCCTGAGCGGGGCCACCCTCCCACGGCCTTACCCACCCCTGCAGCTGATGCGGGTGTATCCCGCTGCCTCGTGGGCACGTCCACCTGGAGGCCCCTCAGGCCCTGAGAGCCAGCGTTTCCAGCCCCGCCACATCCCCTGCCTCCTCCTGTCCGGGCAGACCGTGCTGGCTGGGGGCTGGAAAACCCTTTCCAGCCGCGCTCTTGGCAAGGAATCCTGTGCTGTTTGGGAATGCCTTTGGCTGCAGCGAGCGGTGACTTAGCCGAAGAGGGGCTGGTGTTTCTCGAGTACTCAGGGGTCTGGGGTCAGTGGTTGCAGCCGCCAGGCCAGCCCCTGGTGATTTCTCTTCATGGTGTCCCCATTGTTGCAAAAAGGCTGCCCCAGCTCCAGCCTCTCAAATGATGCCCAGAGGCAAGAAGCAGGTGGAGGTCCTGGAGGACAATCCTCCTCACATTCCTGCTCTCCTCAGGGAGGACAAAACCTTTCCCAGAAGCCTCCAGTGAGTGGCCCCTCGCATCTCGCTGGACAGACCTGGCTCCTCAGAGTGGCCGCCCTGCTGCAAGGGGGCCTGGGAAGGCAGTTTGCCACGGCTGCGAGACACCCAGTCACCGGGAGGAAACCTGGACGCCTGTCTCTGGCGCCCCCGCCTCCCCGCAGCCCTGCGCGCCGGCTCACCTCGCGCCTGCCTCCCGCCCATCCCTCCCTGCCCCGCACCAGCCTCCCTCACTTGCCCTGTCCTGGCCCCACTGAACAAGCAGGGTGACATTTTGAAATCCAAACCTTTCCATGACTCCTGACCTCTAGGAAATGCTCCAGCTCCTTCGTGTATCCCCCGAGACCAACGGACCCGGGTCTGGCTGTCTCAGCTTACCCCCCACCATGTGCCAATAAGCTTACCCCCCACCATTTGCCAATGACCCATAGGCTTACCGAGGAGCCCCCAGGCGGATGGTGGCCGGGAAATGAGCACGCATTGTTTCTTTCGGTGGGTGGGGCGGTCAGCAGGGCGGGGAAGCAGCCCGTGGAGGGTGACCAGTGGGGGAAGACACCAGGAACTCCGGTGACCCGTCCGAGGGGCAAGGAGCCAGCGCGGAGGTCTGCTCCTGGGGTGGACGGGGTGGGTCCCAATTCTCCAGAACTTGTGGACTGAACCACTCCCTCTTGCAAAGCGACACAGGCTCTGGCGGTGCATGTGAGGCCTGTGACACATGGGAGGCTGAGTGGCAGTGGGCAGCGGGCAGCGGCTCCCTCCCAACCTGCCTCCTTTCAAAAATCCCATCCCCGCGGCTGCTGCCCCAGGCCTCCCCACGTGCCTCCTGGTGCCCCCTCTGTCCCGCTCACCCGCCGCCGTACCCAGCCCGGCCCAGCCAGCCTCCCTCCTGCCCAGGGACTAAGATCTCAACGCTTCCCCAAGGGGAACCCCTCCTTCCCCGGCCCCGGCCTGAACACTGGCTCAGTCTTAATCCCCCACCATTGCTGGGGCTCCAGGCCTCAGGCCCTTCCCTGGCCCCTGAGAGGGGAGGCGGGAGGGCAGGGGGCACACAGAGCTAGACACACCGCCCGCCCCGTGCGCAGTGTTAGCCAGTCCAGAGCTGGGACACCGGGCTTGTCCACCCACCACGGCTGGAGGTCAGAGCTCGGAAGGAGGAGGAGGGCCCGGCCCGGCCCTTCGCTGCGGGATGCAACGTGATAACAAGGAAGGACCCAGGATTTCAGAGCCACCAGGACTGGGGCCACATCCTCTGTGGGCCACAGAATGCTGCTTCGGTCTGGACACGCTCCGCACCTCTGTGGGCCTCAGTCTCCCCATCAGGAGAACGCGCGCCATCACACCGACGTCACAGACTGGCTTCGAGGAAGGCACTCGGGGAGTGCACACTCAGAAGGCCATGGCCATGGCAGGCAAAGCCTGGCTGGGTCCCAGGCCCTGGGGCAGGTTAACAGGGGAGAGGCCTCCCAGCCTCTCCCGCAGGGCCCCCACCCTGGCTGCCCCGCCTCCCTCGCCTGGGAGGCCCAGCCCAAATGCTGTCTCTACCAAGCACCAGACTGGCCCCTCTATTCTGTGCGGCTGAGTCTCAGGGCTGCATCAGTCCGTGTCCCCGCTGGTCACCCCGCCAGACCACCAGCTCTACCAGACACCACACTGGTGTCCCTGCTGCCCCATCGGGCGCTGGGGGCTCCTCTCTGAGGCCTCAACCTGCTGGCAGCCCCAGTTCACAGGTGAGGCACAGGACGGGCCCAGGGCCTCGGGGTGCCAGGGCTGCAGGGGTTAGGCAGCCGGTCCCGGGGGAAGTGCCGGGAGTGGGGTGTCTACCATCACGCAGGCTGTGGCTTTGCAATTTGTCCTTTGCAGGCGTTCCTCAAACTCCTTCTCATGTCACTGCAGAGTGGAATCCAAGGTGGGGTTTCCCTGGGAGGCCATGTGGAGGGAGGGGGGCCCAGAGAAGGCACAGATGCGTCCAGGGTAGCACAGTGAGTTCACGCCAGGGCTGAACCCAGAGCCTGGGCCTTGTGCCTCCGGCCCAGAAGGGCTCCTCACCCCTTCCTCATGCACCTGGCGAGCAGAACCAGCCTTTGACAGTCTCCCTAGGCTGTGGGAAGGAGCCGGGAGCTAGGGGCTGGGTCTCAGTTTCCACTTCGGAAAGTGGCCACTGAGGGCTCCTTGGGAGACCTACGGGCTTCCGCAGTGCCCACTGGGGAGGAGGGTCAGCTGGCCTGAGTGCCTGCCCTACCATGGGAGAGAAGCCCCCACCTCCCCACCCCCATCTGCTCCAGGCCGTCTTGACGGGCCTCTGGTGGCGAGCAGGCAGGTGGGGCCCCCCCGCGGAAGCAGAGAAAGGGTGGCAGGCATGAGCTCCCAGGACGCTCACCGCCTCCTGAGGCCTTCCCCTCGTGCCCACCCCCTGGGGTCCAAGGGCTGACGGGGGTCCAGTCCTGTGGCGATGCCCCTGGCCGGGTGGTGCCCGTGTGTGGCTGTGGGGTGGCTGCCAGCTCTCCGGTGTCTCACTAATTGTACCCTGGGGTGTGGCCCACTGCGGGCACTGGAGCCCACAAAGCAGATGGTGGCGGCAGTGACTCGGGCAGAGGCGAGGCCGGGAAAGCCCCAGGCGGCAGGGCTGGGGCGGTGACAGGCGGCCCAGCGCCCAGGCCGAGGACAGGACACTATGTTTTGATTATTTCCAGTTTCCTGACCCCCAAGTAGTGATTTAATGTTCCTGTTTACTCCAAGGGTTAGAACAGAAGGCGGGACAGCTAAGCTGGCCTCCTCGGCCTCCCCTGGTGTCACCCCTGAACTCCCAGCAAAGAAGCAATCAGAGGGCACAGAGGGTCCTGGGGGAGAGTTCGAGGCCTCTGGGTGCATCGGGGACCTGGGGTGGGCTCAGGGCTGGGCCTTGCACGAAGCAGGTCCCGTCGGGGGTTGAAGGGCGTGACCTGTCCATGGGAAGCATGGCTGGGTGACCCCCAGAGCCGGCCTGAGAGGCTGCCTGGCGGCGGGGGCAGGGGCCGGCTCGCTTGCCCAGCTCCACCTGGCTAACGGCGGACGCGTCCGCATTCCCGGACCTCCCTGACATTATCTGGGGCTTGGACTTTGGCCAGGACCCTGTCCCCACTCGGAGCCCGAGTACATTTCAGGGACTGCCTGGTAGGCAGAGCCAGGAGCCTGCGGCTGGCTGGGAGGGGCTCCAGGAGGTCATAAGCCCAGCTCCTCGCTCCGGAAATCTTGGCACATTGGGGCCGGCTCGTAAAAGCACTTCAAATGTGGCCTTCCCTAAGCCCTCTCCAAGGCCGCGCACGGCAAACTGAAGGGTGTTGCTTTTTTAAATTACATGTAATCCAGTTTTTTGTGTGTAAACGAACACCAGGCCATGTCACCGTTGGGAAAGACTGTGGATGCTGGTGTATTTTCTGCCAGGGACATCCGACCTTAGGGGGTCTGTTCTTTTGTTCGAGAAGCCGCCACCAGCACCAGGAGCTGGGACCACAGCAGAGGGAAAGATGCAGGAGAGAGAGGGGGACAGCAGGGGCGGGGCTGGGGAGAGCCCCCCACCCCCGAAAGGGAGGACCACAGAGAGAAAGGAGCCATGCGGAGGCAGTGGGGCTGGTCCCACGGGCATAGACAGGGCTCAGGACGAGATGCCCCCCAGACCCAGCCTGGGAGGTCTCCAGGCTCCAGATGCACACGGAGCCCGGGGGAGACCGACACGGGGCACCCGTGTGCAGCCGACCTTCCCGTGGCTCCTTCTTCCCAGAAGCTACGGAGGAGACGGCAGAGTCACAGGGGGGAGTTGTACGTTCAGGGGATTGTCCCACAGAGTAACACGGACCAACTTCCCTGTGGCCTTCATCTGGCCTCGAGTATCGGCGGAGATGCCAAGGGGAAGGTCCCTGCCAGGTGCCACCCAGCGCTGGCCCGAGCATCACTGAGGTCCTGGGGTGCAGAGCTGGGCGGGCCCCGGAGATCACAGCCCCTCCCCCGTGTCCACCGCTGAGGTCCTGTCCAACCATGGACTCAGCTGCCCCTTTGCTGAAACCAGAGCTGAGCCCCAAGGAACCCTCGGGCTCCATCACCCAGCATGGCGGGGCGGGTAGATGATGGAGGAGCTCGTCTCTAGAGCCGGGCCCTTCATGTCCAAAGAGGTCACCCCTGGACCCCAGTCCACAGGCACGCACGGAAACTGAGTTCTTCTGGCCTGTTTCCCCAGCCTTCACGCAGCCCTGCTGTCCGGCCCCTGCCCCACCGCTTAGAGCTGTGTGACTTCGGGCAAGTTTCCTGACCTCTCTGGGCCTGAGTCCTTGAGATCAGTAGTGACAGACGGGCAGTCTGAGACGGCATCAAGGTGACATGGCTCTGAAGGGCACTGAAACCGTGAGGAACTGTGTGCCCTTGGGAGGCATCACGAGAACTCTCAGCAGGGCTCCCCTTCTCCAAGGGCTCAGTGCCAGAAAGGCAGGTTGGGGTGGGGGTGGGGGGGTGCGGTGTATGGACTCAGCTTCGAAGCCCAGTCCTGCCATTTGCCAACTGTCTCCTTCTTGAAGACCTCCCTGATGGAGCCGGTGAGAGACTGAGACCGAGGGGTGCGTGGCACGGGAAGTGCTCAGGGGGCATCTCTTGTGAGCCTACAGGCGGGGATGCCTCTCAAGTCGCTGGACAATGTGGCCCCAAAGGCTCAGACTCCACCCCAGAGGTCAGCGGTCACGGCCCCCGGCCCTGCCCACGACCCCACTTCAGGGTAACCCCCCCTGCTGCCGGTGGGTCCGGAAACACTTGGATGGGGCAGCTGGGGGGCACAGGGGGAGAGGGTGCTGTTTGTGCAGAGATGTGGAACAATCGAAGCCAGTTCGTTCAGAGCGCGAGTCCCTTTTTCCAGAGTGGTTGTTTAGAAGGAAAAACATCATCCAAATCACAGCCGAGAAAACCTGCAAACGCCAGAGAAATGGGGGTCGGTGGCCAAGAAGGATTGCAAAACAGCAGCCCTGGGGAGCCGTCGGCTTCTGCCAAGCCCTGCAGGGCCATGGCTCGGGCACCTTCCCGGTGCCGCCTGGCTTCAAGGCTGGGAGCCTAGACCCCTCACCCCGGACGTCGGCGCCCTGCTCAGGGACAGGAAGAGACACAACCCAAATGGCCATGGTACTTTGAGGTTTGCAAAGTGAGCCTCTAGGGGACTAGAATCAGGAGCGGGGAGGGGGCTGGACATGTTGTGGGGACAAGTTGGGGACAGCTCTTCCCTGAGCATTGGGTCCAAGGGTCCCGAGCCATGGGTAAGAACCCTGCAGAAACGGGCAGGGGTGGGAGCCCAGCTCACAGCCCCAAGGGGGGAGGAAGGGAGCCGGTCACACATTCCTGAGAGAGGGACCCACGTCTCCCTGCCCCCCACACCCCTGCATCATGCCTCACTCCAACAGCCCCCCCCCCCACTACAGGACGTCCCTGCCATCCCCTGAGCCTTGCACACCATGCTGCGAGCCGGCCCCATTTCCTGGATCCGTTAATCCACTTTCCCATCGACAGCTCATCCCCAGGCGCTCCGGCGGGAGCCCCGGCAGCTCCTGCCCTGCTGCCCCACCGGCTCTCCGGGGTCTCGACAGTGGTTGCGGGATCGAAAGGGGCTCTTACAAGTGTTTGCTGCCCGTCTGCTGTGTGCAGGGCTGGGAGCACCGAGGGGAGAGCAAGGCGCGTGCCCAGGGAGGAGCCAGGGCTCACCCAGGGAGAGGGAGGTAGCCGGGATGACGTGGCACCCTCGACTCACGGGAAGGGCTGCTGCCTGTGGGCCCTACTCTGCCACAGCCTCCCTCCCCACCCCTGCATGTCTGATGCCCGCAGCCCTCCACGGATGAGCTTCAGGAGAGGAAGTAAAGGCGGAGGCTGCGTATCGGGATAATGACCTCCACCAGCTCCCAACGGGACGCACCTGTTCCAAGTCTGCAGCAGGGGAGCTCCCCGCTGGGTGTCAGGGACGAGAATGCAGCTGCAGGCCCCCTCCATGCCCAACGTCCTGCCACCCCCAGCCCCCGCAATGTGATCTGAGCATCCGGGGAGGGACTCGGGTGTGCTGGACTCAGGCCACCCTGAGCGGGGCCTGAAGAATCGTCCACACGTGGGTAGCAGCCACAGACGGCAAGTGCCTCGCGTTGTCCCCGGGCCACCACCAGGCTCAGGAGGGACAGCCTGGCTTCCTGAAGGTCATGGCATTTGAGCAGGGCCTCAAGGACAACAAGGTCAAGGGGCGGGGCTTATCTTTCAGGCGGAGGGCACAGTAAGGTGAAGCCAAACCAGTGACAGGCCTGTGTGCCTGGCATGTGGCGAGTGACAACGTGGAGAGCAGAGGCAGGTGGTGTCCCAGCACCCTGAGCCCAGAGATATCCCGGGGTATTTGTGCCAACCGGAAGTCTCCACCTTAGAAGCACAGCTGGGTAGTAAGGCCTCCTCCCCGCCAGGGGCTGGCACAAGGTGCACTCGGTTTACAGAAAGACACACTTAGGGGCGCCCGGGTGGCTCAGTCAGTTAAGCATCCGACTTCGGCTCAGGTCACGATCTCGTGGCTCTTGAGTTTGAGCCCCGCGTCGGGCTCTGTGCTGACAGCTCAGAGCCTGGAACCTGCTTTGGATTCTGTGTGTCTCTCTCTCTGCCCCTCCCCTGCTCATGCTCTGTCTCTGTCTCTCTCTCTCTCTCTGTCTCTCTCTCAAAAATAAAAATAAACATGGGGCACCTGGGTGGCTCGTGGGTTAAGTGTCTGACTTTGGTTCAGGTCATGATCTCACGTTCGTGGGTTCGAGCCCCGCGTCGGGCTCTGTGCTGACAGCTCAGAGCCTGGAACCTGCTTCAGATTCTGAGTCTCCCTCTCTCTCTGCCCCTCCCCCTCTGTCTCTCTCTCTCAGAAATAAACATTAAAAAAAAGGACTTTTTAAAGACACACTTAGGCTTAGGGGACAAAGCATTTCCCTAAGGCCACCGAGGACGCCGGCCACAGAGCCTGCATGGCGCCTCTGTGGGACCAAGAAAGGCACCCCTCCAGGGGGGTGCATGCCAGCACCCTTGTCCTCAGCCCAGGCTTTTGCTTTGTGCACCACCCGCAGGAATAGCACCGTGGCTGGGGCCGCCGTGTTTTAACGTTCGCTGTGGGAAGAGCGTGCCGGGCCTCTGCAGAGCCCACCTGTGTGTCCGGTTCCACCGTTTCAGGGGTGCCTCTGTGAGCAAGGCTTGTTTGTCTCCCCGGCAGAGTCGTAAGCAACGTGGGGGCAGGGCTGCATCTGTTTTACCCACTCGCACCAAACCTGCTTCTACAATAAATGCAGCAAATATTCCTAGAATGAAGGTTCTCTTTCAATCCTGAAACAACCTGATTGGCTGCATTTCACACAGCTAGAAGTGGGGGTCAGGAGGAATCGGCCCCCCCCCAGAGCCTTCACCCCTGCCTTCATGGCCCCACCTGCCTCAGGCTACCTGGGCCGCCCCCCCGCCTCCATCTCATGCAGTGACCCAGGCTGAGAGCCATCTCCTGACTGGGGCAGTGTCCCAGCCAGCAGGAAGGAGAGGCCGCATGGACTGGGAAAGAGCTGAGTGGCCGGGGCTCAAGCCTGGTTCTGCCGTTGGCTTGCAAAGGGCCCTGCTCTGCCCCGAATCTCCATTTCCATTGATGTCCAAGAGCCCTTCCTTTCTGAGAGTCGGTGACCTACCCTCTAGAGTGGGAATGCCAGATGGGCCGCAGACCTGCCCCAGCCTGTCATTTCTGCACTCCTGGCAGACATCACTAATCGATGACCAATCGCTCTTTCCTACTGAGTTCGCATCGAACATCAGAAACCTTCTCAACCTGGGACACGGGCAGCCGTCTGAATCAAAACTGACAAGTGAGATAAAACTCTTTACTCTCCCTGGTCTAAGGTGAGGCTGGCCTGGGAGCAAGCCCTCAGGTGCGAGCCTCACGCTGTTATCCAACAGTTCTCGCCGCCTCTCTGCGGGAAGCCACCGTGAAGGAAGGTCTCCGACCCCACTGGCAAGGAAGCATCAGGAGGCCTTGTGTCCTGGATGGCATCCACCTCCAGAATGACAGCCCCCTGACACAGCCTGACCCAGGCCAGGGGTCAGGCCAGGTCAGGGTCGGAAGGGTTTGCCCAGTGGCGGTCCCTCTGATGATCCCTACCTCCAAGTTTGTCTCATGACAACTCCTGAAGTCCCAACTCAGAGCCCACCTCCTCCAAGAAGCCTCCCTTCCAACTTTCCCTACCAGTTGAGTCCAAGGGTCCCTGCAGTACCTCTGCTAGTTACACGCAGCCCTTTAGTCACACAGCAAATGTACATGTCGCATTTGTCTGAGCGTGTAAAGCTGCAGCCCCGCTTCCAGGCCCAGCACCCGGGACAGAGCACAGGTACGCAAGCCGGCCAGGAGCAGACGCGCCGACTCACCTGACAAAGCACACGTCACTCATTTGTGCGCCGGATCATCGGGCACCCCACACCGGGGTGCAGGCCGGGCACCGTCCATGCCCTCCGGAGCTAACACGCTGCTGAAAAAGACAAACACCCGAAAGACAGTTCTACGTACAATTAAAAGGCAATAAGCAGGAGACTGTTTAAGAAGGAGGCCTTGAAGGGGCACCTGGGTGGCTTAGTGGGTCAAGCGTCTGACTTCAGCTCAGGTCATGATCTCATAGTTCATGGGTTCGAGCCCCACGTCGGGCTCTGGGCTGACAGCTCGGAGCCTGGAGCTGCTTCAGATTCTGTGTCTCCCTCTCTCTCTGACCCTCCCCCGCTCATGCTCTGTCTCAAAAATAATAAACCTTAAAAACCCTTTTTTAAATAAAAAAAGGGGGGTCTTGCACCAGGGGCTCTGGGTGCGCAGGAGGGCCTCCCTGAGGGTCTGATGTGTGAACAGAGCCCCGGGAGGCAGGCAGGGAGACAAGGGGCTGCCTCACCCACCTCCCCTGTCCGTCCTCCCAGCCAGCACTCCGCAGGGGTCAGTGGAGCCCTTCGGGCGGGATGCCAGGCCGGGCCAGGAGGGAGCGTAGAGCTGATGCCCCACACCCAGCTTGTCCCACACTGGTTCCCACGCACCCTGGGAAGGGAAGCGGCCAGCCTCAAACCAGCCCCCCCGGGGCCAGCAGGTCACCAGCGGGAAGCTCACGGCCCCGGGGCTGCAGCCAGTCCCAGGCCTTCAGGTAGAGGGGTGACTCCAGCTCAGCTGGGAAGGGTGGGCAGGAGAGGGGGGCGGCGGGATGCAAGGTCCACTCAGGCCAGGCATCAGCAGCCCACAGAGGCGGGGGCACTGCCCGGCCCTCTCCACCGGGGCCGCTGGGGCGCACTGTCGCTGACAGGCGCGGCGAGGGGGCCTGTCAGCTCCCCCACCCATCCCCCTGCCAAATTGCACTTAATTATGATGATAAATGATGGCAGCAATCCACAGCCACATCACAGAACATGACAAACACTCCACGTCGCCGAGCCAACAGGCTCCGCTCCCCCTGCCGCGGCGTTCCTGCCAGGAGGCTGAGGGGGTTATCTCGGGCCACGGGCGGCCCCCACAGCAGGCTCAGGGTGGGCAGAGCCCAGGCCCCACGGTCACCCAAGATCTGGACCTGAGCCCTCGCCCATGCCCTGGTGTCCCTCCGTGTCGCCTGCTCTTTCGAGCAAGGTGTGAAAACAACAACCCACCACCCCGTGGGGAGGGCTGGAGAACAGCCACCTTCTTTCTGGAGCAGCATCTAGAATCAAGACTCGGGGTCACGACCGCCCTGCAGGCACACGCGGCCACCAGGGGAACCTGCAAGGACCTGGACGGGCCCTACAGCAGGCAGCCTGGCAGGGGTCAGGCTGGGTGAGCCAGGCCCAACTGGGGAAGGCCTGGGCTCCTCCTGTGAGAACCCCATCGCTGGATGAGGACATGGGCAATCCCGGTGTCACGGAGGGAGGAGGGCACCCACATCCCCTGGCAGGAGTCCCAGGGCCAATTCCAGCATGACAGACGGGAGAAGGGAAGGGGTCTGCACCCTCCTCCTCAGTCACCAGCACAAGCAGGGCTCCAGGACCACACGCCGGAGTCCCAGTCCCAACGCGAGCAACAGGGCGAGCAACAGGGCAAGTGCTCTGCTCAGGCTGGGCCGCCACAATCCCCCCACTCCCCCTGCATCCTAACCAGCGCAGCGACTAAGAGACCCCAGTCACACCGCAGCTGTGGCTGTGTCCCCTACGCGGAGGCGTTAGGCAGTAGACCCAGCAAGGCAGGAGGGCAAAGGGTGACGCGGGCAGAGGGAACCGCACGTGGAAAGTCTCAGGGTCAAAGCCACCCTTGAGCTTGGCCAGAAGGGAAAGCCGCCGGGAGCAGCTGTAGCCTGGAGCTGCAGGGGTGGGGCAGCCCGGACAGGGAGGTGAGCCACTGCAAGAGGGGGGGGACCGCCTCTGTGCAGGGGGAGGGCAGGGGCCTGGACTGTGGCAGTGGGGGCGGAGGTGGGGTGCGGGCAGCGAGGGCCGAGGAAGCAGTGGCTGGAGAGAAGCCTGGTTTGCGGGTGGATGGTGGTGCCAGTCGTGAGCGGGGACAGGCAGGTCAGCAGGGGTTTAGGGGCCTGTTTCCCCGAGACGTCCCAGCACAGGTGTCCAAGGGCAGTGGGGTCCAGGGAGCTTGAGCACAGAGGGCTCAGAACAGAGGTATCGGCTGCGGGTCAGCAGCGCTCAGCATCCACTGATGCCCCGGGAAAGGGGAGGCGTGGCCCCTGGAGGAGCAAGGGAGGGACTCGGAGCTAGAGGGTACAGGGGGGTGCAGAGGGCCTTTGTTCGGGGGCGCAGACAGGGAGAAAACCCAAAACCCAGTACACCGCCTTGCTCGTCTCCTCCACTCCATTCCATGGGCGAACCCAGGAGGAAGCCAGGGGGCTGCAGCGCACCCTCCTCCGTGTGGGCCCCCCAGATTCACACCCTGGGACACACAGCAGGCAGAGAGCGTGCATGAGAGCGCAGCCTACCCAGGGAGGCAGCTGCAGAGAAGAAAGCGACTCAAAGCCCGCTGTGCCCGGGAGCCCTGAGCAGGGATCTGCAGGCAGTGCAGACGCTCTTCCGCCGAATGCTCTACAGAGAGGAGGTGCTAGAAGGGAGAATAGAGGAAGCCAAGCATTAAGGGCTGGTTTGCTTTTGTTTACTAAGAGCCTCAAGTTGAGCCATGGACTCAGGAGTGGAGGAGAGAGAGAGGATGCAGGACAGACAAAACGAGAGAGAGAGAGAGAGAGAGAGAGAGAGAGAGAGAGAGGGTAAGGATTTAGGAGAAGGTGAGGACGCAGCAGAGAGAGGGGCAGAAGGCAATGTAACTGACAGGGTGATGGTCAAGGGCAAGAGCAGGTGGGTCTGATCCCAAGGCTGGGAGGGCCCAGGCGAGGGGAGGGTGGGCTGCCCCTTGCACAGAGGCCGGAGACGCAGGCACAGTCTGCGTGTCAGATGAGTGTCTTGCTCACGCATGGGGGCCTTGGGCTCAGGGTTCGGGTCCGGCCAGGTGGGCCAAGTGAGGAAGTTGAGGCCTCTGGGGGGACATGGCTGGGGTGTAGCTCAGGAAACAGTGTTCTGAGGCAGAGCCGGCCGGGTATTGACACAGTCAGCATGCACCATGGCAGGGCAGGGAGGGACCTCGGGGTGGGTCATCGATCCACGGGGGGTCAAGGATGAGGGGCTAACGTGGTCACCCACAGGGATGTGGGAACTGATGAGGGATGGACAGGAAACCAAACCTGGGGCAGGTTGGGGGACGCTGCGGGGGATGGTGGTTTGTCAGGAACCCTATGGGAGAGGAAGGCAGGGGCGGGGGTGGAGTAGGGGTGAAGAGTGGGGGGGAGGCACAAGCAGGTTGCCTGGGGCGGGCGAGGAAGAGTCAGGTCAGCCTCAGCCGGGGGAGGATGCAGGGCTGTGTGGCAGGGACACCTGGGCTCCTGGGACTTCAGCAGCCGATTATAGATGGGGAGACCAAGACCCAGCGTGGCAGGAAACGGGCTCCACATCCCAAGGCCAGCGCCTGCACGACTCAGCAGTGCCTCTCTGAGCTGTTTCATGCCTCCCAGTGCAGGTCAGCTGTGCTCACGCTGGGGGTGGCAGAGGTGGGCGTAGGGGCAGGCTGTCCATCCAGGCCCATGGAGCCCCCAGGCCCGGCTCTGCCCAGCCCACACGGGGCTGGGCAATGGGGGGGTGTGTCTGGGCGGGGGTGGTTTGTGTGGAGGCGAGTGGATGTACTCGCTCTGTGGGTAATTATGACCACAGGGGTGACAAGTACCTACAGGGAGGAGACAATGCAAACTGTGTCTCCAGGCGCGTGGGCAGACACAGAGTAGGAGTTGCAAGGGCACAGGGGGTGGGCTGCTGTGGGGGCTGTCTGCAGAGGGTGGATCTGGGGGTGCAGGGTAATATGGGGGTGCGTCGGCAGCATGCACGTGAGCCTGCGTGTGGGAGGAGGGGAGCATGTGGGTGGGTGGGAGCTAATTAGCAGGAGCCTGGTCTCCATGCAGAGCCTGGACGCGAGCCCGTGTCTGGCAGCCTCATCTCAGCCCGCACCAGCCCCCCCCCCAGTCTTACTGCGGCTCCCCATCTGCCCCAGAACCCCCCGGGTGCCCACCAGGAACGGCCAGGCGGTCCCACGCGGAGTCCCCCGGCACCGCCTACCAGGTCAGAGCAGGGGGTGAGCACAGAAGGCCCTCACTCGCTCGGGGAGGGGCAAAGTAGCTTCTGTTTTACATCTGAGGTTCCCACCCCACCCGGGCTCTGTGGGAGGGCCTCCCCCCCAGCCTCTGAAGGTCAGGGTAAGCTGCCCAGGTCCAGGAGTGGGGAGGCACTGTCCCAAGTCCCGGAGCAGATGGGAACAGAGCCAGCTCTCCAGCCCTCGCCTCCCGCACCCCCCGCCCCCCCCATCCAGGACCCTGCCTCAGGCTCCTCTGGCCTTTGCAAGCTCCTGGGCCAGGCTGGGGCACCAGCTGGGCTCTCTGCCTCCAGGCGATCCTGATCTCTGTTCCCTGCGATGTGCACTGCTGCAGCCCCTCCCACCCATCCCCAAAGCCAGCCCCACATCTGAACCCCCAGGCCCACCAGACTTGCAGGACAGGGCAAACAAGGAGTTTTTTAAGAAAGGCCCCTCCCGACGTCTCTCCATCCGTTCATCCACCGCCTTCCATCTGCCCATCCATCCCTACATACCTCAGTCCGTCCATTCAGCCACCCAGAAAGCCAGCCCGTAAACATCCATGGGCGTATCCAACTGGATCGGTCCGTTCGTCCACCTATTCGTGTATCATCCAGTCCATTCACTCACTGATCCAGCCAGTGGGCCAACCATTCGTCCATCCGGCCGTCTGACAAGGCCTCCAGGCGTCCGTGGATTCACCTTCCCATCGGTTCACTCCGCCATCCCTTCACAGCTGGCTCACCCAGCCAGCCAGCTGCCCGCTGTCAGACCAATCACCGACCGGTCCAGCTCTCTGTCCCCTTGTCTACGTGCCCATCCACCCACCCACGTGCTCCTTATTAAAATCGAGGACCTCGGCCCCTTCTGAAGGCTGGGAAATGCCAACCAACCCCCAGCCCCAATGCAACTTCCTTCCCCGGTCTTCCTCCCTTGCTGCCGGTCCAGACTATGTGCGCTTTCCCTCTGCACCCTGTTCTCTGGAGAGGATGGCCCACCACCAGGGTCAGGAGGACACAGGCAGGATCCACGAACAGCGAGCAGTCCCACAACCACCTTCAGTGGCGGGGCTGATCCGGCCCTGCCCCAGCCCAAGAACCCCGACCATAATCCATGTGCGATAAAGCAGAAACGTCACATCCTCGAAGAGACTCCTCCTCCTCCTCCCTGTTTCCCATATAGTAATAATACCCCATCAACAACAACCACCCTCACCCCCGTGGCACTCAGGGCCAGGCCCTGTTCTAAGCACTCTACGGAGAGCCGCTTGTGCAATCCTTGACATCACCCAGTCACCCTACGAGGCAGTGGCACTGCTGTACCCATTTTATAGGTGAAGCACGGAGAGGCTAAGAGAGAACAATAGAAGCTAACGTTGATTGGGTCCTACCTACACGGCCAGCTTGCTATGTGCTTTGCACGCATTACCCATTCAAACCTCACCACAGGGGGCATCCCACTGGCATCCCCCTCTTACAGCTGGGGAAACTGAGCCCCAATAATTCACCCGAGGCCACGGAGCTGGAAAGTGGAAGCACTGGGATTTGAACTCTGCTTTCTGACTCCAAAGCCCGTGCTCTCAGCCACCGAGGCTCCTGCTGGTGGTGTCCGGCCACGCTTTGCCCTAGAAAAGGTGCGGGCAATGGGTGGCCAAGGGCCCAGACACAGCCGAGCTCCCACAGCCCGGCCCGTTCAGCCTGCAGGAGACAGAGCGGCGCAGGCCCAGAGGAGAGGCCTCTTCGCAGGCCCAGGCTCAGAACTGGTTTCCGGTGACGAGTCTAGAACAGAGATCCGGGATGGGGCGGGCATTGGTGGTTTGAAAACGGGCTCCAAGCCCAAGCACAGTTTGTAAAGTTCTGCAACAGCCCGGCCTTAGGAGCTAAACCAGCCAGATCCTTCTGGCAGCATTCGGTAGGCGGTCAGTAGAGGCTGGTCGCAGCCGGGGCCTGAGCCCCCCAGGGCCACGGCCAGCAGAGCATGTGAGCAATTAACTTTCTTCTGATTATTAAGTCACGGGCACGTTGTCCCCCCACAGAAAGTTTGGGGAAACGAAGGAAAAAGGTGAGGAGACTCAAGTCATCTGTGAATTCCTCCAGCAAACCCACAGGCTGCCAAGACTTCGCCCTTGGTGTTGGCATCCGAGTGAGCGGGCCACCCGGGACCCTGCTTCCCCCACCTCACACTGACGCCAGAGGGGTCAGAAGGCCACTCGGAAGACGGAAGACACCTCTGGTCCTTGTTCATTCCCCACCCTTGTTCACGCGTCCAACCGCAGTGTGCAGGGCCCAGGTGTCCATGGAGGCCGGGCTGGGAAAGCCTGGGGACAGGAAGCGTGGCACCCCCGAAGCAAGGCCCTGATCCCCGGAACCTGGGAGCACTCCCTCCCACAGGCCAAGTGTTTGCAGACAAAACCCAGTCAACAGTCTCCAGATGAGATGATCCTGGATCATTCGAGGAGGTGGGAGGGGGCCAACGCCTTCGAGAGAGTCCCAATAAGAGGAGCCCCCGGAGGTCAGACTTCCGGAGGAGAAACAGATGTGAAGGCAGAGACTGGAGGGAAGCGGCCGCAAGCCAAGGTCCCTGGTGCCACCAGAAACTGCACGGGGCGGAGGACAGATCCCCCTCCAGAGCCTCCTCGGGGAGCACAGCGCTGACCACACGGCCATCAGATCTCGGCCCCCACAAGTGTAAGTGAGGACACCTGTTGTCTGAAACTGCGCTGGTGGTAACTGGGGACAGCACCGGCGTGCTCGCTGCTTCTTGGAGAAGCAGGACCAGCGGGAGACTGCAGGGAGAGAGGGGCCTGGGACTGCGAGGCAGGCCAGCCCCAAGGTCTGCAGGGCACCGCCAGCCGCGTAGCTACAGCGCCCGAGTCTGTTGGGGCTGCTGGGACAAAACTGCACAGGCGGGGGGCTCGTAAACGCAGGAACGGCCCTCCCCCGGCTCCGGAGACTCCGGAAGGCTGCGAGCGGAGAGCTGGCGTGGGCAGCTGGGGACTTCGTGCCGCGTCCCTGCGTGGCGGAAGGGACCAGGGAGCTCTCCGAGGCAACTCTTCTGACGGCACCAAACCATCTCTCCCAAAAGCCCCACCTCCCAACAGCATCACCTTGGGGGCTAGGTGTCAGCATATGAATTTCGGGGACGCACACCCAGACCACAGCACTGTCCTGCAAGGGCAGGAAAGAGGCAACGTCCCAGTTCAAAGGCAGGCAGGCAGGAAGAATTCTCTCCTCCCTGAGGGAGGCCAGCCTTTGCTCTATCCAGGCCTGTGACTGATTGGGTGAGGCCCACCCTCGGCAGGGAGGGCACTCGGCTTTACTCTCTGCTTTACTCGCTCTCCCAGTTTAAATGTTAACCTCATCCAGGGACCCTCAGAAACACCCAAAGCAATGTCTGACCAAATATCCGGGCACCCCAAGGCTCGGTCAAGTTGGAGCACAAAATTGGACATCACAGGGCCACCTGGGTGGCCCAGTTGGTTAAGCGTCCGACTCTTGGTTTCAGCTCAGGTCATGATCTCACAGTTCATGAGTTCGAGCCTCGCCTCAGGCTCTGTGCTGACAGTGAGGAGTCTGCTTGGGATTCTCTCTTCCTCGCTCTCTCTCTCTGCCCCTCCCCACTTGCTTTCTATCTCTCTCTCTCTCGAAATAAATAAATCAACTTAAGACAAAAAATTAGGCATCACAGGTGTCATAGGAAACTAATACAGGGCTCACACCCCAGGGTAAGGAGCTCTGTCTTTGTCCCGAGGGCAATAGGGAGCCACAGAAGAGTACTGAGCAGGGAAGCATCAGGGGCTGATCGTATGTGACAAAGACCCTGGGCCGTGACTGGAAGGGGAGACCGGGGTGGGGGAGGCCCAGGCACGGCTGTAGGGATGCAGAGTGAGATGGACCTGGGAGGGAACAAGCAGGTCCAGGCGGCAGGACAGGAAACGGAGGGGACAGCAGACGGGAAGTGGCCGTGGAACCCCAGGCTCCACCGAACGAGGGGGGACCGAGGTGTCCCAGTGTTCACCACCTCTGCGCCGTCCGCACTGACACCGCTGTCAGGACGCTGTAGCAGGGCCCCAGGGGACTGGGTCCCGCCCCTACATGGGGAGCGCGACCCTGCGGGGATGACCTCAGCTCGGCCAAGCCCATGACTCTGTGGCTGCCCCCCACCCCCACCCCCACCGCCGCCGCCCCCCAACCACTGGACTTGGGGGGGGAGGGGGGGTGAAATGCATCTTTTTTACCGGAGGAAATGAAACCTCACCTCGCCTCCACTGTAACAAACTAACTTTCTCTGCTAAATGGGGCATAATGAAATCCAGCCCCAGAGCCTCATTTCCAGGCAACTTTATTCATTGTTATTTTTATTCCAAGAATTCCTTGGCATTTTCTGGGAGCCACTGAAGTGTTTAATAGCTGCCTAAGTAACAATGTATCCTGTTTGGAGCAAGCCCCAGGAGCGAATAGTGGCCCCGGGGCCTATCCCGGGAGGACACATGAGGTCAACAGGCCACAGGGCAGAGCGAGGGGCACCTGGCCGGCCCCGGGGACCGGATGCGGCCGGGTTTCGGGGCCGCCGGCTCACTGGGCAGGGTGACTTCTAAACCGGGGAGAGGGCGCAGTCAGGCCACTGGCTTCCCAGGGTTGCCTCACGGGGGAAAGGCACCCAGCCTCTACCATCCCCTCTCAGCGGCCAAGCCAGAGGGCACCTCGCGTGCAGGGGCAGCGAGAGAAGGGCAGGGTCTGCCTCTGCTCTGTGTCAAGCACGGGGACCCCAAGGCAGCAAGAGAGGGCCAGGAATGAACAGACAGAAGGGAGGGCAGCTAGATGTCAGAGAGGAGGCCGACGTCACAGCCAAGCGACACGTGGCCTGGAATCTGGGGACAAGGGACATACAGAAGGGACTCACAGGTGGAGGCCAGGCCACCTGGAGGCGGACAGTCTAGACACAAGGAGCGTGGCAGCCAGGTGTGAGGCTGGCAGCGAGCAGCTGGGGCGGGAGCGGTGTGGGGGTACCTTGGGGCGTCCAAGAGGCGCAAAGGGGTTCAGGGTGCCGGAGTCAGGAGGGAGCTTGGGGATGGGGGTCAGCCGCACACGGGGGTCGCCCTGGGCACGCCTTCGACAGCCCGTCCGCTGCCCACGTCCCCTCGGTCCACTCCGCGCGTGGCCGGCCGGGCCCTCCCGGCTTGGGGGGCTTTCAAGGAGGTCCGGCCGGTATGTTTCCCATTCCTGTTGCTTAAATCATTAAACGGCACTTTTGTAAGAGTCACTCGATGCTCAGGAAGTCTTTTGAAGGCTTCAAAGAGCTTTTTAATAAGCGTTTCTAATCCTTTTCTCTTAAAAACAGGAAGTTACACTTTGCCAATCGTAAACACCAGAAGGTCCGAGTTTGGTTGGCGATGCAGACGCCACAGACTCCCGATACTGGCTGAACCCCCCCCCCGCCCGAGGCTTGGCCAGGGCTCCCGCGCCCAGCATGCTCTCAGCTAAGGACAGCCCGGGCGCCTGTGGGGGTCCCAGGGCCCAGGTGGACAGTGTTCATCCACAGGCCACGGCACAGGCGACCCCCCCCCTGAGGAGGGATGTGCCGTGGCCGTGGCCGGCAGGGGTCCTTTCCACGAGTCCCTCTCCTGAGAGTGGCCCCACCATCACCCACATCAGAAGCCCCAGAGTCACCCTCAGCGGCCACCCATCCCCAGCCCAGTCCCCTGCTGCTGCCCTTCCGACTCTCTAGGTCTGGCCCCACTGCTCCCCTGCAGAGACCCTGTCCTGGAACACCTGCGGCGGCGGGGCGGGGGGGGGGGGGCACACAGGACCAGGCAGAGGCCGGCCTGCCAAGCCTGTCTGTGTGGCCTTGGCTCTCCACTCCAACACCACCAAATACACTGTGACTCCCTACCTACCCCATACCTTTCCCTCTGCCTGGTCCTTCCACTTTCCCACACAGCAAACTCCTATCCATCCCTCAGTGCCCCTCCTCTCTGAAGCCCTTTCCTGGCTCCCGAGGCAACCTTTCCCCTCCGATCCCAGAGCCTGTGTGCCGCCCGCCTTCAAGCCTCTGCGATGCTCCGAGCACACACTGAATGTCACTGCAGAAGTACTGATGTATTTGTCACCCCACTAAACAGAGAAACCCTCCGAGGTAGGACAGTGTGTTTTCACCTCTCCCCCACAGCCTGGCACACAGCCACCGCTCCACCGGCAGGGTCACTGGGCCACCCATCAGGGGGGCTGTCCCCAGGCTCAGGACTCAGGCTCTGACTCCAGCCTGGGGTCTGGGCCCCCCTAGAGAAGGACAGCCCCTGTACCTGCCAGGCCAGAGGGTGCGGTCCAGCCTTGCCCCGCCCTCTTCCCTTCAACTGTCTGCGGGGGCATCCGGGAGGGAAACTTCTCCCTTCCAGGTTCTTCGGCTGATCTAATAATTAAATGGACACAAGACAGACTAACAGAAGGGGAAAAAAAAACCTATTCAATTTCGTGTGTACAAAAACCCCAAAGAAACGAGGCTCAAAGAAGTGACCAAAGGAGGCAGGTGTTGTACCTTTTAGAAAAAGATACAAGAAATTCGTGACGAGCTGACAAGGCAAAGGGGTTTGGTAGATAAATGGTGAAAAGAAACAAGGGTTGTTTGTGCAGCCTGCTCGGCCCCCAGTTCCCCGTCTCCGGCTCCAGGAGGTCTCTCTGCTGGTGCGGGGCAGGGTGGGGGGGGCACCTGTCACAGGGCCCGAGGGATTTCTTCCCTGCTTTCGGGGGCACAGAGGAGGTCAGAGCATCCTTCCTGCCCCCGCTGTGTCTTAAGGAACTTTACTTCGAAAAAATCAATACGCCAAAGTGGCAGCATTGGGGGCGGCAGATTTTCTCCCCTTAGGGGCTTGGAGCCACCAGCTCAATTCCTACATAAAGTGTAGCAGGAAATACTTCACGAGAGAATTACCCGTCTGTGCCCACAGCACCCCCACCGCCAGGGACCAGGCGCTCTCGGTCCGGTGGCCAGGCCCGGCGGCAGCACCTGCCATGTGGCTGCTCTGGCCCAGCCTCCCTCCTGGGGCGCCAGGGACTCAGCCCGGACCCCGAGGAAGCAGCCCCTTCTCCCTGGGGCCTGCAGGGAAGGGGGCTGGAGGCCCCCTGCGGCTGGAGAGAGAAAGGGGGGCTGCCCTCGCTCAGGAGGGGTGCAACCCCGTTGCGTGCACTGGGAATGCAGTGGCCGCACAAACCCCAGCTCGGAGCCGGATCTGAAGACCTCTCACGTCAGCTTCCGGGTCACTCAGGCACTAATCTCTCTGTCAGCCATTCAACAAGGCTGCTCCGGCCCCTCTTGCGTGTGTGTGGCAGGTACAGAGGTGGTCTGGGGACCACCCTGCCCTCCGGCGAGCCCCAGCCCAAGGCAGACACATCCAGAAACAAACAATTACTGTCCAGAGTGCCCAGAGCCATCCTGTCCACCCCAGCACAGGGCCTGGCACGTATTAGGTGCTCAGCAAAGGTTTGTTGAATGACTGAGTGCTGTAGTAAAGGCCCACAGGGAAATGAGGGCCCAGAGAGGTGGCCAGCAAGGAGCAGGGCCCAACCCTAAAGGCGCAGGCGGTCTAAGTGACCCCATCCAGGGTGCAAAGGGACTCTGGCATGGGGGGTTGGGTCCACACTTCGGCACGGTGGGAGACGCACCACGGCTGGGACAGGGACACTGCATGCAGGCGTATCATGGGTGGGACTGTGTGTGACAGACCCCAAAATGACAGTGGCTCCAACAGATAAAAGCTCACCTCTCACGCGGAAGTGTAGGCTAAAGAAGGAGCCCTGCTCCACAAAGTCCTAGCGGTCTGGCCGCCTCTCCTTCCGCTGTGACTTCCCCGGGTGGGGCCGGTGACTGGCTGGCCGGTCACAACCCTGAAGGAGTGAATCGCACAGATCTCACTGGCCAGACACAGTCACATGGGCACACTTAGCTGTGAGGGGAGCTGGGACACGCAGCTTCGGGGACAGCCTGGACTCCAGGACAGTGGCCGTCAGGGGGACAGCTGGCAGGCTCTGCCGTGGACCCTGACCAGGAAGCAGCCCAGGTGTCACTTCTGGCCAAGGAGATGGCATAGACCGAGAGAGAAGGTCCATTAGAGCAGCTGTGTGAGGGTGACCTGCCTGGGGGGACACCCTGATGGGGATGTCCCAGGGATGCTGCAGGTGGGACACAGAGGCAGGGAGTGGGCAGTGCTGCATGGTGACTAGGACAGGAGGGGACATGAGATGGGGGGGCCTCAGACAGGACCCTGGGGCAGAAGTGGGTGGGGACGGCAGGGGGGCAAGGACAAGGGACAGCATCCTGTGGCCCAAAGGAAGAGAAGGAGCAATGGGAGGCAGTGGCCACTGACAGACTCCGGGCAGGTGTGTGCCCTGCAGGTCCCCGGCCCCCACCCCCCGGGCAGGCGTGCGCCCTCCAGGTCCCCAGCTGAGACCGGCTCCCACAAGATGGTGTCAGGGTGGGGCGCAGACTGGAAGGGCCTGAGGACGGAGCAGGCAGTGACACCCCAGAAGACAGAAGACCAAGCAGGGTGTAGACAGAAATGGGGAGAGCAGAGGTGCAGACCCAGGAGCAGGGCCTGATCTGCCCAGCCCTGAAGACAGCCAGCCCTCTGCCCCCAGGGGCAAGGGGTGGCCTGGGGACATGGAGGCCCCTCCCCGTGCCCCCCAGCCCCAGCCCCCACCCAGGCCACTGCCCCGACCTTCCCATTGGGAAGGGGGGCACTCGCTCCAAGCAGGATCCTGTATAAAAGATTCTATCTGCATGACCTTCCTGGACCCTGCAGGGCCCCCCCCCCCCCACCGAGAGGTGAAGGTCGCTGAAGGTCGGCTGCTGGAGAGCATCTGCCGGGTGGGCAGGTGCAAGACAGGTGTCCCCATTCCTTTTTTAAAGACCAGAAATCAGGGGCTCAGAGAAGCTGACCTCTCCCAAGGTCACCTAGCAACAGGGCAGTGCTGGGCCAGTGTCGGGCCACCTGTCCCAGGCCACCGTCTCCCAGCAGGGCCCTGTCCTCAGGCGGTGTGGTGGCCACTCCGTGACCCGCAGAACAGAGCAGCCTGGACAGAAAGGGGGCACCGGGGGGGGGGGGTGCAGGAGCCCCAGGAAGGCCCAGCAGGTCTGAAAACCCTGTGCAGGATTCTTCCCCGGAACTGGGCAGGTGGTACCTTGCCCATCTTCTTCCCACCCCCTCCACCTCTCCCCTCCTCTCCTGCCAACGACTCCATAACCTTAGCTGCCCTGCGACTCTGGGGACCCGGCCAGCCACCGACTGCCAGTTCCTGGAAAGGCCGCGGGAGCAGACCAGGCAGAGGTCAGACCAGCAGCCTGGGTCCCTCTGGAATCCCTTCCATTTCCAGGAAAATTGCAAAACATTTGAAGAACAAATGGTCAATTCCTCATAATCCTTCCCCATTGTCCTGAAAAGAAGCATTTGGGGAGAGGGGGCTTCCTGGTCCCCCAACCAAGCCATCCCCAGACGGCCCTGGAGGGGCAAGGATGGCCAGAGTGGTCAGAGTGGGCCAAGGGAGGGGGCAGCTGGGGCCCCAGAGGCGGCCCCCTCCAAGGAGACGGCAGCTGCAGGGCTGTGAGCTTCCAGAACCCCTTAGCAGCTGCTCCCCGGAGCCTTTTCCTACTCTCTGCCTGTCCCCCTCCCCTCACAGCCCCCAGCCCCCCACCAAGTCACAGCCCAGCCACAGCCCAGCCTCAAAGGGCAGGAGCCAGGACAACCCACTTACATTTGCCCCACGGGGTGGGGGGTAGTTGTCAAGGATGGCCCCGCCCCAGTGTTCGCCCCCTATGGAATCCCCTCCCCTCGATTGTGGCTGGACCCCAAGACTCTAAAAAGCGTCGAGACGGCGTTCCCGCGAACAGACTACGGAGGCCAGGACTCCGGTCTTGACGGCCCCCGTGCACCAGCATGCTGAGCTGTCACTCAGGGAGCTGTCACTCAGGAAACTGTCATATTGGAGGAGCCCAGCGCAGCCCCTGTCCTCAACCACCTGGGACAGCTTGGAAGTTGATCCTTCCCCAGCTGGATCTCGAGACAGACGCCACCCTGAACGACACCTCAACTGCAGGCTGGGACAGACCCAAGCAGGGGACCCAGTTAAGTGACATCCAAAGTCCTGACCCACAAAAACTGTGAGATCATGAAGGCCACTGGTTTAAGCCACGAAGGCTGGGGGAACTTTGTCACACAGGTAACCAATACAGGTAGTGTGGGACAAGGCGGGGTCAGAGGCTGGCTTTGTGGTCTTCATGCTGTTCCGTGACCTCAGAAGCACTGAGCAGTGCCATCCCCTGTAAACCGGACATGGCAACCTCCCTCCGCAGAGGGTCCCATAAAGGCCAAAAACCAGACCCGGCGGCACCCCACGGCCACAGTTGCCACAAAAGAGCTCAACAGACCCTCGGGGTGCAGGACAGACTGGCCAGCGCAGGCTCGAGGCAGGAGAACGGGGGTATTGGATGCATTTCCCAGCAATTCACTCTGCCCTGAAATGCTCACCCCGGAGGCAGCGACACAGCTACCTGGAGGGCAGGCAGATGGCCTGGGCACTGTCAGCTGGACCACTGACTCTCACAAGCTTGGGCACACCACATCCCCTCATGGAGCCTCAGTTTCTCCAAATAGGTAGTTCAGAGCTTCCCAAAGGGACCTAACACGTGATTTTAAAGAGCATCCCCCAAAATATTTCTATTTCCATAGTTATTTATGTCCACATATATTGGAAAAAATATGTACACAACTGGCATACCAAACCCTGAGTTCCAGATCCTATTGCTTAGATCATAAGCATTAAAGCTTAAAAAGCAAGTTGGTTTAAATAAAAACATTAAGCACATGATTAAACTGATGGTGCAAGGACGCGACATAAATCAGGTTGTGAGATTCTGCTGACTCGTATCTGTTGACGGAGGAACAACCTTTCCTACGTCTCGGCTACTGTTATCTTGTATCTTTTCGTGACAGCCAGCCGCCCATCCACACTCACGCAAGTAGCCAAGCAGCTACGGAAAGATGTTCAAGGCAGCGAGAATAGCAGGTGCCAAGGCCCTGGCGCAGGAACAGAGTTGGTTCCTACCCAAGGCTTCAGGGGCTTTGCACTTGCCCAAACTGCTCCCTTGAGGTACAGCGACTAAAACACCTGGGAGCCCACCAGCTGGCCCCTCCCCTCCCTGTGCCCCCCTGAAGCAGTCATTCATTGTGGGAAACTGTGCTGCGGAGGCAGGGGGTCCCCCGGGGGCAAAGCCTGTGTAACCTGTGTGTCCCGGTGCCCAGCCCCCATCTGGCAGAAGAGAGGTCTCCAGTGGATGCAAAGGAGGGGCTCTGTTGACCTGTGACCTCTGCATCCAGACACCCGGTGGGCAGAGGGGCAGCCACGTTCAGAGGAGGCCAGAGGGCAGGGCCAGGGTGGCCCGGGGCTCTCTGCTCCTAGAGGGGGTAGACCACAGGCTGCCAGGGGGCAGGACTGGGAGGCCGAGGGCAGTGAGTGCCAGCACTGAGGGGGACAGAGGAGGGAGGGAAAAGGGGCCCCAGGGTGAGGTCTGGGCAAAGGTGCTGCCTTATCTCCCCGGGAAGAGCCCGGGCCCCGGCTAGGGTCCCCACAGATCTCTCTGCCTCCTCGCTGCCAGGGCCTCTGCGCCCACGGGCTGGTTCGGCGCAGGGCAAACTCCACAGCCGGGCTGACTTCTCGCCGGGCCTGGGCCCCAGCTCTCCTCGTGGGTCCCCACCGCCCCACCCAGGCCTGTCCCGTCCACACTTTGGACTCCTGACTCTAGGGAAATTGCCAGGCAAGGCTCTAGGATGCCAGCTGGGCCTCCCACCCACCCCCGTCCCCCAATCCTCTAGGACGACCCTAGATCACCCACGCGTTCCCAGGGCAGCGTGAGGCCAGGCCCTGCTCCCGGGAGCTCACGCTGAGCGCCTCGGCTTCAGACCACACTACAGGGCAGGAGCCTCGGTTTTCCTGGAGAAATGCGGACGAGGGGGGAAAGGAATCTCAGGAGACGCTCTGTGCTGGGGGGAAACTCCTGGCTCGGGGAGGCTGGGCCGCAAGAAAATTGTGACTTTTTTGTCAATATGACGCATCTGGCAGCGGTTGGGGTGGGGGGCACGGCTCGGGGACGCGTGTGGGACACCTTTCCATTCGCGGCTCAGCTGCAGAACATTCCTGGGTGTTAGCGAGCACAACCTCATGTCCAGCCCCTACCGCCTTCCTGGCAGCCCTCCCCTCGCCCGCCCATCGCCACTCCCCGCCCCTCCCCATTCCAGCCCCCTCTCCCCACATCCATGCGGGGTCTTCATTCCGTGAGCATTTATCCAGCCCCTGTCGTGTGCCGGGCGCCACAGGGCGGCTGGGGTTTCAGCGGTGACGGGGATGGACCCCTACCCACCACGGAGGGACATCTGCAAAAGCCGTCGGACCCCGTCAGCTCCCACGAGGGATGTTGCTCAAACCGACCGCTGACCACGGCGCCTTCCTCTGTTTTAACACCTTCAGTGGCTCACCATCACCCTCCGGAAAAGGCTAGACCCTGCGGTTGGGACAGTAACAGCCCCCAAAGGTGGCCTGTCCTCCGGGAAACCGTGGACATGTTCTCTTCCCTGGCAGAAGGGATTTTGCAGAGGGGATTAAGTTAGGGAGATGGCCGTGGATTATCTGTCCTCATGAGGGGCCTTTAAATGTAGAAGGAGGAGTTACGAAGCCTCCAGAAGCTAGATAAGGCAAGGAGACAGATTTGCCCCTGCAGCCTCTAGAGGGAACACAGCCCTGTGTGGACTTCTGACCTCCAGAGCTGGAAGGTAATAAATGTGTGTTGTTTCAAGCCACTACACCTGTAGTAACTCGCTGTTATGGCAGCAAGAGGAAACCAGTACCACCCCAACCCCTTCCCGGAGTCCCGAGAGGCCTGCCCTGCTTCCAGGCTTGAAGGAGCCCCTCCCCTCCCCCCGCCGCCCTGAGCTCCCCAACCCTTGGCCTTCACTCCTGCTTCCCTTCTGTCTGACATGCTTCTCCTTCCAGGACCTGGCCAGCCACTCCTCCCCCACCTAGATCTCATTCCAGTGTCCCTAATGGAGCCTTCTAGATCTCCAGGAGTCTCTGAGCAATTGAGGGATTTGTTGGAAGGTAAAGGAGTGGCCTCCAGACCTTGAAAGGGACCAGCCTGGGCTTTCCAAAAGCCCCGAGCCTCAGAATGAAAGCACAGTCCCTGGAGGGCCGCTCAGGGTGGGCTTGGCAGTGATCGTCCCCTGGCTCTTGGATTCTTCCACTCCAGACCCAAGTGTGGCTACACACGCACCCAGGGTCAAGATGAGGTGGGACCCCTTGACTGATGGTTCTGCCCTGATCTGAGGGCCCCAGAAAAGGCTGGAATTTCAGAAATGTACAACCAGCAGGTGTCCCCTGCCCCTTCTGGGCCATCCCCAAGGGCTGTCACCCCCATCAGGGTACATTTCACCCTGGCAGCCCCGTAGTCCCTCATCCCGCCACGAGCCCCCTGAGGACATAGCTGAGTGCTCACCCCCGCTTGTGACCCCTCACTGGGCCGTCTGCCCTGCACTTTCCTGAGCAGGGGCTGGGGAAGCTAGTGGACGTGGGCACCGGGCACCGGAGGAGAAGCCACGCCAGGAATGCTGCCCACAGCTGCGGGGAGCCCGGGGGCCGAGGGCTCTTGGGATGGGGATGGACATCAGCCTCCCCACAGGAGGACACAGTCCTGCAGCGCAGACAGAGGAGCCTGGAGACGCACGCTCCCTGAGCGTCAGCACCCCACACCTGTAAGCAGCCTTCAGACCAGTCTCCCCTCCCTGGGTCTCAGTTCATCTCTAAAAAGGGTGGCGTCAAGGGGTGCCTGGGGGGCTCAGTCAACCGTTAAGCATCTAACTCGGGCTCAGGTCATGATCTCACGTTTCCGGTTCGTGGGTTCGAGCCCCGCGTCGGGCTCTGTGCTGACAGCTCGGAGCCTGGAGCCTGCTTCGCATTCTGTGTCCCCCTCTCTCTCTGCTCCTCCCCTGCTTACGCTGTCTCGTAATAAATAATAAATACAATTTATTATTATAATAATACTAATAAATAAAAAGGGTGGCTTCGAGCAT
>CM053560.1:3061386-3071571 GCA_028646485.1 Cryptoprocta ferox | reverse complement strand
GTCCCCACTGAAAGGCTGGTGGCCTCCTCTTCACACCTCCTCGTGGGCCCGTGAGGAGGCAGGTGCCGGGAAGTGCCTGGCACTCCGTGGGGGGGGGGTCAGGTCGGGGGGGGTGGGGGCAGGCAATGGGGCTGCAAAGGGAAGCGGCGGGGGGGTGGGCTCGGAGGCCAGGCCAGGGGGTTTGACGTTCGGTATCCTGAACAGAGAGCAGCTTTGCAAACATGACTCTGGAAGAGGGAGAGGAGGAAGTAAGGTCAGGGGCGCAGAGGCCCGGGAGGAGGCGGCCACCACGTCCCCTGAGACGCTACGTGGCGAGGAGCAGCCGAAGCCAGCAAGCCGCGTGATCTGACCGGGCATCCGGGAAGACTGCCCGGAGGAGGCAGCCCCAAGGTTATGCCAGCCAAACGAGGCAGCGGGAGGGCTTGCCCCAGGGGACCGGCAAAGGAAGGAGGGGTGAGCCGAAGCCAGGTGATGCCCAGGGCAGCCGGGACCCGCCTGCGCCTGGAGGTGCCCCCACCCCGGGCCCTCGGGGCACCCCGGGAGCAGACGCTGTGCCTGGCGCCACGCCCACGTTCCCGTGGACCCCCCCCCCCCGGCCAACTCCAAGTGGAGACCAGCCCAGGGAAGGCTGAGCACTGAGGCCACACGGCAAGGGCTCGGGCTCCACGGTCAGACCCAAAGTACCCGGCGCTGCGGGCCCTTCCGGGCCTTTGAGACGTCCCTCAAAATTCACCTTCAGCCTGGACCCGGCGAGGCTTTTCCTCCTGAAAACGGGGCCGAAGACCGAGAACGGCTTTATCCACAGCCTATCCTCGAGGCCTCCCTTATGAAGCGGGAAGAGTTACCCCATTGAACAGAGAGACAAACTGAGGCCAGAGAGGTGAAGTCGTGTGCCCAGGTCACACAGCCAGGGGGCGATGGGCAGGATTTGCATCCGGGTCTCTGACTGGCCCCGGTTCCCACGATCCTCCTCCTCCTCCCCTCCCCCGCCCCCTCCCCCGCCGCTTTCCTGGCTCTCTCTCAGGAAAGAGAACATGCTCTGAGTCTCTGTTTCCCTGGGAGAAATCCATTTTCAGAATCTGGAGGTGTTGAAATGTGTTCTTTTTTCCTCTCCAAAGAGCCCTTCTTGAGGACAGAGGTGCCCCAAGAATCCCTCTGAGGCCACCACCGGCCAGCCTAGAGCCTGGGGCTGCCCATGGGGGAGGGCATGGCCCCCGCAGCGGGCCCCACGCAGGGTCTCGGGGGGTGACCTCATCCAGCCTGGCACGATGGGCGGCCCGGCTGCTCCGGGAGCTCAGGACACGCCTGTGACCTCCAGCCCCAACCCCAGAAGACACCCCTCTGCCCCTCCAGCCCGCCTGCTTAGCAAGTGTCCCCGGAGCAAGGCAGTCACTGGCCCCACCCGCCCGGCAGGGGTGCCCGGGGCAGTTCCACGCTGCCTCCCCCAGACTGTCCCTCTCTCAGTGACAACTGGGCCACGATGGTCACAGAATTCTGACGCTGCGCAGGGCGCAGGCATTGCTGCGAGCATCTGCTGGCCCACAGAGCCAGCCCTGGCGAGCGTGGTTGTGGCCACAGAAGGTCACTTGCAGAGTAGAGAAGGGAGGGAGAGGGCAGGTGCGGAGGGGACACACGGAGGGGGGAGGGGAGGACGAGGGACAGGAGAGAGGGCAGGGAAAGGGTGGAGGGAGAGGAGGGAAGGGAAGGGGAAGGAGGGGGCAGGGGTGAAGGGGGCAAGGGGAGGGGGGAGAGAGGGGGACAGAACGGGAGGGGGAAGGGAAGAAGACAGTTGGGCAGGACGGCTTCCGCACATGTGTGCACGCTTCTCCTTCAGGCCTTTGTCCCAACACAGTCCCCAGGTCTGGCCTCCCCCCTCCATCCTGTCCCTGCCCGCTCCACAGGTGTCCCTGACCACAGCGTCCCAGGGCCGGATTGGTCTCACCTAGGCTCCCCCCACCCCGCCACTGGGGTCTGCAAGGAGGCCGCCTGCCGACTGGTCACGCCCGGTGGGGACCCATGGCAGGCCTGGGGGCTTGAGGGACAGTTCCTGGAGTTCCTAGAGCCTACGTCCCAGAATCATGGACGCATAGACTCCCAGGCTTAAGCCTGGAGGGCCCAGCAAGGTCAGTCAAGGCCACCCCCAGGCCCCCGCAGCGCCCCAGGAGCTGTTCTGGCTCTCGGTCACCTTCAGGGCGGGAAGCAGGCTCCACGAGGGCTGCCCCGGGGCAGCAGGTGAGGACGCTCACAGGCTGGTCCCCTGGGAACCTCCCTCAGGGCAGACAGGTCGTGATTCTGCCTCTCCCCGTCCCCCCTCCCCCCCAGAAGGCTTAACCATAACAGGCTCCAGTTCCAGATAACTCCCCCCAGGAAACACCCCCCTGGGCAGAGAAGGGAGGCAGGGCCATGGGTCCTGGCCCAGAGGGACCCCACCCCTGCCTGTGGCCCCTCTTGCCAAGGACTTATCCAGCAGGCCAGCAGACAGGTGACGGGCAAGCTCAGCAGAGTCACAGAAGGAGATCACACACCCAACTCCTGCACCCTTGCACCCACCACCCCCACTAAACGGAGCCTGTAGAAGCTTCCGGAAAGAGGCAAATGTTAGTGGCAGGGACTAGGCCTGCCTCCCAGACTCTTCCGTCTCTCGGTCTCTCTCTGACACCGAGCCCTGAACTGGAAGTCCCTTTCCACCTCACCAAGTCCATCCCCATCACGCAGGTGAGGACGGAGGCCCGGAAGGGCACGGACGTTCCCCTAAGCACTGTCAAGTGCCTCAGCTAGCCCACAGCGCCACCTGGACCACAGGAGGTGGGCCTCCCTGCTGTCCCTGGAGCGGTGAGGGGGGAGGGGCAAGGGAGAAGGCAAGACATTACCTACCGGAAGGCGTCATCCCTCAAGACGGGGCTTCTGAGTCTGGTCCAGCAAGGGCAGGGGGGTGGGGCTGGGGTGCAAGCGCCGCCAGAAGCCCGGGTTCCAGTCCTGCTCGTCCCTGGGGCACAGAGTTCTCGCCCGCCCCCGTGCCCCTTGCTCTGCGCGTGGCTCTGCCCCACGGTGCTCCTCGCGGTGCTCGCCCACGGCTTCCCTGAGCCAGTGCGATGGGGCAGACTGCCCTGGTCGGTGCCTTCCCACAAGCCCGTGCACGGGGGCGGCTTGCTCTCTGTGGCCCTGCCTTCCCCACGAGACCAGGCCTGGGCACGCCGGCCGGGGGGCGAGCAAAGCCACCGCCGTCCCCGCCGGGGCCGTCCTCGGGCGCCCAACCCCGGGGAGCCCGGCAAGAAAACCCGGGCCGGCTGAATCCCGCAGCACGTGAGAGACAAGCACGCGTCGTTGTGTGGCTGTCACCCCCCCCACGTCACTCTGGCAACAGGTGGCCTGCAGAGTCCCTAACGCACCAGATGAGACGGCCTGCTCTGAGATGCGCCGGCAGGCCCCTCGAGGAGGTTCAGAGAGACCAAGGGCTCTTCCGAGGTCACACTGGGAGGGGCTCCCGCTCTGGAAGCTCTCCTGGGACCCACCCCCGCGGGGTGCTGGCCTGGCAGACAGGGTGAGTCGGTCCCAGCCTGCCCTCCGGGAGCCCACGGCCAGTGAGGGAGACACAGACAAGCAGAGAACGCGGACCCGTTCAGGCATTTTGGAAAGTAAGGAGGAGGGGACAGGCGTACCGAGCCCTGAAGGATGAGGCCAGTTTCTGCAGCGGGAGAATGAGGAAGCAAGGGGGCCTTCTTGGTGGTGGCCACACGGTCACCACGATCAGTCCCCGCTCACGGCCCAGGGCAACCTGACCCTCGAGGTGCAGGTGAGTTTCATACTTGCTGGGATGGGACCCCTGCCACCCCCTTACGCCGGATCAGATGCTCGCAGAGGAAAAGCAGTCACACAGTTGCCGCCCCAGCCCCCAGCCCCCCGCCCCGGCCACCTGAGAAGAAAGCGAAACCCACCTGAGAACGCAGCGGGCACACAGGGATGGGAGCCCAGGGGAGGCAGGGCCCTGGCAGCCTCGGCCGAGACACAGCTGGGCCTGCAGGCAGGGCTTCGCCTGGACTTTTTCACCCCTTGGAGCCAGTAAATTCCTTCTTAGCTCAAGTTCGTTTGGATGGGGTTTCTGCCATGTGCAAACCTAAAGGGCCCCATCAAAACACAATTACTGGAAACAGAGGGGCGTCCGGGGGCCCAAAGACTTCACAGAGTGGGCTTCCAAGGGGAGGAACCCCCAACTTAGAGACCTGGCGGGGTCCGGGCAGCCTTCCAGCAGGACCTTTCGGGGGGGGGGGGAGGAGCGGACAAGCTGGGAGGCACCTGGACGCGGGTCCCGAGGCGCCAGGGAGCAGCTGGGACACGCGTGTGCAGCGCCTCGCGCGTGCCGGAGCTCAGCGCTGGCTGGCGCTGTGATTTCCACACAGCTCGTGTGTCCCTGTGTGCACACGAGCAAACCTTTTCTCACGATAAGTCTCGGGTTAGGGCTGAAAGTTCTGCCCAGTTTACAGGTAACCTGCCAGAGACCAAGGGGCGTGTGGAGGCAGAGCTGCCCGGACATAGCCCTTCCTGCCCTTTTGTGTCCTTCGCCTGCTCCAGAAGGTCCCATGGAAGACGAGGAACGTTCCGTGCACACCCGTGGAGGGACGTCCAGGGCGCTCCCTCCCTGAGCAAGCCTACCTCTCCCAGGGCCCCCGCCAGGCTGGGGGGCTCCTGGGGGACAGACAGCGTGCCTGACTCCCTCGTGTACCAAGGACCGCTGTGGGAGCCCGGCGTAGAGCAGGGCTTCAGGGCGGGGGCCCCAAAAGAGCAAAGGGCTCAGAAGGACCCTCACAGCTTAAAACGGCCCAGGGCTGCGGTGAAACATGGCCAGCGGGCACCCCCCCCATGGCCTCACCAGGGCCCCTCCTCCCTGAGCTCTCCCTGCCAGCACGCACGTGCGCGCGCACACACACGTGTGCATGCACCTGGCATTGCCCGGCACACACAACACGTTCACGACGTCAGGCTCACCTCTCAGTTGAAAAAGTTGAGGGACAGAGAAGCAAAGGGACTTGGGGTGTCTGTCTCTCTGCCGGCGGGTGGTACCCCAGCTTTTTCAAGGGAGGGTGAGAAATGGACGAGGCAGATGGACTCAAAGGCGGCCCGCAGCCAGCCGCAGGGTTCTGTCCATCACACACCAGTGGCCCAGCACCCCCAGAGCCCCTCCAGCCCCACGAAGGCCCCAGGCCCCCACACAGGGCCTCTGGCAGGCGCCGGCTCACCCTCCAGAGGGGCCTGGCCGGGCACCAGGGAGCTGTGTCTGGGCTCACGGTGGGAACGCCCGAGCCCGGGCTCTGAGGGGTGCGGTGGGCCAGAATGTGGGGCCCAGAGCCGTGGCAGGGGCAGGGCAGGCGAAGGAAAGGCCGGGCGGGAGCCAGGAACAAGGCCACAAGGCCGCAGGTGCCTTCTGTCTTCCAATGGGGGGGCTCGCCAGCCCCGAAGCCGCATGCAGGTCCTATAAAACATCTTCTGGAGTGGCAGAGGGACAACACAGGGAAAGCACTGGCGAGCAGCCACCCAATCTCCTTGCCATGTCGACCAGGCCTGAGGGAGAGAAGGGACATGCCCAGGCCACATGGCAGGTGGCCTGGCCATCACTTCCTTGGCCAGGAGCCCCAGGCCTCTAACCCTGGAATGCCGCTGGGCCCGGGGACCCTCACAAGCTCTTGTGGCCTGGCTCACAACCTGCCCAACCCCCCGGAAGCCCCACCGTCTCCCCCGTCCCTGCCTGGAACTACACGGAGGGTGCCAGCTGGGGCCTGTCGTGGGAGGAAGCAGGGAGACCTGCTCTCTTGAGGACCCTCAAAGACCAGACCAGTGAGACCTTAGCCACCACCCCCTGCAGGGGTCCAGCCCAGCCCAGCTGGAGTCCAGGGAGGTGGAAGGAAGTTTGGAAAGAAGTCATTCTCGAAGCAAATGACACGTGGGAGCACACTGACGGGAGGGCCCGGGAACCCGTGGGAGGGCCTGCTTCTCCCGGGAAGGGAAACAGATTGGCCCAGTGGCCAGGGGATGGCAGGATTCACGTGACGCCAAACCCAAGGGGGACTTCCCAGGGGCCGTCTGCTCCTGGTGCAGGTCCCGGAAGACCTCCCTGGGCCCTAGCTGCCTCCTCGCCCTACCTGACCACCGCTGCCAGGAGGCAAAAGAGCAGAATGAACCACCTGGGAATTCTCCTGAACCAAGTTCCCAGGGAGGCCACGCCACACTCGCTCACTCACTCCACAAAGGTTTATTGGGCTTCTCCTGGGTGTTGGGATCAGGTCACTGCCAAGGGTCCCAGCTGGGCCAACCTGGGAGGAGCGAGGCCTAAGCAGCAGCAGCTACAGAAAAGGTGGTGAAACACACCCCCACAGAGGCCGCAGCAAAGGAGGAAGGATGAGGGCAAGGAGGGCGCAGGAGGGCAGGGACAGTCTGGGCCCCCGCTGGGTCGCGGGGCAGTCTGGGTGTGGGCGGAGGCGAAGGCAGTGGGGGAGGAGGAAGGGTGAAAGCTGCCAGGAGGGAACATGAGTGGAGGCCCAGAGGCAGAACAGCACCTGGGAATTCCCAGAGCACCAAGAGGCCAATGGAAGGGGAGACCGAGGGTCAGTGGCCAAGGAGGGCTGTGACCCAGGTCGCCATGAGGCTGAGCCAGGGCTCAGCCAGGACACACTCAAAGTTCTCTGACACTCTTGGCCAGGTGTGCAGGCTCGCCCATCTCACCCAGAAGCTTTAGGAGGCCGGCAGGGTGGCCCAAGCTGTCCCCACAGGACGTCTCAGCAGGAATTTCCCTGGTCACCGGGAGTTGCTCACCAGGAGAAAGGTAGGGGCTGTGCCCACCGCACACCCACCCACCGAGCCCTGCACAGGGCACCAAGGGGAGGGGTCAAAGCCTGGGCAAACCCCCCAAACCCTCCTTTGCACAGGGAGATAGCCCCATGAGAACGGCCTGGGAAGCAAGGAGGCCGCCCAACCTTCCCTTGGCCGAGCCAAGCCCCCAACGCCTGTCCCCTCCCCACCCCAGCCCCTTTCAAGTTGCTCCTGGACACCAGATGGACCCAGTTCAACTTGTCCTTCCTTTTCTTTCCCCTGCCCGCCCCCTGCTGGAGCTGTGAGAGGGCAGGCAGGAGGGGCGAGGGCGGGCCTAGCCAGACCCAGAAGCATGGGGACCAGCCCCAGCTCCAACTCTGCGGTTCAGAGCCTGGCAGGCCCACTGGGGCCAGGCCTCTGGGCCTTGGACCAAGACTCTCAAGACCAAGGTCTCCTGCTGACCCCCAGGACAGGTCAGGACAGGATGGGCAGCCCGCAGGAAGGGCCAGGGCCAGGGTGAGCTGGTACTCTGCCCTGGGAAGAGGGGAGGAAGGTACGGCTGGGACTCTCGGGGAGGAGAGAGGGTTCCGGAGAGGGAGAAGACAGGGATGGAGAGGAGTCACCAAGCCCGGGCCTGGCTTCCAAAGGCTGTTGAGTACCTGGATCTGGGGTCTGTCCTCACTTGCACGAGTGGCTGTGGGAGCCAGAAGGGCCTGAGCACCTCGTCCAGTGTTCTGGAATCCTGAGGTATGGAGTGTAGACTGTCAGCCCAAGAAACCAGCAGAACCCCCAGAGCAGGGACAGCCCCAAAGTCAAGCGCTGCTCCCCTGAGCCTCCCTGGGACAGGGGGGAGTGTGGGTTGGGTGCTGCCCCTGCGCAGGCTGGCTGGTCCAGTCCCACTGTATCCCACACTACTGCTTCCACACACCCACCAGCACCACCAGCAGATCCTGGGCAGCACAAGGGCTCTCCCAGCCCCAATGGCTTTTTCATTTTCTGAGACTCAACAGGGCAAGGGGGGGAAGGGCTGCCCCATGGCCCTGTCCCAGCTTCTGTGTGGGTGGAGGCAGGGCACCGGTCCTAGACTGGGATCCCCGCCCGCCCCCCGGAAATCCAGGAATCAGGGCTCAAAAGTTGCTCCAACAAAAGTTGGGATTCCGCTTGTCCCTGCCGGATTGGCAACCCAGACCCCCAAACATCTTCTCCCAGACCTGCCAAGCAGGAGGTTTCTCTCCCCACACACACCACCCAAAAGGGGGAGCACGGCAAAGGAAGGAAACCATTTGCTACCTCAGGGGTGCCCTGCGGGAAAAGGGGTACAGACAAGCGGCACCCCCTCTCAACGGCCCCAGCCGGGTTTGGCTCCGGGACAATTCCCTAACCCACCTGAACGACCCCTACCCAGGGCGAGGAGGGGCAGTGAGCACCAGGCTGGCTTTCCTCTAGGCAGAGAGTTCCTGGGCCTGTGCAGCCCCGCACCCTTTCTCCAAACAGCAGAGGAATCTCCCGGGTGGGAGATGGAGCAAGGGGGCTTCGTTCAAGCGCCTCCCACCTTCCACTCTGGGTCGTGACTGCTGGCGCCACGGGTCCACCGGGGAGCACCTGCGGCAGAGGATCCCGCCAGGACCACGAAACCCGGAGGGAAGGACCTCCGCCCAGAGCGGGGTGTCCACCCGCGCCCGCGGGGTCCCGCGGGGTCCTGGGTGGGGGCCCCTTGCCCTGCAGTTGACTTCTCCAGACTTGCTCCCTCGCCGCCGCCGCCGCCGCCGCCGCCGGGAGCGATTCGCCCTCTCCCTCGCCAGCCCGGCGAGCTCCCACCTCCGCCCCGGGGCGCGAGCGCTGTCTCCGTCCCGGATAGAAGTTCGGCGACTGGTCCGCGGGAAGCGCGGCGCACGGGAGTCGGGCAGCAGTGGCCCCGGACGCAGCCACCGCCGCCTCCAGAGAAGTCCCCGCTACTGCGAGGGCGTATCTGAAGGCTCGACTCCCCGGACCCGGAACGAATCGCCTGCGACCGGGCGCAGACCTCACCCCGGAGGGCAAAGCGGGCCAAGGCGCAGCGAGGCTCGCTCCGGGCTTCGGGGACCCCCAGGTCAAGGCACTTCCCCCGCCCCGCCGCCCCTGAGCGCGAGTCGCCTGCCCGGCGCGGAGCGCAGCGAGGAATCGGATGGTCTCGGACACGGCGGCGGGGCCGACCAGGACCCCGTGGAGTTGGGGAGTCGCCCCGCACCCTTAAAAGCCTCAACACTCATTCTCGGTTGAAAGTACGCACTTTACGCGTCCGGGCGCCTCCGCGGTGAGTTGCGCTGCGGCGCTCGGGGTCGGCGAAGGTGGCTCAGCTCGGGCGCTCCAGTCTCGACGTTCCCGGGGCAGAGAGCAACGTCCGGGGACGCACGGGACGGGTGCGCCCGGCGGCCAGGGCCGCGCCGGGCGAGGAGAGCGGCGAGAGGGGAGCGCTGCGGCGTTCAGGCAACAGCTACCCCTAGTGGGAGAGCCGCCGGGGCCGCCGCCGCCCCACGCCCGCTGCCCCGCGCCCCGCGCCCGCTGCGCCCCGCGCCCGAAGCGCCCCCCGGGTCGGCTGGGGCGCAGGCACGGCGCCGCTGTCCCCAGCCCTTCCCGTCCCCGGCGCCGGGCGCTAACCGGCCCGCGGGCCCTGCCCTCCGCGCCTCCCCGCTGCGCCCCCGGAGACCGCTGACCCAAGAACGGCGGCGCCGAGCAGGGACGAGATGGGACGGGGCGGGCGCGGCCGGGACGGCGCGCGGCGGCCACGGGCAGCGGCGGGGGGCGCCGAGCGCGGTGTGCGTGGCGGGGCGGTGCGGGGGGCGGCCGTGTGCTAGGCGCGAGTGTGAGCGCGCGCGGGAGGCGAGCGGGCGGGCGGCCGGGCTCCGGGAGGCGAGCGGCGCCCGCGGGCGAACGGGGAAGGCGGCGGGGGCCCAAAGTTGCCTCCTCGCCGGCCCGCGTCCCCGGCGGGGCGGGCGCCGGGGCCAGCAGAGCGGCGGCCGCGGCCCCGGGCTCCCGCGGCACCTGGGCAGCGGCCCCGCAGGAGCAGCAGCGGCGGGGGCGGCGTTGGCGGCGGCGGCGCGCGGGAAGCGAACCGGAGCTCCGGCGCGGCGCGGCGGCCGCCGGGGAGCTCGGCTCAGGTGCGCGGCGACAGGGGCGCGGGGGCCGGGGCCGGGCCGCCGGGACAGAGGCCGCACGCAGCGCTACAGCGCGAGCCGGAGGATCCCACCCACCCCCCACCCCACCCCCCGAGCGGACGCCTGGGTCCCCGGGCCAGCTCCGCGTCCCGGGTGGCAGCCGCGACCGGGGGTCCCCGATCTCCCTGCCCCCCACCCACCCCGCGAGCTGGCTCCAGGGCCCGGCCCCGCCCCCCCGACCCCCCGCCCG
>CM053560.1:3012233-3061286 GCA_028646485.1 Cryptoprocta ferox | reverse complement strand
AGGCCACCCCGCGGTGGGTGCTGGGGGAAGGCAGCGGGCCCCAGGGGGCGTCGGGGGCTGTGGCCACCATGCTCCGCTCCCTGCTGCTTCACGCCCTGCGGCTCTGCGCCCAGACGGCCTCGTGCCTCGTGCTCTTCCCGCGTTTCCTAGGCACGGCCTTCGTGCTCTGGCTCCTCGACTTCCTGTGCATCCGCAAGCATTTCCTGGGCCGCCGCCGCGGGGGGCAGCCCGAACCCGCGGTGGAGCTCGACAGTGAGGGCGAGGAGGTGCCCCCCGACGACCCGCCCGTCTGCGTGTCCGACGACAACCGCCTGTGCACCCTGGCGTCGCTGAAGGCGGTGTGGCACGGCCAGAAGTTGGATTTCTTCAAGCAGGCGCACGAGGGCGGCCCAGCGCCCAACTCGGAGGTAGTCCTGCCCAACGGCTTCCGGAACCAGCACATCCTTGACTACGCGCGGGGAAACCGCCCGCTGGTTCTCAATTTCGGCAGCTGCACCTGACCACCGTTCATGGCGCGCATGAGCGCCTTCCAGCGCCTGGTCACCAAGTACCAGCGCGACGTGGACTTCCTCATCATCTACATCGAGGAGGCTCACCCGTCGGACGGCTGGGTCACCACCGACTCCCCCTACAGCATCCCGCAGCACCGAAGCCTGGAGGACCGGGTTAGCGCCGCACAGGTCCTGCAGCAAGGTGCGCCCAGCTGCTCTCTCGTCCTGGACACCATGGCCAACTCCAGCAGCTCGGCCTACGGGGCCTACTTCGAGCGCCTCTATGTGGTCCAGAATGGTACCATCATGTACCAGGGCGGCCGTGGCCCCGACGGCTACCAGGTGTCCGAGCTGCGCACCTGGCTGGAGCACTACGATGAGCAGCTGCACGGTGCTCAGCCACGTTGAGTATAAACAGTCAGTGGACAGTTGACTGAACTTGGCGGGCGGTGCCTTCGAGCCTTCGAAGCCCATGTGCAAACGCACCAAAGCAAGTCAGGTTTGCCGAGGCCCCAGAGACACAGGCGTGCAGAGCCTCGGATCCGGCTGAGTCTGTGCCGCCCCCCCCCCCCGCCCCCCGCCCAGCCACCTGAAAATCCTCTCCCGCCTTCCCTGGACTCTGTTGCTGTGACAGCCTCTCCCCTGTACCTGCCTGGCTGGCTCTAAATCCCCTTCTGAGTGCGGATGTGCCCCACCCCCACCCCACTTGTCCCCGAGGAGGAGGCCCCTGCCTCTCTCCCACCCCCTCCCCAGAGATAAGAGCCAGCGTGCCTTCAGCCGGGAGCAGAGCCCCTCCCACAGAGACTCTGGCCGCGCCCGTGCACCCTTACGCACAGCTGGGTTCCAGCAGCCCCGGCGCCCTAGTTGCCTGGCACCCAACACCTGTCGCTCCCAGGGAGGGGACGCCCTGCTGCTTTTGTGTCTATTTCTTGTCCCCGGGTTGGGGGCAGGGGCTTGCGATGGGGAAGGGGAAGGGTGGACAGGGTTGTTTTCCCCCCTTATTTTGGGTGCTCACCAGCCCCACTGCTGATGACGAGCTGTCTCTAACTGGTCTCGACCACGAGCTGGTTCTGAACCGCAGGGGGCCTGCAGCAGCGCCTAAAACGAGAGAGGGAAAGTCCACCATAAGGGGGGGGGGGAGAGGGGTGTTGGGGAACGGTTTGGGGACCAGAGGAAACCAGCTTGAGAGGCACTGGCGAGGTTTGCAGCGCCCCAGGGAGAAGGAAGAGAGGCTGGGGCTCCTGGGAAACGGAGTGTAGGTGGGGGAGTCCAGGGCAAGAGAAATGAGGGGCGAGCCTAGAGACCCCCAGTGAGGGGCCTCCTAAGTAGACAGAGCTGCTGACTGTGGGACCAGGAGGTGGGAGGCCCCTGATTCCAAGGCCATTTGTGTGAGTGTTTTGCTGGAAATACTCCCTGTATATAAACTTCTTTTACGCTACAGTAATAAAAGCTTGAAGTAAACTGCTTTCGGGTTGCCTTTGGTCCCTTTATTTTTTTTCTTGCCTCTGAAAAGCGACAGGAATTAAACACAAATCTCTCCCTTGCGTCCCCATAGTGACCCTGGGGGGGAAGGGTGGCTGGAAGGAGCCAATGCTGGCAGGGGCGCGGGAGGTCAAGGAATAAGAAAAGGGGTCTGCGGCGGTGCCCGTGGGTGTACGCACGCACGCACACACACCCACGGTGGGGAATGTGGGGTCCGGAGAAAAATCGAGAAGCGGAGCGGGGCGGGGTCCTGGAGGGAGGCGGGAGAGGCAAACGGGTCCTTATTTGCCACCGCGGGCGCGCGCGCGCACGAGCACAGTTGCTGGGGCCCCGGCAGCACCCCGTCTAACTTCTCCGAGCGTCAGGCGGTGTGGAGGCCGGGGCGGTGTGGAGCACAAAGGGGGGCTATGGACCAGGCAGGGCTTCGCTCCTGGCCACCTTGGGCGCCTCTGCACACCTGGCTCCACCCTAGCCCCCCTCCAGCACCCACTACCTCTTCCCCCTACCCTCCGATCCCCGCCGGGCTGCTGGGGGCCGCGGGAGGTGCTACTAGCAAAGCGTAGGTTGGCGGAGGGAGGGAGGACGGGGGAGGGACGGCGGGCGTGCAACGCCATCACACCAGCAGCAGCACCTACTGCGGGGCGGGGGTGGAGCGGGGTGCGCCCCCTGCCCGGGCATCCCCTCCTGCCCCTCCTCCGCTTCCTCAAGTTCCAGCCGGACCTCAGCGCCACCACCACCCCGCGACGCGCGCGCTCAGGCCTGGGAAGTGGAGAAGGGGAGCGAGATGGAGGAGCCGAGAGAGACCGGAAAGAGGAGGGTGGCAGTTGCCTGGACGAGGGCTGGTGGGGAGGGGGCCGTGGCCTCTGGCACCGATCTCGTCCGCAGTCAAGGCCAGGCGCTCCCGCCCAGTCTCGGCCCTCACCGTCTCCTCGGCCGCTCCCGGGAGGAGGGCGACGCTGGGAGCACGGGATTCGCGCGGCTCCCACCTCCCTCTGCTAGCGACACCTGGAACCGAGCGGGGGGCGGGGGGCGGGTGCAGAAGAAAGAGCGCTGAGGCCGCAGTGTAGACCCCGGGCAGCCGAACTTCCCCGCCCGGGGGGCCAGGACCGTCCGGGTCGCGGGACGCGAAGGAGGGAGCGTCAGCGAGCGCCCGAGCGCCAGAGGCGCGCGCGTGAGACTGGGGTCTGCCCGGGCCAGGGGGTGCAGCCGGCGGGATGAAGAGGGATGCCCCCGCTCCACCGACGCCGCCTCCGATCCCGCGCCCAGCCCCCACGCTGCTCCTCTGTGAAAAGTTTTTGGAACTGACACCCTGAGCTGGGTTGGTGTATTTTGTTTCTTGTGGGGTTTTGTTTTGTTTTTTTTTTTTTTTTTGCTTTAAAACTATTTAAATTGAAAAAAAAATAACTTTTAAGGGAAAAATTGGCACAGATGGTATTTCTGCATCTCCTCCCCTCCCCCTCCTCCCGCGCACTTCTTCTCACCCCAAAACCCCCAGGAAAAATCCGGAGCAAGCCGCAGGGACGCGGCCGGGCGCCGCCGAGGGACTGCCCAGAGCTCCGGCCCAGCGCCGGCCCGGGTGGGGGGTTTAGTGGCCTGCAGGCAGCGGAGGGCGGCCCGGGACGGCGGGGCCGCGCCTGGTCCTGGCCCGCCGCTTGGGGGTCTAGCTGGGTGCGCTGTGCGCCCCCCTTCCCCGTGCTGCCTGCGCCCCGCGGGCCTCCTCTGGCTTCCCGGACCGAAATTCCCAGCGCCGGGCGCTCGGACCTGCCCACGCGGCCGGCTGGCTCCCGGCTCCGGGGGGGGGGGGGGGTCCGTCACCCCCTCCCCCCGCCTTTCTTCTTACTCTTCTCCCTCCCACTCTGCCTCCCCTTCATCTTTACCCTTCTCCTTTCCTCTTCCCTCGCTTCTTCTTTCCCTTTCTTCTTTTCTTCTCTCTCTTCCTTTAAAATCTCTCCTTCTTATAGAATAGTGCGCGCTCATGGAGGAAAGCACAGAAACAGTCCGGAGAAAATGAAACCAACCCAAGGTACCCTCAGGGTGTGAGCACTTTGAAACATGCCTCTGGCTGCCCCCCCACCCCTGTTGTAAATATGTATTTTAATAACTAGAGCGGGATTATCCTTTCCTAGCCTGACGTTAATTTTGGACTCCTGGTACCCCTCTTTCCATGCGCCCCTCTTTCCCTGTCAATAAATAAGTCTAGAAGGGCAGTACTGCCACAGCATCAGATGGACAGCCAGCGATGGCTCCAGGGCCCCTCCTGTGTGAGGGATATTTCATTATTATAAATAAAGATGGGGGGTGAGCAGCACGAGCACACAGCCCCACGCCACTCTATCCCACTAGCATATTCCTTACAGAGAAACTGCTGGGTCAAAACACATGCACATCTTTAAAGAGGTCTGGTTTGCCATATTTTGCTAAACTGCCTTCCAGAAAGTCTACTTGATTTTATTGTTTTGTGTCTTCCCAGTGCTCTCTCTTCTCTATTTTTAAGTAAAACATATGAAGATAATACATAAAGCCATTCTCAGTATTAAACTTTAAATAGAGAAAGGAGGTAGAGCAGAGAGAGACGAGCCTCACTTAGAGCAGGATTTTTCAAACTGCAAGTCAGGACCCAGCCCCAGGTCATGAAATCCACTTAGCAGATCATGTCAAGCCTTTTGAAGAACTGAAATCGAATAAATACCAGTAACTACCAGCAAGCATTTCACCCAGAGTTAAGGCAGTGTCTGAAACTTCTGTTTCAGGGGAAGCTAACGTGAAATGTATTTCTCCTGGAGGAGGGATCAGAAGCGTGTGGAAATGTTTGAAAGCCAACAGCTCAAGGTTCCCATCCATGCCTCGTCAGGGATAGCGCCTCTGAACTGCTGGACGTGGTTCCTTCCAGACTCTCCTTCGCCTACTGACAGCGGCTCTGAGCACATTCCCAGATATGGGTTCCATAATCTGGCTCACGATGCACGGTGTTTGATGACCGCCCCCACCACCCCCACACACCTTTCTCCTGCCAGTCCCTCCCCAGCACCCTTCACCCATCCGTACATCTAGCCCAAGCAGCTCTGTGCCTGCGTCTAACTTGTGCCAGATCCATGGATATTTGAGTCCCCACGGCCACCTCACTCCTGGGGAGCAGGGGGTGAGCTGGCCATTGTTCCTGTCATTATCATCACCCTCATCCTCGAAGCTTAGTGTTTCTGAGGTCCACAGTCTGCTTAGCAGCGTGGCGTAGGGAGAGGGAGGAGGGGCATTGAAAGAGTTCCTGGAGAAGGTCTCATTGGCCCCTTGAAGGCACAGGTGTCTCACCCAGGAAGACACGGAAGGAACGTCATCCTTGGTGCAGAAGGCGTGGAGGCCAGAAGGGGTCCATTGTGTTCAGGAAGCAACAAGCCCCCAGTGCGGCTGCAAAGCAGAGTGGGGGAGTGGGGGGCAGGGAGGAGTGTTGAGGGCACCTTGGGAGCCTCCAGCTTGGGGTCTCTGCGGAGCCTCAGGGATGGGAGCCTCGGACAAGAAAGCAGGGGGCTCAGAGGGAGAGGGGGAGGGGCAGCAAATGCCTGGGGGATGGGAGATGGGCCCACTGTCCGGTCCTTCCACCACTGACGGAGGACTGGGCACTTTCCAGGGTCAGGCTGGCATCTGCCTTTGACCTTTGAGCTATCTTCTAGGCATCTACCTGAAGGAGATGAACTATGGGGCACAGAGGGAGGGAGGTACCCAGAGGACCATGGCCTCTGCCTTAGACTCTGTAGATACCCCTCTGCAGAAGAGTGATGTCCCAAACCCTGGGGCCACCCACACATGGAATAGTAAGAAGTGACAGCGAGCGTTTGCTCTAGGGGCCAGGCACCGGGCAAAGTGCTATATTGGGATTCTTCAATTTGATCATCCTAACGTCCCTCTTAGATGAATATAATTATTATTCCTTCAAAGAAGAGGAGATTAGGACACGGCCACACTGAGGGACGACCGTGTGAGGACACAGGGAGAAGAAGGCGGCCATCTACGTGCCAGAGAGAGAGGCCTCAGGAGACACTAGGTCCAAGGACACCTTGATCCCCGATTTGCAGCTTCCGGAACTGTGAGGAAATAACTCACTGTTGTTTTAAGTCCCCCGGTCTGTGATACGTTGATATAGCAGCTCTAGCAAACTGACGGACAAGGTCACGGACTAGACAGTGGCCTTGACCACAGGCCTCTCTGGGAGGGGGGTTCACATCAGGCTGCACGGAGTCCCTGGCCGTGGCCGGAATGAATCAGGGCGCTTGAGATTTTCCCCAGCGCAGACCCATCCCTCCCTCTGTGGTGACATGAAAACGCAGCTTCGGGGACGAGAGGCCTGAATTGGGCAGTGAGTGTGTGTGATCTTTTTTAATATCTGCAAAGACACACACACAGGCAGCTCTAGAAAAATCTACCCCGAGGAATTCACAGTAGCTGTCTTTGTGTGGGTGGGATTATGAGTGTTTTCTTACTTTCTTCTTGTTGCTTGTCTGTAGCCTGTGATTTTTCTGTAGTGAATGTGTATTGCTCTTATGACAGAAAAATAAAACTAAAAACAGCAGAAAGAGTGGCTGTGGCAAGTGGAAACCTAGAGGCAGGGAGGCCAAGGCAGCCATGTCTGGGGGTGGGAGGTGAGAGCGATGGGGGCCGATGCTGACATGACAGACATTTGGGAGGGGAAGGGGGACAGGGTTCCTGAGCAAAACACAAGACACCCAATTAAATTTGAATTTCAGGTAAACAACAAGTAATTTTTAGTGGAAGTATGTCCCAAATGTTGCATGGGATATACCTACCAAAAAATTTTTTTTATTCATTGTTTATCTGAAATTCAGATTTCACTGGACACCCTGGATTGATCGGTTGTTCGTTTTGAATCTGACAGTCCTGGGGCACCTAAACGGCTCAGTCTGTGAAGCGTCCGACTTCGGCTCAGGTCATGATCTTGCAGTTCATGAGTTCGAGCCCTGCATGGGGCTCTGTGCTGACGGCTCGGAGCCTGGAGCCTGCTTCGGATTCTTCTCCCTCTCTCTCTGCCCCTCCCCTGCTCACACCGTCTCTCTATCAAAAATAAACATTAAATCTGACAGTCCTGAGCATGGATGGTGGGGGTGGGGGGGCAAACGTGAACATAATGCCTGACTTTCTGTTCCGTCTTCCCCTGTGGCCAGACAGAGGCCCCCAATCTCTCAAGAGACCGAGTCTGGTGACCTGGAGCCAAGGCGGGGATGAATGACCACCAGCCCAACCAGCTGACAGTTTGCAGGGCCCCTTGTCCAACAGGAGGGAAGCGCTATTAAACGTACAAAATACACAGCTTTTTCCTTTCTTTCATGGTACCTCAACTTGCCCCCGTGTTTCTTTCCTGTTTAATGGCATTATACATAAAGAAACGTTAACGCTTTAAATCCTGTATTAGTCTGGGTTCTCCAGAGCAACAGAGCCAGTAGGATAGAGAGAGAGCTTTACTCTCAGGCATCAGCTGACGCGGTTACAGAAGCTGAGAACTCCAGGATTCGCGGTCGGCCAGCCGGAGAGCCAGAGGAGCCATGGATGTAAGTTTCAGTCCAAGTGCAAAGGCCTGAGACCCAGGAGCGCCAACAGCGTCAGGTCCAGTCTGGCTCTGAGTCTGACAAGACGGGTGGTCCAGCCCGACGGCGGCCAGACACAGAGAGCAAGCTCTCCCTTCCTGAGACGTTGGTCTACCCAGGCCTTCCACGGATCAGACGAGGCCCACCCACATCGGGCAGGGCAATCTGCTCCACAAAGTCGATCCACGCAAACGTTCATCTCATCTAGAGTCCCCCTCACAGACACACGCAGAATAATGTTTGGCCAAATATCTGGGCACCCCATGGCCCAGCCAGGCTGACACAGAAAATTAGCCACCGCAAGTCGGTAGCATTCGCCTTTCCAGTTTGCAGGTGAAGAGCGCTGAAGCCGCACGTGGAACCGCCGAGGTCACAGCTTGCATTTCATGGCTCGTACCTGCGCCCTGGGCCTCTCCCCGTCCCGGGGCAGCGCAGGTGCCAGACGGAGTTCACTCGCTGGCGTCTCTAGTTCACTTCCTGGCACGTGCCCACGTTCTCCCACGTTCTCGGCCGTCAGTTCGCTGGTGAGAAATGAGGCACCGCAAGAGAAGGAGCCACGGGGTGCCCCGTCTTTCCCTTCCGGCCGCGCCAGCCCTCCGGGGACGCGCGGCTGACGCCTTCCACAGCCACGCACCTTGAATCGCTCCGCGTCTCACCGAACCCCCACCCTTCCTTCTCCTCCGCTCACACGGATCCTGCAGTGTCCCAGCCAACCTCACTTCTGAAACGCGGCGCAAAGACAAAATCTCTCCAGAGTTTCAAGACCGTGATTGCAGAGCACGAGATCCAGTGTGGGGGCCTTCAGGCGACGGGCACCAGGCGACGGGCACCGGCCGCCGGCCCAGGCCTGCACGCAGCAGCTGCGCTTCCGGGGAGTGGGGTCAGCTCCGCCCGACCGCAGAGCGGCCCACACTCTTTCGCTCCCACTTCTCCTGGGAGGAGAGAGAAGCTCAGGGGGGAGCAGGTGTCCCCAGGACACACGCCGTCAGCCTCCAAAGCCATGCCCTTGGCTCTTCCCACCGCCCTTGGCTGCCTGTAGCGTGCGCAACCCCTTACGGGCGTTTGCTTGCGTGGGCCGGGTGCTGTGAACGTGGCAGGTGGGTCCCCCGGTCACAGCGCCCTAGGGCTCTGCTGACCCAGGCGGGCTGTGGCCAGAGGCAGAGTCAGGGGATGGGGAGTGGGTAGAGGTGCCAGGAAGAGGAAGGCACACGCATAAAGGCCAAGGAACAGCCCCACTCATGGCTCAGTTGGGGATGCACTGCAGGTGTGTGTTTGCGTGTGAGCGTGGAAGAGACATGTATAACTTCACTCTCCAGACCCTCTCTGAGCCCCCAGGACCCACCAGGCTGTGTGAAGCACCAGGAAGAGCTGATTCCACCCTAACAGCACCACTAGGCTCACTGGAGAGACAGAAATCAACAATGCAGAAAACCAGGGATTTGGGTAACCCAAGGGAGGGCTTCCTGGAGGAGGTGTACCATGAAAGATTGGAAGCTCAGGTGGGAAGAGCCTCAGGGACGGAAAGAATGACGTGTGCGGAGCCTTGGCAGTGAGAACATCTTGGCAAGTCTGGGCAACAGCAGTCGAGTCCTTGAGGCCCGGGAGGGGTCAGGCGGGGAGGGGAGGCTAGACGGTCCTATGTGGAGTTGACGCTGTACCTTGAAGGCCCTGGGGAGAGGCAGGAAAGTGCTTTGTCTTCCCCAGCCTGGCCTGTAAACCCAGCAGGACTCCACGCAAAACCCCGAGAGGGTCCTGGAGCTTTATCCCCGCATCCACGCGAAAGAATCGGAGGACACATTGTGCGTCCATTCTTTCCTTTGACAGATACTTATTCCGGGCCTGAAATGAGCCAGCGCGACTCCTGCCCCAAAGGGATAGAACCAGCAGCGTCCTGCCCAGAAGGACGGCACACGCCCGGGGGGGCGGTGGGGGACAACAGTGATAAAGAGACAAGATTCGGATGGCAATAATCGACACATCAGCTTTGAATAGTAAAAACTGCTGTGAAGAAAAATAAGGTGCGTGTCTCACTCATCCCGAGGGTCACCCCAAAACCTCGTGGCTTAAAAACGATAACGTCCAACGTCCTCGCCGCTGCTCGCGGTTCTGGAGGCCGCCCGGGCTCCGCTCGGCAGTTCTCACCCAGGGTCTCTCGGGCAGATGCAGCCAGATGGGGGCTGGGGCGGGGGGGCACTGGCTGGAATACCTATATGGGGTCCCTCCATGTGATCTGGGCCTCATCACATTACGTCAGCTGGGCTCCGGAAGCGTGCATCCCAGGACAGCATCCCAGAAGCGCATGGCGTTTTGACGACTTGGGACATTATAGCGCATCACTCCGCAAACTCTTTGTCCAGGTGGTCGCGGAAGTCTGTCTGGCTGCAGGAGGAGAGGCGACACGCACTCCCACCATTCGATGGAAGATGTGCCAAAGTCCCATAAGAGGACACTCCATCCATCGTGCTGTCTTTGGAAAACACACTGCATCACAACCAGGGGAAGGGAATAGAGTCATTTAATAAAATGATAATAAAAAAGCAAAGGAATGGCCCAGGACAGCCAAACAGAGCCCAGGACAGCAGAAAGTCCAGAGAGACGTCCGTGCCTTTGTGGGAACGCCGTATATAATGAGGGTCTGTCATCAATCCGTGGGCACAAGGACCAATGAGGAACAATAATTGTATCTCTGTCACACACAACACACACACACACAAATTGCCAAGGGGCTAAAGACTCGAATATGGAATGTAGACTGTTACAACTTTTAGAACAATATGTAAAAAAGGATCTCTATGTCACAATGAGATACCACCCCAAACCCATTAGGGACGGCTCCTAAAAAAAAAAAAAAAAAAAAAAAAAAGCTGAAAATGACAAGTGTTGGCCGTGGAAAGGATGCGGAGGAATTAGAACCCTCGGGCACTGCGTGGGAACGTAAAACGGTGCCAACGCTGTGGAAAATGGTACGCCGTTCCTCAAAAACTGAAATGTCAAATTTGATCCACCAATTCCACTTCTGGGTATATACTGAAAAAACCTGAAAGCAGGGTCTTAAATACACGTTTTCAGACCCGTGTCCACGGCAGCACTCCAGCACAGCCAAAATGCGGAAGCAACCCCAGTGTCCGAGGATAAATAAACGGATAAACAGAATGTGGACCATACACCCAATGAAATATCGCTCAGCCTTAAAACAGGCAAATTCTGGGGCGCTTGGCTGGCTTAGTTGGTTGAGCGTCCGACTCTTGATTTCGGCTCAGGTCATGATCTCACGATTTGTGAGATCAAGCCCCGCCTCGGGCTCTGTGCTGACAGCGTAGAGCCTGCTTGGGATTCTTTCTCCCTCTCTCTCTGCACCGCCCCCCCAGAATAAATAAGTAAACATTTAAAACAAAAAAAGAAGGAAGGAGAAGGCAGGCATGGGGAGTTAGTGTTTAAATGGGGACCGAGTCTTGGTGCAGGGAAGTGAAAAGGTTCTGGGGGTGGATAGTAGCGGTGGACCCACAACGCTGTGAATGTGTTTAATGCCACGAATTATACACTTTACAACGGTTAAGGTCGTAAGTTTTATGTCATATGTATTTTACCGCAATTCAAACGTATATACACGCACACACAATTTTTTTTTAAAGAATATCTCTATGTTCTTAGGATGGGGAGATTTCCCTATTTAAAAAAGAGCAAACATAAAGGAAATACTGCTCTAGGACAAAATTAACATTTTCTCTGTAACCAAAGATGCTATAAACAGGGTTGAGACTCGTGCTGGGGTTTCTGCGTGTCCCTCCAGACCCATCAGCACTCGCAGCCAACGGCCCCCGCCAGAGGGTCCGGGCCCTCCCTCCGTGAGCTCCCGTCCATGGGCACTGCGGGCCGGGCTTGGCTGATGGGAGGGTGGGTAGGAGCCTGGGGACGGGAGGCGGCTGAGGGAGGAGACTGTTCCCGGACCCCCGGGGCAGGGCTGCGGAGGGTGGGCTGTGTGTCTCAGAACTCGCGCTCCTGGGGTCTTTCTCCCCCCAGCGCCCTCTCCACCTAGCGATTGTCCTCTCCTCGACCCAGTCCCACGGGGTGGCTCCCGGTCACCAGCCTGGGGCGTCGCTCCTTCCCGTTCCTCTGCACCTTGGCCAGTAGCCCCCTTATCATTCTCTTCCCAACTCCCCGAGTTGAGGATGCTGGTTATTTCCTGCCGGCACCAGATAGTTACAGAAAGACAAAGCCGACTGGAAGCATATTTGTTGCACACGAGCCAACAGAGGAACGCGCACAGTGAACTTCGGCGTGCAGGGGAGACGGACAAGCCGCAAGTGCCCAGAGTGGAAAGCAGGAGAACAGCCACAAACATGGGAAGGCACCCACCTCTGTGGGGGCAGAGTAACGGCCCCCAGTCATGTCCGCGATCCAAAGCCCCAGACCCCGAGAGTGTCACTCTACGTGGCAAAAGGAACTCTGCATATGTGGTGACGCTGAAGACCCTGAGGGGGGAGATGACCTGGTGGGGGGTAGGGGGGGAGTTGATGTCATCGCAAGGTCCTCATATGCGGGAGGCCACGCTGCTGGCCACGAGGAGCGAGGAGGGGGCCCGAGCCAGGAAACACAGGCAGCCGCCAGAAGCAAAGAGAAAAATAAAAATAAAAGAAAGATTCTCCCCTGGAGGCTCCAGCCCTTCCTCACCTTGATTTCAGCCCAGGGAGACCCTGTCAGACCTCCGGCCCCCAGGACTCCCAGTGCTCAAATCCATGTCGTTTTCAGCCAGTGCGCTGGGGTGGCTTTCCTATAGTGGTCACAGCAAGCAGTTTCCCCTGCAGCCACGCCATACCCCTTCCCACCTGGGCTGGCACAGGTAAGGGGACCAGGAGTCACCAGGAGCCGATGCTCTGCCCTGTCAGGAGGGCAGGACCGATCGGAGGGGCGTTTTGGAGAACTGCAGGCATGCTGGGAAGCTGCACGTGACTGCGGAGAGCCACCTCAAGCCCCATAGCCTGCTGTGAGGGCTGGTCCTCAGATATGTCCCAAGGACAGGTCCCCTGTGGGCCCCTCCCGCTCTGGCTCTGGGCCAGCCTGTCACTTGCCTGTAACCACCAAAGGGACAGTCTGGGGGCACCTGGGTGGCACAGTCGGTTAAGCATCCGACCTCGGCTCAGGTCATGATCTCACAGTTCGTGGGTTGGAGCCCCGCGTCGGGCTCCGTGCTGACAGCTGAGAGCCTGGAGCTGCTTCGGATTCTGTGTCTCCCTCTCTCTCCGCCCCTCCCCTGCTCATGCTCTGTCTGTCTTGCTCTACACGCATCAGCAGGGTCGAAGTCAGAGACACAGGGTGGATATTCCTCGTGACTCCAGCTGTATGAGGAGCTAGAAGAGGCAAACCTGGAGGCAGATTGGTGGTTGCCAGAGGGGAACAAGGGGCGATGGGAGGCTAATGGGTATGGGGCCTCCTTCAGGGGCAAAGAAAACATTCCAGAACCAGACAGAGGTGCTGGCAGAACAACACTGTGAATTCGATAAATGCCACTCAAGTGTGACCTTTAAAATGGTTGGGGCGCCTGGGTGGCTCAGTCAGTTAAGCTTCCGACTCTTGACTTCTGCTCAGGTCATGATCTCACAGTTCGTGGGTTGGGGCCCCGCATCCGGCCCTGCGCTGACAGCTCAGAGCCTGGTCCTGCTTCCGATTCTGTGTCTCTCTCTCTCTCTTCCCCAACCCCCCCGTCTCTCAAAAATAAATAAACATTTTTAAAAAACAAATAAAATGGTGAATTTTATGTTCTGTGAGTTTGCCTCCATAAAAGAAAATCACGTGGAGCGGGAAAAGCAAGTGGCAGGAGGATGTGTACAGACACAGGCCGCAGGCGCAAGAGCACAGACTGTGAAAACCGATGGACGGCCGTGCACGCAGCACAGAAAACACCCCCGTACAGGAGACGGACCTCGGAACAGTGGCTCCTCTAGGGAAGGGGGGGGGGGGTTGCAGACATATCTCATGCTTATCTCACGCTTAAACATCAAAAAGAAATGGTGCTCTGCATTAAATCCGAGGAGGGCCCTGGTCACGGCTATGCTTTTCTCCGCACTCTTTTGTAGGCGTGAAGTATTTCACAATCTAACATGGAAGACGGGGTGCGCTCCCCCTGTCCTACCTCACTTCGCCTCCCAGAAAAGGAGAAAAAAGTCCTCAGGGTCTTGGAGGCCCCTCCCGGCTCCGATGCGGCCCCGCAGTCCCGTGGGAGGGCACCGACCCGGTGCTGGTAGGGCTGGGGTTAGAGCGCATGCGCACAGGGGACCTCGCCCTGGAAGAGCTTTCTGAGGTCGGCTTCGTGGGCCCCCTCAATGAAACGTCACGACACGCTCCGAAGAAGACCTAGTTTTAGTTCCCATTTTGCAGATGGGGACACTAAAGCGGGGGAACATTACCCACTAGCGAGAGGCAGAGCCTGGATCCCGCACCAGACAGTCGGGCTGCCAAGAGCCGGCTTAGCTGCCTTCACTACACGGGACAGTCCCAACCAAGTCCCTGTGACCGCCGGCTGGGCTCCATCCCCAGCCCCGAGGGCCGCCTCCTCCTTTCCAGAATATGTATCACCTTCCCCAAACCCACCGTCCAGGGGCCTTGTGCCTTTAAACCCGAGCCGAAGGAGGAGGCAGTCAGAGCTGAGTCACCAGGCCCCCCCCCATGGGGTCTGAAATTGGCTCCAAGATGCCCTTGACACTCAGTCCAGGCCTGTCCGCGCCGCGCCCCCCCAGCCACCCTGCGCTCAGGTTATGTCACACACATATGCGAAAAGGGGGGTTCAAACCACTTCCCGGAGCCTCGGTGGAGAGCCCTGGGCCAACAGGTGCCCTGCGATCCTCCACTTCTTCAGCTGAGTGCGACTGAGCCTGACCCCGGATCCACCCAAAGGGAAAGGCTTCAGCGGCTCCCGACTCCAGCCGAGCGCAGCGGGCCTGAGCAGCGGGCGGGGGACAAAGTGAAACAAGACCGTAGCTTCGGGAAGCCCCTCCGTACATCTGCACGAGCTCTGAATGGAAAGTGCAGGACACAGTATTGACAATTTCCCCGGACCTCACTTTGCCTCCTCTGTCACCTGGGGTGAGACCAGCTGCCCCACTGGGTGTATGAAGATAGAATTAAAAGTGCCCGTAAAAGGCCGAGAATGCGGTGATGGGTGGCCGGTAGCAACATGTCTAGATGTGGCCATTACCAAGGAAGGGCTGGGCTGGGCTCTCAGCCTTGGGCTGCCTTCAGCGTCAGTGTGGTGAGCCCCTTCCTTCCCTGACTCAGTGTTTCCATCTGTGCTAGGGGCGTGTCAACAGCCTGCGGCTGACATTCCTACCCAGAACCTGCTAACCCGAGGCCACCAGCCCCGACTGCCTTCCAGGACGGGCTGGGATCCCTGGGAAACCACCGCTCCTGGAGCCCCCTGCCCTGTCCCTCTGCTCCGACCCCCACACAGGCTCTCAGCTACAAACACACGCTCTCGGTTTGGCAGACGATCGCACGGGATGCATCCGTGGGGCAGATTCTAGGGAGCTGGGCCTCTGGCGCGGTTGTCCTTGCTAGGAGGTAAGAAAGACACCCCAGGCTTAACAAGAGTGCCACAGAGTTCGGAGCTAGCCCCTGCCCCGGAGACGACCCCACCGCTGCTCCTACGGCAACGCGTCCAGACGCAAAGGCCAGGGCTCCCACCACCCGGAAGATGCAGAGGTGAGATTCGAACCCCGGGGCTGTGCAAACGCCAAGCCCAGCTCATTTCCTGCGCAGGGAAGGAACACAGTCACCCACCCCCCGGGCCACATTCCCCTGGCGGAATCCTTGTCCTGTTAGGAACTGTGTGACCCAGGATGAGTTGCCGCCTCACCGTGCCTCAGTTTCCTCATTTGTACTTAGAATCCTTCTATTTGTAAAATATATATTTACCTTATTTGGGAAAAAATTATTGTATTTGTAAAAGAAAATAATAATAGTGACAGCTCCCTCATAGGGTTATTGTGTGGATCGATGGGGTTGACACAGGTGCGTGTGGCAGCATGTGAACATTGAGCACTGGACAGATGTCGAGTGCCACCGGGATTGCCACCCACACGGTTCCCTCCCCTCCGAATAAATGTCACTCTCCTTAGTGAGACCCAACGTGGACAATACGGCCCAGGTCTCAGAGCCCGCGATGGCAGAAGTGTTTGCAATGGCCAGGACACATCTAGAAAATAAATCATTTACAGAAGGGATTTTTTTTTATCGCCTCTCATTCTTTCAAAGATTGCACAGGCCACTTGAGAAGGAAAAGCAGCCGGCGGGTATCAGCAAATAATTCCAAGAGTTATAAATAGTCTTCGGATGCCGGAGCAGAAGAACGCTTAGAGGGAAATTCATCTAAGCCCCCCCACCCCTGCCGCCCCGTCCTACAGGGGATGCCCCACATCTGGGCTGAGCGACAGGGCCACCCAGCTGCTGGTGGCTGGTTCCTTCTCCTCGCCTGTGGAGGGATAAAGGGTTTTTCTTTACATTCCAACGGTTTCCGTGTCCATCATTTGTCTGTCTTCCTGAAGAAATGTACAGCCCGTCAATAAGCCTGGGGGCTTCTGAGGTTCCCAGACCCTGTGCCCTGCAGCAAGGAGGGGAGTGTCTGAGTAAATAAGCAAGGGCCCAACGCACAAGGTCAAGGGTGTGAGGGTGGGCACAAAGCCCCCCCTTAAAAGGTCCAGCTCTTGGCCTGAAGCTTTCCCTGTCTGATTGATGCGTTTCATTCATAACTGCGTGGGGTCGGCCCGGTCCTGCCATGTTTCCTGGGTGCTCCGTGGCCGGCCCGGGGCTGGGTGTTAGCCCCTGCCGTGCCAGGCTGAAGGAGCTAGTGTGGAAGTCTCCCACAGCCTTGGCGAGCCCAGTCTTCACCTGGAGCCCAGGAAAGCCAGCGCAGGATGGTTACGCCCCACGGGACAGTCAGAGACCACTCCTCAGAGACGTGGAAGGACAAGGGAAAGCAAGAAACGGGGCTGCAGTATGTAGGAAGGGGCACATCTCTGCAGGAGACGGGAGGCATATGTGGGTTGTTCAGAGACCAGACCCTGGAAAGAGAGTCTATGCTCCCCTATTTGTGGCTGTGTGGCCTGGGTCAAGTGACTTAACCTCCCTGTGCTTTGATGTCTCCTCTGAAAGCAGGGGTTGGAAGTGGCACCTGACTAGCTAAGGTGGTGCTCAGCTCCCTCACACAGCACACGCTCACGGAGGTTGCCCGCCGCCACCATGGGGGAGGGCCTGCCTTGGCCTCCTACAAGACGCCCCAACATCCGCCTGAGGTTTTAGCAGTACGCGTTAGAAGGCTCATTCTGGCCTCGGGTGGGGAAGGCAGGTGAAGGGGCCGTGGCCCGCGCCTGGCATCTGCATGGAGGTCGGCAGTCTCTGGAGACTGAGTCAGGGAGAGCCAGAGCTCCAAGAGAACTGTGGGGAAACAAGGGTGGGATTTACAGAGCCCCTGAGGACAGAGGTTCCCTGGGCCCGAAGGGGGCATCCGTCAAAGGCCCTGGACCCACCACCCCACTGTGGGGGGACACGGCCCCTCCAGCAGCTGACCGTGCTAGTCCATAGACCCACCCCCAGCCTCGATCCCCAAACAGCCCTCCCCCATGGCCTGGGTGGCTTTTGGCTGTGTACCGTGTGGTTTCTTTTTGCCAAGAAGTTCAGAACCAGCTCCTGGCTGCCCGTGGCGTAGAAAGAACTCTGGTTAGTTAGATGTGAGTAGACGTGAGACGGGGAGTTCGGAGCCCGGAGGCGGTTTCTCTGCAGCGCAGAGCGGACCCTGCTGAAGAGGGCTTGTGAGGACATCGCGGTCCACAGGACTTCGCACACCCACACAGCACCCAGGCTCCCGTGGCTTCTCCCAGCCACACCCCCAGCCATGCACATGCTACATGCAGACACACGCAACCACAGACAACACAGACAGGCCTGCACACACAAGAGAATCTACACACACACACACACACACACGGCCCCAGACTTCCATGCTTGGCTTCCTCCAAGGATGAGCAGGCTGGGAACGTCCCCTCTAACAGGGGACACAGGCCACCTCCAGATGCTGGCTCTGTGCAGCCCCAGGGGAGCAGGGGGGGACGGCCACCCCCAGGGTGTGTGATGCTAAGACCCTGGGAACCCTGGGGCCACATTTCCTAGTGTCCTAAACAAGGAGTCCAATTTCCCGTTCCAAATATCTCACCTGGAATTTTCCCCGGCGCCATCCCAGAGTCTACCTATGTGTTTTGACCCTGGACCTTGCAAACACCTCCCTGGCTTCTGTCCCCTATTCCAGAACCTACTTCTCAGAAAACCTGTCCCTGGAATTGGGAGGCTGGGTCTGAATGGGCAGTGGGTAAATCCGTTCAGGCTCTGCTCTCTGCCCCTCACCCTCCCTCTTCATCTCTCCTCCGACCCCATCTCGGGCCTTCTGGAACAAAGCCTGGGGAGGCTGCTGGGCTCTGAGCTAGCAAACTGGAATCTTCACCTGTCCCTCTTTCAGAGTCGCTAGAGCTTGGGGTGCATGAGGGACGGGCCTTCCTCTACTAGAGGCAAAATCACTGCGCTTCCTAGAAAGAGCCAGAACCAGGTCTGAAAACCTGTGTACCAAATCAAGTAGCTTGGCTCAGGAGGCCCCACCCATGTGTCGGGCCATCTATATCCACCCACCCACCCACCTGCCCAGTCACCCCCCCACCTCCCCACCCCCCAACCCACCCATCCAGTCACTTGCCTGCCCAGTCACCAACCCCCCACCCATCCATCCATTCACCCAGCCACCCAGCCACCCACCTACCCAGTCCCCCCCACCTCCCCACCCCCCAACCCACCCATCCATTCACCCACCTGCCCAGTCACCCACCCAGCCACCCACCCAATTCAACAATGCAGTTGGCTGCAGCGGGGAAGCGACCTCTCACTCTGGGCTGGGCCCCGGGACTGAAATCCTTAGCAAGACCAGTGTGGTAACTCCCATTACCCAAGTGCTCAGACGTCACCCAGCCTCTTGGTCTCCCCTGAGCTTAAAGATTCCAGAGCCCTGGAGAAGGGTGGGCCGCAGTTCTGTTAGGTCTTCCGACTTGGGCTGTGAAACTCTAGGACAGTCGTAAGGAAATGGGACTGCTGTCACATAAACATGCGTTACGCATCTTGGAGGCCCCATCTGTGCAGCAAAAACCCCTTCCAGCCCTTCCTCGCCCAGGTTGCCGGATGGGGCGCACGTGCAGCCCCCATTCCCAGAGGAGAAACATTTTTATCACTTCCGGAAATGAGACAGAGCTGTCAAAAGCTCATGAACTCAGCTAGTAAATAGTGAAACATGTCTCAGCTCTGTTCGGTGTCACAGAACACTTGACAGCTGGTATCAATTAGAGCGCTTTCTGCCTGGAGTCCCGGCGGCCGACTCCGCGTCAGGCGGGTTTCCTGATGGGGCGGGGCTCCCGCAGGACCCGCCCCCACCCTGGCCCTCCCCCTACTAGGGCCGGCCACGCCCCTGGCTGGCCACGCCCACGGAGCATGGGCCCCGCCTTGCGCGCGCAGCCCCCTGGGTAGGATAGGAGAGGGCATTTCCCAGAAGCCCCAGCGTGGCAGGGTCATGTGACTTGCCGGAGCTGACCGCGTGCCGGCGGGTTGAGAGGTGGGCGGGATGCGCTTCACGGAGGGGAGGCTGGTCTGGGGGTCGCCGTCGCCGACAGCTCAGAGAAATCGAGTTCTACCCCGTCCGCACAATCCGTGTCTACACTCCACATTTTCACAGAGTCACAGGAAGTGAACTTGGTTTTCGCTTTGGCCAGCACCCCTCCCCTCCTTCAGGAATGAACCCTGTGCCTGCGGGAAAAGCATTCAGTGTGGCTCACGGGGGCTGCTCGGGACAAGGCCCGTGACCCAGGCTCGGCCTTTCAAACTTGCGGGGAACTGCCCTATGGACCCTTCGGAGATCTGTCAGTTTTAGCTGTGTCACATCAGAAACTGTGACAAAAATACAGTGGGAAGGCCTTTTCCCCGCTCTGGGCAGAAAGCCAGGAGAGAGGGAGGCAGGAAAGCAGAAGACAGAGAAACTTAAGTCCCAGGGACCGTGGTTAAGCTCCTGGATTCAGCTGTTCCTGAAGCCCGAGCTGCCTAACAAACATCAACTTCCCATTTTAGGAAGTTTTGGACGTTTTTTTTTTTTTTCATTTGTTTTTGTTTTTGTTTTTGTTTTCTTCAATTAGTCTGAGTTGTGTTTCTGTTGTTTGCACTAGAGCGTCTTGATACATTAAGACTATGCTTACTCGGTCGCCGGACATTTATTAACTACTTGTTCTATGCCAAGGTCTGCGTTGGGCACTAAGACCATGAATAGACCCATTTTGCCCCATACAAACAATTACAGCCTCTTCCTCCCTCGGGGGGAGCTAAGAGCTCTAGCACCCACTCTGCACAGTTATTCCTGACACCTTTCATACATTTTCTCTCTTACTTGTCACAGCACCACGGCTGGACAGCCCCGAGCCCCGTGAGCGTACTGTCGGGGCATGTAAACCTCCATCAGGCCAGCCTCACTCGTGGTAGGTAATAATCACGACTTTCCTGCAGGGCCAGCCAGTGGGGACGGTCTCAGCTGGGACACTGGTGTTCATGGATGGCCAAGAGGCACCCAGGACATCGAGGCACTGAGCACTGATGGCAGAGAGAAAGCAGAACCAGAAATGGAAATTAATATCAAGGGAAAAATAAAGTTGCACAAAATCCGTGATCCTGGGACACCTGGGTGCCTCCATTGGTTGAGCGTCAGACCTCAGCCCAGGTGTGAGAGTTTGAGCCCCGCCCTGGGCTCACTGGTGTCAGCACAGAGCCTGCTTCAGCTCCTCTGTCTCTCTCTCTCTGCCCCTCCCCTGCTCATGCTCTCTCTCTCGCTCTCTCTCTCAAAAATAAATAAGACATTTAAAAAAAATCCATGACCAGCGTCGTATATATATATATACTTATGTGCGGAGCATGCGGATGCAGAGAAAAAAGACTGAAAGGAAACACAAGCATTAACCGTGGTTCTCTCTGGTGAGAGGAACAGCAGATAATCCTTATTTCCTTATTTATACCGTCCATATTTTTCAAATTTTCTATTATGGAGCAAGTTGCTTTTTGTTTTTTGAGTGCTTTTTATTCTAAGTTTATTTATTTATTTTGATAGAGGGGGAGAGAGCGTATGCACAAGCAGGGGAGGGGCAGGGAAACAGTGAGAGAGAACCCCAAGCAGGCTCCGTGCTGTCAGCACAGAGCCCGACTCGGGGCTCGATGTCACGAACCATCATGACCTGAGCCGAAACCAAGAGTCAGACCCCTAACCCGCTGAGCCACCCAGGCGCCCCTGTTTTCTGTTTTCTAAGAAATAAAGCAGCATGGGGCACACATATGGGACACGTCTTGTGCACCACCTGAGAGCCTCTTAGTCCCCTTATTCCAGCCGCGGCTGCGGTCACCAGCGCCACACAGCCTTGGCTCACGGCGTTGGGGCCGCCTGACTGTGCCTCGTTCCTGGAGCCCCCGCCCCAGTCTCACTTCCTACTCCCACCCTGGGCTTTCTCCTGGGAAACCCATTCTGCATTATGTGTGTCAACCCACAATGCAGGGCACTTAGCGCCCTGTGGGCCGCCTCTGGACTGCAGCACGGAGCCAGGAACTTGCTGCCCCCTTGTTTGGGGGGGCGCATGATCCTAAGACATCATCGCCCCTTCCTAGAGCACCTCGTGGGCCCGAGCAGCCGGCACCTGAGGTAGGGACTTGCCACCCTCCAGTGTCACCCCCAGCCCCACCCTTAGGCCCCTTCCCAAATAAAGCCCTGCAGCCGAGCTCTGTCTCAGGCTCTGCCTTGGGGGAGGGGGCTCTGCTCAAGGCACAGATTCCACCACCCCACCCTATGCTGCTCTCACCAAAGCTTCTGCCCGCTGTGCCCAGGCCATCCCTGGCCCTGGAGGGACCCACACGGACTTCTCTTCAGCTGCAGGCGAACCTGGAGCAAGTTCAACAGGGAAGGGGTCTCCCCGTCCTCCGGGAAGTCATCATGCGTCCAGATGGTGACAGGTCTGCGCTGGCCCACGCCAAGCTGGGGGCACAGGTGGATGCGGCCCCTGACTGCAGCAGCCAGTTCCACCCAAGGGACAGTATCTGAGTGGACCCATAAGGCAACCCGAAGCATCCAGAGCAAAAGCCTGAGGGCAGAGGAGGGCTGGGAGGGCCTGGATGAGCCCCATCCTAGGAAACCACAGCCTTGGGACCTGCGGGGGGTGGGCGAGGGGGAGGAGGGAGGAGCTAAGGTGACTGCCTGGACACCGGGCCAGTGCAGGGACCTCAGGATCCTGGCCACACGAGCTCAGAATCAGGCCTGGAGGAGCTGGAGGCAGGAGGCAGCAGTCAGTGGAGTTCCAAAGAATCTGGGATTTTCCAGACCGCGGGCCGGGTGGGTGCTGGGCTCAGTAATGTGGCTGCTTAGGGAATGGGGATCTGCTGTTTTCCAAGCACGCTAACACGATAAACGCTCTCTCGCTTCTGGAAGGGCTGTCCACGCGGCCGACTTGCCCTTAGCGGGGGCGAAGGCCTTGGAGGCTCAGGCAGCGGCTGCTGTGAACGCCCAGTGTCCCCACGCAGTGGGCTGTGCAGGAGAACGCGCGTGCGCCGTCAGGGCCTTGTTGGCTGTGCTGCTTGCTTAGGTTCAGATGAATGTTCCAGCTCCGAGGGGGCGCAGACGGGGTCTGGACGCAGTGGAGCTGCCAGATGGTTCGAGCCTTGCCAGCTCCCGGGCCGAGGGGCAGCCACGTCAGCGGTGAGTCAAGCCGCTGGGTTAGAGCGCCTTCACCCTCCCGCCCCTACTGCTGTGTAACCTTGGGTCACCCCGCCCTCCCCTGGCCTCAGCTTCCTCTTCTGTAAAATGGGGGCAGCCATCCCAGTAAAAGTCCTTGTCCCTAGGGATGGGGACACAGAGGGACATCGCTGTTGTAGAAAGACAGGTGACACCTTCTCCCCACTGCATTGTCAGGAGGACACCCCCCAGGCGCTCTGGGGCACCTGGGCCAAAACCCCTTCCCAGCCCTGGCACGGCAGGGTTAACTACGCACTCGTCTTCCTTCCTTCCTTCCTTCCTTCCTTCCTTCCTTCCTTCCTTCCTTCCTTCCTTCCTTCCCTCCCACCCTCCTTCTCTCCCTCCCTCCCTCCTTCCTGCCCTCCCTCCTTCCTGCCCTCCCTCCTTCCCTCCTTCCCTCCTTCCCTCCTTCCCTCCTTCCCTCCTTCTCTCCTTCCTTCCTTCCTCTTCTTTCTTCCTTCCCCCCCCTCCCCCTCCTTTCATTTTTCTTTCAAACTCAGCTGGAGAAGGCTGAGTTCATCCGCGAGCCCAGTCACAGCACATGACACTCACTGGTCCGTGCGCAGCCCTTGGCTGAGTTCGCGGGCCTCTCCTCACCGCGGAGCACAAAGGGCAGCCCTGCCCGTGCGCTTCGCGAGCCCGTTGTGCGTGCCTGTGCTCGTGCAGACTGGTTCTCTCTCTGTTTTGTCTGCATGTCATTTCAATTTACATAAACAGCTCTCTGTAGTAGCTCACATGCTTCCCTTTACTTTTTCCATCCGGCTCGGTGTTTGCAGGATCCATCTGTGTTGCCGTGGCTGTTTGGTTCTAGCCGCTGCTCCGTCTCCACGGGGCGCATCCCCACCTCTTACCCGCCCGCTCCCGCCCCCGCCCCCGCCCCTGCGATGGACGTCGGGTACGCGTCCCTCGGATATTTCCAGGAGTGGGTCACTGCCCGCACCTGGGGCACGGGGGTCATGCGCCTGGCATCCCCACGGAGGGGCCACACCAGTCTGCTTGCCCCCAGGGAGGCCAGGGCGGTCGTGCGTCGCACATCCCCACTAATGCCGGCCTAACCTTGGCAAAAGCGACACGTGCAATGATAACAAAAGTCACGATTCTACGAGCCAACGTCTCCCGAGACCTTCCTGTGTGCCGGGCAGGTGCACCATCCCATCTAATTGGCACCAGTGGCCTAGAAGACAGGTACTTTCATAGCCCCATTTTACATCCGAGGAAATCAAAGTTTGGAAAGGTTAAGGGCCTAGTCCAGGGCTTCCAAGCCTTGCTCCTGTGCCCCCAGGATCCCAAGACAGAGAAAATGAGGCCACTGAGGCCACTGGCTGAGCCCGCCTGGAAGCTAGGACAGCTTCCTATGGCCTCCTGCCTACCCCCGGGGCCATTCATGGCTCCTCTGAGCACATCACCCAGGCCCCAGGAGGGTCCATTTTAAAGCCTAGAGAGAGCAGTGCTTCACCCAGAGCAGTGAGACTCTGAAGTGGGGCTGCAGCTGCGTGGCCAGCTCTCATCTGCCCCTGTGCCCCGCCAAAAGCAGGGCCTTGCACTGTGCACCCTCTCCCAGCCTCAAAGCAAAACGGGAATCACCCACTTCCCATGCAAACCACTTTTCCATGCAAAGAATTGCATCCTTTTTCTCCTTCAAGGGGGAAGCCTGCAGCTCTGGCACCAACCGTGGGCTGGGAATTATGTTGACACTTTGCATGCATTTTCCTAGCAGGGGCGTTATTAGCCCCGATTTATGGACGAGGCTGCAGAGATTCAAAGGAAGAGGGTCCTGGACTTACACAAGGTTGCACAGAAAAGGGGCCGGAACCTGGTGGGGGGAGGGGGGACAGTGGTGGATCACAAAGACCCTGGAACCAAACCACCTCGCCTTCCCTTCAGGATCCCACCAGTCACTAGATGAGGCAATGGGCACTGGAGAGAAAGCACTTTGTGCCTGAGACCCCTCGGCTGTCAGCTGTCGGCTGTCAGGGCTCAGGTGAGGCACAGTGACTGACCCTGGGAAGGAGATCGGCCCCAGATGGGCCCCTTCAAGGGCTGCATCAGGGGACACAGAGGCCAGACCCACCAGCAAGCTGCCAGGCCTCCTTCAAAGCATCCACCCTTCAGCAAACCCAGTGTGCCACCCCAGAGGTGCCTGTCACCCAGCATCCAGACCTCAGTCCCCGGACACCGCTTTCCACATTCTGCAGGAAGACTGGACACTCCCATGGGTCGCTTTTCCGGAGCTGGAACACCAAAGACAAAACCAATTTGGGGTGGGGGCAGGGGGTGCCTAAGACAGTGTGAAGCTGAAGTTTGTGCTCTCTCCTGGGGATGGAGACCTGGGCACAGGGATGTGGCTGTGCTGTCTACAGAGAGAGGACCTCAGGAGCCTGCAGGGGGCCCCAGGAGCCTGTAAGGGGCTATGCAGGTAAAGGCTCTGTCCTGTCTCCCAGCCGACTCTCTCTTCTGCCAAACCCACTTCTTCCCCCTCCTTTTCATTGGGTGTCCACCCGGATAGCCATCTTGCACCCCCAACTCCATCTTGTCATCTACTTCCAGACAAGACAGCCAGAGATGCTTGGCACCCGGGAGGCCCCACCCCCAGCACCACCCCCCCAGCTGGCCACAGGGCCCGGCCATGCAGGTGTTGAAGCTGCCGCCGGGGAGAGTCAGGAGGGCCGTGGTGGGAGGGAGGCTCTGGTGTGTGTCATGGATTGTGCATCTGAGACACGTGTGGGACCCAGGAGCCACAAGGATACAGGAATGGTGGCTGTTGCTAGGCACCGTGGCGCTCTGCGGAGAGGTGACGAGGGCTGTGGATGAGTGACAGGAGATGGGAAGCCCGTGTGAATGCCAGAGGGCCTCTCTGAGCCTCTCGTCTCCTGCCAGGGCAGGACAGAGAAAGCCGCAGACCAAGCCCAAGAGGACCCAGGAGTGGCTGAAGTTCAGGAACGACTAAACCGCCTGAGCAAACAGGGTCCCTGACCCACAGGATGGGGGCACAGGGCCCTGAAGTTCCCCCTCCCCAGAGGCTCTGAGCCCTCAGGGCCCGGAGAAACAGCCCAGTCATCCCTCCCTAGCAAGAGCTAACAGCCGGACATGCAGAGGGCAACTCAGACCCCCTTGGGACATGCCCCGCCCTCCCCCGTGGCCACTAGGGTTAGGGACATGTTGGGCCTGATAAGGGAGGAGAGGAACTGTACCCCCAAAGGGGCTGTAGGACGCTGCCTGCATGTCTGGGCGCGGCCCAAGGAAGCACACGTGGGACTCCTGTTTGATCAGAGACTGAAACGTGGGGCATCTGGGAGGGGTTTGGTGGCAAGGCAGCCCCCTCTAGAGACGCAGAATTAGCTCCAGCAACGGCCGAGGAGATCCTGGGACAGCACAGACTCGCCACCAGGAGGCTTCTGGGAGCCTGAACCCGTGGTAGCCGCTCCAACCGAAGATGAGATGCCGGGTAACAAGGCAGACAGTGACAAGGGACTCCGAGGCTTAGGGAGACGGGCATCTGGAGGGGACACACTGTGTCGGGCCAGAGGGCTGCCACTCGATCACGTTCCAGGGAAAGGCCTGGAGGACACATCGTCTACGAGGTCTGAGAGGCACCGGCATCACTGAAACATGTTGGGGGGGCCATCCTCTGGCAGGAAGCCAGGGCTGATGACAAGAGTGGCTGTCACCAAATGTGGCCCACGGATAGCAAGGGGGGTGTAGGACCCAAGCAATAATGGCCCTGTGACAGTACTTATGCGCCAGGAGCCATCACGATGGCCGGCCGGGTTGGAAAGGAGCCGCAGAAGCTGGGCCCGCAGAGTTACAACCCGGCGCCCGGAGCAGACGGGCCAAGAACACCTCTCAGCCTGTGCCAACGGAAGAAATCAAGTACAGGTGAACCAAAGGCTGAGGGAGGGCCCAGCAAGGAAAAGGCGCCATCCCTTGCCCGATTTCCATTCCCGAGTCAATCCTTAGATGCAGAATTCATTGGCTGAAGAAGTGGCTGGGTCCCAAGGAAGGAGGACATAACAGTAAGCACACAGAGTAACGTTTCCCCTGGTTTTTCCACCAAAGGGACCCACAGCCACTTTCTCAGCTAATACTGCAATGGGCAAAGAGGATCAGACATTGGGAGGACTCCTGCAGCCCCGACCGATTAGCTACCAGAGACGTGAGGTGTCATCGTGGTCCCTACTGCGGCGGGGGCCCGTGGAGGCCAGATGGCAACGGAGTCCTGTCCACGGTCCTCCTTACCGTGAAGCATGGAGTCCACAGACGCACCTACAAGCGATTTCTTTCATCCCCAAATGGATAGATGGAATCGGCATAGTTACCAATGGATGCATTTCCCGCCCTGGGGTCTCGGCGTGTGGGCTGAGAACTGTCAGTGAGGCAGCCCAAAGGGAAGCCTTTGAAACAAGCCCCTCCTTGGCCAACGGGATAAAGCAGAAACAACGTCACATCCCAGGAAAGGGGATGACAGAGATCAGTGCCACCTTTAAGGAGATAAAGAACACAGGTGCTGGTCCCCATCCCGTCTCTGCGTAATTCACCAGTCCGGCCCGTGCAGAAACCTACATGATCCTGGAGGACGATGCCAATGGCCACAGGGTCCGGGAAGGACAAGCCCGATCACATGACCGCGCCCGCCGGCGCCTCTGCTAAAGCAAATGAACGTGGCCTCAGGGGCGTGGTGTACAGCCACTGATTGACAAGCGTGTGGTTTCCTACCCCTGGCAAAACGGGGGACCAAAAATAGCGCTCGCTGACAAGGAATCAACAAGAGCTACATCTCCAGTGTCCCCGACGCAGTCTAGGCTCTTGGGTCTATATAAGGACGGAGGGCAGGAGAGCCAGCGTGGCCCCGGGGACCCCATAGCCAGTCTCATCAATGGGATCTAAGCAAGAACGGTCTGGCCCCCCGAAGGCCTTGGTACCATGCCACACTCCAGATACAGGAGACGTGACGACTAGAGGGCTGCCATACGCTTATCTTTTCAACGGTGCAGCGGGCAGGGGCATTCTGGGCCATCCCTGCAAGGTGAGAGACAGACCGTTTCAGCTTGCACCCCCTGCCCCCTGCAGAAGGAAGCAGAGTGTCTAACAGGTTCAAGTTCTAGAGGGAACACCCTCCATACAGAGGGACACTGGTCCAGCCCGCAGCCTGCACTCAGCAAAAGGTCGCATGTCCCGGCCACAGGGCAAATAGCCATGACCTTGGCCCCTAGGATCCAGCAGACACATCGGGGTGGGGATATCCATGGCGGGGAAAACTGACACTGGGTTTTGTGGCAAGCAGCCGTGGGACAATCACGAGATGGGCCCTGGGCGTCTGAAGCAAGGCCATGCCTTCTGCAACAGAGAATTACACCCTTTGAAAAAACAAGTCCTGGAGTGCTACTGGGCCTCAGAGACACAGGACGCCTGAGCCCACGGTACCGAGCGGCCGCACTCCCCGCCCCCGTGAATTCTATCAGATGCAACAAGTTGTCGAACCACATGGGCCAAAAGCAGCAATTCAGCATCACGGGGAGATGGTGCATCCGGGACCAAACCACAGCAGGACCAGGGCGCACATGCTGCTGGAGCAGGTAGCCCCCACCCCTGTGGCTTAGCGGGTTAAGGGTCCGACTCTTGGTTTCGGCGCAGGTCATGATATGGTTCGTGGGTTGGAGCCTCACATCGGGCACCTCTGCTCAGGCCGGTGCCCGTGTGGAGGAGGAAATACCCGAATGCCGTTCACGAATGGGCCAGTTCCGTTTGAGAACGCAAGCCGAAGGCAGATGCCAGCCACCCCCTCCCCCCTTCATTGAAGGAGGCCTTGAAATTAGGTGGTCATCTGTCCACTGTGGAAGGAGAAGCAGACGGAGGTATGTATGCCCTCATGCGTTGTGACAAGTGGCCTGGCCACTTGGTTAGGATCATGAAAGGAAAAAGGAAAGGGTAGCTTGGAGGCAAGGAACTCCAGGCAGCGCCGTGACGCACGTGTGGTGTAGACAGGACAGGCAGCACCAGCAAGCAGCCAGAGTGAGAGAGGCCCTGAGTAACCAAGCAGACAGAATAACCCAGCCTCTGGACGCCAGCCAGCCTCTGCCATGGGCCACCCCAGTGCTGGCGCACCGGGCACGTGAATGACGCATCCGTGGGGGCAGAAAAGCAGGTACTAACAGACTCCCATGTATCAAAGCTGATAGATCTGCTGCCTCCACAGAACATCCAAGATGGCAGCAGTAGAGGCCGTTTCTTCCCCGCAACGTGGCACCATTCTTTTTTTTTTTTTTATGTTTTTTATTTATTTTTGAGAGACAGAGAGAGACAGCGCGAGCCGGGGAGGGTCAGAGAGAGAGGGAGACACAGAATCCAAAGCTAGCTGTCAGCGCAGAGCCCGACGCAGGGCTTGAACCCACAAACCGTGAGATCATGACCTGAGCTAAAGTCGGACAATTAACTGACTGAGCCACCCAGGCGCCCCAGCATGGCACCATTCTTACAGGAAACCCACCAGCCACTTAGTGGCGCCTTGGTCACTCGGGGCAGCTCCATGCTGGCAGGGCCTGTGGTTCCACCTCCTAAGAGTGGACACCTATTCTGCGTATGGCTTTGCCTCTCCTGCCCTCCAGGCATCATTGCTGTCCCACAGGTTAGTGTTTAACCCCGTCGAGGGATCCCACATGACATCACATCAGCCAGGGGAGTCGCCGTATCACCTACAGATTGTGGGAGGGAGGGGACGCCTGAGTGGCTTAGCCGGTTAAGGGTCCGACTCTTGGTTTCGGCGCAGGTCATGATATGGTTCGTGGGTTGGAGCCTCACATCGGGCTCTGTGCTGGCAGCGCAGAGCCTGCTTGGGATTCTGTCTCTCCCTTTCTCTCTGCCCCTCCCCTGCTCACACACTCTCTCAAAATAAGTAAACATTTTTTTAAATTTTTTAAAAAGTGTGGGAGGGAGCCCAGGGACAGGGGACCCGCTGGCCGTATCACACATCACACCTTTCAGAAGCTGCTGGCCTGGCAGTGTCAGGCTGCCTACAAGATGTGGCCTTGCAGCCCCAGCTTGGAAGCAGGACTCTGTGAGGACTGGGGCAGGGTCATCCTCCAGGACACGGCAAACGCACTGTATTCACCTCTTACGTGACACTCCATGCCCAACAGGTAGAGAAAGCCGATGGGTCCAGCAATCAACGGACGGAGGCGACAGCCCAATGACCCACTGGGGACTTTGCATTTCCTGCGGCCACACCTCTGGGCTCTGCAGGGCTAGGGGGTCTCCATTCTCTAAAGGGACCCCCTTTCACCAGGGCACACAGAAAGGACCCCGTTATAGTATATGGCCACCGCCCAGGCAGTCGGGCATCTCAGGTCCCGTCTGGGCAGGATTGAGTCCCATCCATGGAAAGAGGCTGGGCGGGGAGAGGAAAGAATACTGTGGGACCAGGAGAACCATGGGGGCACCTCTTGGTGCTTCCTTGCCTGGTTGTGACCCCAAATGAACAAACAGAGCAACACTGGCCCTCGGAAGGCATGTTGAGCCCAGGTCTCCAGAAAGGAAGGTCTGAGTCACACCTCCTGATAAGCCCTGAAGGGGCACCGCTGGCAGCAGGGGGGTTGGGAGGGGAGTCGGGAGGGATGACCGTGGCCCTGAGACCCACTGCAGTGTGAGGGGCTTTCATCGACCCCGTAATGTCCCTCCCCGACTCTCCCCTCTGGAAGAGCGGTCAGCGGGGCTCCGAGCGAGCTGCTCCCGGGACGTGTGTGCCGGAGCGGGGCAGGCGGCACAAAGAGGCACCAGCCGGTGTCCCTTCCAGGAGGGCCTGGGGGCCCAAGGGTAGGGGTGTGGCTACCAGATGGCCTGCGGCAGGCGGCTCCTGCAGGAGTCAGAGAGTGCAAGGGGCCGAGTGGGCCCAGTCGGGGACCCTCCCGTGGGCAGCACGCGGCTGATGGGGGCCTCCGCCCTGCCCAGCCCTGTTTCCGCCCTCTGCCTTCAAAGCCTCCAGTGCCCCTGAATCACCTGGCATGTCAAGTCCGTGCCGGTGGTGGCCTCCAGGCCACCTGGCCCCGACGCTGCCAGGGGACGGGGCTCTACCTCACGATTTCCAGCAGGGGGGTGGCGGAGGGTGGCGGGAGACACGGTCGGGCCTGCCGCGCAGAACACACACTCTGCCGCAGTGAGCCGGACGGACACGAGGCAGCCGGAGGGGCCACAGGGAAGCGGCAGGCCCAGTGACAGCGGCGCCTGGCAGGTCAGATCCGGGGTCGAGGTGACGGGCTGCCAGAGCAGTGATGTCCTGTGACATCAGCTCTGTCACTGGGCTGCAGTGGCGCCGCTGAGGAGGGACCAGAGGGCCCGGCAGGCTGGGGCAGCTGATGGGTGCAGTCTGGGACAGGCAACGTTTGAGGGGTTGGTGGGCCGGGTGGGGACGCCCCCCGGGCAGCTGCACCTGCCAGCCCAGAGCTCAGTGGTCATGGGGGTCGGGGTGGAGGGAGCGAGGGATATGACAGCCACCGTGTGGCTCTCACAGGGACAGGGACACGTGTCCACGGTGTGAGACACAGTCCCGAGGGCTCCAGCGTCTGCGCAGGAGCCTGGGAAGATTTCCCCTTCCTGTCACACCCGATGGGGGTGGAGTTACAGGCCACACTCTCAGCCTGACGCGGAAGCAGCAGGCGCAGCCCCCACCGCACCCCCACCCCGGGGACCTTCTCGGCCCCCTTCCTGCTCCCAGGCATCTGCCCAGCCTTCCTCCGGAGGCCCGGACTGCAGGCCTCCAGGACTGCAGGTGGCTGGCAGCGGCCCCGCTTCCGCAAGTTCGAAGTCGGAGGCTGGAGTTCAGACACGCGGAGTCGCAGATCCCCGCGCGCCCAGACGCAGCCGTTTTCTCCTCCGTGAGCACACATCTTCGGGGTTTTCCGTGTTCCTGGACACCTGAGATCTTTCCGAAGCAGAAGAGGGGAGGCTCACCCTGCCCCAACGCTGTAAAACACGGCGCCTGTGACGGGGAAATTTACACATACCAGGACAGGATGTCACAGCCTCGCCCAAAAGTTGGGTTGTTCCCATATCCGGGGTTCCAGAGGTCCAGGGGGTGGGGACCCCCACACACCAGCTGGTACTCAGCCACAAGGAGCAGCCAAGGGCACCTTCTGGGGGAGGTTGGGGGAAGAGGTTGTCGGAAGGCCTGGAGGGGGGAGCCCTCAGCAACCCCCATGAGAGGAGGGATGGGGGGGAGGAGCAGGAAAGGAGACGAAGGCTCTTTCCGGCCTCCCACTGCTGTGTGCTGGACCCAGCCAGGCCCCCCACTCTCGGAGCGGTAGAGAGAAGCAAGCCTCCCAGAGCCCCCGGGACCGCAAGGATTTCTGGGTCGAATCCTCGCCTCCAGCTACAGTGGAGGTGGGTGCACAGCCGGAGTCCGGCTTTACCAAATCTACGCTTGCTTCTGCCAACATCGGTGCAGCACCCACCACGGCCAGCCTCATCTGCATGAGCCCCCCCTTTCCTCTAATCCTCAGAAGAACTCAAGAAGGGGATGAAATTTTCCCATCTTACAGATAAGCCAGGTGAGGCTCTCCTACTGTGCTCCCAACCCTGTATGAAGTCACAAACGGCAGGATAAGAATATGAATGTAGATGAAGGAATACAGGTAGCAAGTCCATAAAAGTACAGTTCCTAAACTGAGATCCAGGTTTGGCACCGAGCTTCCTAGCAGCCAAAGCAAAAAGAGATACACAGTCTGTTTTGAGACTGACACTGCCCATGGGGCGGAGCCATCTAGGGATCTCGGGAGAAGCCACAGGGTATAACTTGCCCACAGCGTAGGTCCCGGTCTCAAGAGCCTGGGCACTTGTCCGCCGCATTGCTGAACCCCCAAGCAGAATCAGGCTCTGCGCCCCCACGGGTGAGTCAGGCAGAAACCTCCTCCTCCTACAGGCCCCCGGGTTACCATCCCATCACCTGAAAAACAGCTTCTCAGGTGTTGGCCACAGACCAAGCATGTGGACATTTCCAGGTTGGGGCAGAAAAAGGAAAAATCAGTGCTCAGGATTCTGTCTCAAGACCCCTGGGGCTGATGAGGTGAGCCGAGGACCCAGGGTTCCTTGGCAGCCACTAGACTCTGTGGGACAACTGGGGTTCGAGGGTGGGGACATTAGCTCAGGCCTGTCACTGCCCTGCTGTGGGGACTTGAACCCCACAAATGACCCCCTAAAAGGAGAAAAAAACCACTGGCCACAAAATCGGACAGCAGCACAGCTCACCACAAAGCAACCGGGGGTGGTGGGGGTGGGGGGGGACGGGGCACCAAGTGAGCCCGATTCCCACCTGGAGCGAGGCTTACACGTGCTTCCTGATGCAAGAGGCTGTGCGTGCAGGAAGGTCAAGGGAAAAGAGCAACACAGGCGTGGGGGCACCATGGCATAGCCCCAGAGACTTTGGAAGTGAATCATCGCCCCCCTGAACTGATCCCGGCCCCAGATGCCTCCACCCCCAGCTCCGCAGTCAGCTGCTCTTCCCATATTCCCTGCCTCCGGCAGGCAGACACTTTCAGTTCCCTTTTCTCCTAGAAAATAGAACCCTGATTTTTGTGGGGCACATGGCTACCCAAAATAAAGACTACATTTCCCAGCCTCCCTTGCAACCAAGTGTGACCATGTGACTAAGCGCCGGCCAATGGGATGTGAGCAGGAGTGCACTCCGGATCCCCTTCTGGGTCATGCTCTTAAAGGGGCAGCGTGAGTCTGCTCCTTTCCTCACCCGCCCTCACCCCCGGGAATGCACACCTGGGGGGAGCCATCCTGGGCCAGGCAGACGAGGGCACGATCAGCCGGGGATGGCAGAGGCCTGGACAGCTTCCCGGAGCACAGCCGGGCCCGCAGCCGGGCGTCCATGGGGGGGGGAGTCGATGCCTACCTTGTTTAAGCCCCTTATTCTGAGTCTATCACAAGCGGCCCAACCTATGTCCCAGCTAAGAGACCATGTCAACTGATGGTCACTGCGTCCCCACGTCTCCCAGGTCAGAAGCCTAGTTAAGCCCCACCCATTAAAAATAACTCCCGCTGGGTGTTCAATGCACACAGAGCCCCTCGCCCGCTTCCCCATCACAACCCAAGAAGAAGGCATCACGACTCCAGATTTAGCTGAAAAAGGCTGGGAGTCAGAGAGGTCAGGCAACTTGCCAAGGTCACACGGCTAACGACCAGCAGGGCCAACTGTTCAGAGATCATCAGACTGGCAAATCCATTCTGCTAGTCTCTGCATCTCCCTCAAAGCTGCTTGCTCCTCTGCAGTCCCCCAGCTGCTGCCCTGGGCCTGGCCACCACTGTCCCCTCCCACCTTGTGGAGTCCTCTCTTATCCCAGCAACACAGCCTCCACACCTCAGGCACAGTGACCTTTCAAAGACAACTTGAGGGCATCCCCGCCCTGCCTGAGCATGCCATGGCTCCCCATTGCCTCGGGGCAAAGGCAGCTGCCTCACCACCAACCTCGAGGCCCTTGGTGGCCTGGCCCAGACCCTCCCACCCCACAGCCACCCTGACCACACTGACCCCCCACCCTCCCCGCCACGGGCTTAGCTCTGTGCTGGGCCCCAAGCCAGACACCGGGAGCCCAGTGGGGGAGGGGCTGCCATGCCCACTTCCCAGGTGAGGACACTGAGGCTCGGTGGCTGGGTGGCTCACCAGGGACCACAGTCATGGATCCCAATAGCTGGGACCCGAGGCCAGGCGGTCCATCTTGCGAGTCTACTCGCTTTCTACCTCACCTGATTCAGGACTGGGTGAGGCCCTGAGCCAGCACAGGACTCCTGCCCTGGGGGCTACGGCTGCCCGGGGTGGTGGGCGGGGCAGGTGGGAGGCTCAGGGAGGTGAGGTGCCTTAGCAAGGGTGCACAGCAGGGAGCACCCGAGAGGGCTGCAGCCCGGAGCCTAGACACCCCTGCCTAAGCCCTGCTTCACCCCTCTCTCTCCTTCGTTCACGCGACAGTGGTCTGGCCCCAGGGAATTATGGGTCTACACAGGGAAAACACCGGCCTTCCCCTTCCTCCTGCACAAACCTGGGTAAGTCCCATTAGCTCTCTGAGCCTCAGTTTCCCCACCTGTCATAGGGATGGTGCCCTGCACACAACCGCTGTGCAGGTCAGCGCGGACAGAAGGGACCTGGGCAGGTGCCAGCAGAGACCATGGCTGGCGGCTCCTGTGTGGCCCTGGGCTTCCTGAAGGAGGAGGGGCCCAGGCAGGGCCTCGTGTGCCCTCGCAGGGCTCAGCCCGGGAGGGTGGTGCACGGGGAGCGCGGGCCTGGCGGGCATCAAGCTCTCCCCATGGGAGCCTCTAGCCCGAAGGCGCCCCGCTGGCCGGGCTGAGGGCTCTGCTCAAGCTTGCATTCTGCCCCGCGAGTCATGCTCAAACCATGGATGCCACGCCCTCCGTGCCCTCCCGGCCTGGTGCTCTGGGCACCCCCACCCCCACCCCCACCTCCGAGTCCTGCGAGCCAGGGGTGGGCAGGAGGTGGCAGGAAGGCCCAGAGACCGGAGGGCCTCTAGGAGCCAGGCAGGCCAGCCCCAGCCCCACCCACCCCCACACCACCCAGCTGGGGAACTCCTTGCCCCTCTGGGCCTCAGTTTCCCCGACCGTGACACTGGAACAGTAGGCCCCTCCCTGCCCTGTCCAAGGATGGTTTGGAAGTGCCCTGTGGCCTAGGCAGGCCAGTACCCAGCACCCACCTACCCAGAGGGGCACCCCTGCTGCCCCCCATCGCACCCCTCCCCCATGCTCATCCTTGCTGAGGATCTCAGGGAGGACTGAGCAGGAACGGGAGCAGCAGTAGCATCCTGGCTTCCAGGCCCCAGGGAGACGAAAGAGAGGAGGCTGGGATGCAGGCAACCCAGGACAGCACAGGTAAGGGGGTCCTGTGGGGGGGCGTGGAAAGCCCTCCCTCGACACTGCCTCCTTGGTGGAGAGGCATGCCGATGTCACCCTGGTGGTGGCCTAGTGACTCCGGACAGGCAGTGCCAGGGGAATCCCGGCTCTGCAGCTAACGCTGGACTGTCTCTGTGCCAGGGGCCCTTACCCCCTGGCTCAACGGTCAGGAACGGGGTGTGCTCTGCGGGGCCTCAGTGCAGCCGCACAGGGAACTCGGTCCCAGGGGCCGCCCCACATGTTGCCCTGAGCCCTGCCAGCTGAGCTGGGAGCCCAGGACCAGGGCCTGGGAGGGAGGCAGAAGGCGGAAGGAGGAGGGAGGGAGGGAGCAAGTGACTTTTATGCCCATTTTTCGGAAGAGGACACCCGGGCCCCGAGGAGCAGTGACCCAGCAGGGACGCCCCAGGACCAAGGTCACCAGCAGCTTTAAGCCCTGACATCCGCTTGCAGCCTTCTTGCTAAATTGAATTGACTGCGAGCCCCGGAGGAGCAGAGGTCATCCCAGGCCCACCGCGCGCTGTCCTGCCTCATGTCCTGCCTTAGGGCTGATCCTCCTAACACGTGTCCTCCGGGCAGGGCCTGAGCCCTGGGTGTCTGACCTCACGGCAGGGACCACAGGGCAGAGAGAGGAGGAGGAGGGAGAGAGAGAAGGGAGGAGGGCAGGAGGGGGAGGGAGGGGAAGCAGACAAGAGGGAGGAGAGGAAGAGAGAAGGGGTAGGAGGGGGGAAGGGAGGGAGGAGAGAGGGAGGAGGAAGAGAAAGGAGAGGGAGGTAGATGAGGGTCAGTGCTCTGCTCCTCCCAGGAGGGCCCCATCCCCAGGCTCTGAGGCTCTGGGATCCGAGTCTCTAGGGAAGCTACAGATCACTAGTTCCAGGTGGCCCGACTGGCCACCTCACCTCCTGGACCCTTCGTCTGCAAACCTCTCTCCATTCAGTCGTCCGGTGACAAAAATCTCATACTTCCAGGGGCCTAGAGGCACATGGCCTTTTGACTCATTCTTCACAGATAGAGAGTTTTTCCTTTGGCTAAAACCGACCTGCTCTATGACTCCCTGCCCTCACCCCAGCCCGGGCTCTGTCCACGGGAGCCACAGAGAACAAGTCAGATCCATTCGTCCCTGAAAGTTGAAACACTCCTAACTTTTCTAACCTCCTTCATGAACTTCTGTCAGAAACTCTCCCCATGGCATGTTTAAAATATGTCTCCGACGTCATGTTTAAAATCATCCACAGGGAAGTTCTCTCTGTGGCTCTTATTTTAATCAGAAAACATAAACCGAATTTCCCAGTCAAAACATACATTCAGTGGAGAAGGAAGGCATGAGACCGCATAACCTCCTGGTTTCACTGTTTAAACTCACTGCGTGGCTCGGGTCACAAGATCCAAGGCCACCCCTCCAGTGGTCTTTTTAAGTGAAAATTTTAATTTGCTTTATTCCACAAACATAATGACTGCAAGATCTGAAGGCCCAGCCGCACACACACACCAGCACTCGCAACCGGCAAACGAGAGACGGTGCGCGTAAATACGAAGGGGAAAGGGCAAAGCAGAGGCTGTGGGTGAGGACGATGGTCTCTTCTCGCCCGAGTTAGCCCTGGAAGGCGGGGAAGGGTGGTCCCGGCAGCAGGAAGGGCAAGGGCAAAGGTTCAGAGTCCGAGTAAGCTCAGTGTCCTCCGGCAAGGTGGTGAGCAGAAGCAGGATCTGTGGGGGGGCCAGGGGGAAGAGACGCAACACCGGGTCTACAGGGGAAGTCAACTGTGCGAATCACCCGAGCGAGCCTTCTCATCCTCGGAGCAGGGACCATGGATCAAGAGAGGGCCGGAAATGCTGAATTTGCAGAAGGGACGGGCACGGGTGGGGAGGACAGAGACCAAGGCATAAATCAAGACCTGCACAGAGCTCGGGCTCACACAGACGGGCCTGGGGGTCACCCCCACCCCCAGCCCTGGGAAGGTGAGGACGACCCGCAGGGCGCCTAGAGCTGAGCCCGGAACCCTTCCCGCCGTAGTGCGAGCAGTGGTAGTCAAGACCCTGCGGTGGGGCCCTTGCCCCGCTCTCTCTCCAGAGGGCGGGCCCTGGGGCCCCCTCATTCCATTTCCTCTACCCAAGCCTTGCTGCTGCTTCGTGCACCAGACTTCTGGCTCAGGCAGGACCTCCCTGCTCCGGCCTGGCCTCTCAGGCCCAGCAAGTGGGGAAGAGCCGTTCTGACCCCAGTTCTGGTGGCCACAGAGAGGCCAGAGCCCCACTTCACGGAGCTGAGGGGGCCGAGGTGCCCAAAGAGGCAGGGCTCTCCACGTCCCACCACACCAGCTTCTCTGCTTGCCCCCAACCCTGTCTACACGGTCCTTCCTGCGCTCCCGGCCCTGCCTCTCCGGCTGTAGCTCTTGCCACCGCCCTTCACATATTTCCAGGAAACTCGACTTGGACCTTCCTCTCTCCACACATTTGTCCGGCTCTGCTGCAACCTCGGTTGCCTACGGCAGAACGCCTTCCCCAGCAAACTCTTGGTTGTTCTTCAGAGTCCCGCCCACAGAGAGCCGTTCTCACTCCCCCAAAACGGATGGAGTGTCTCCCTCCTCGGGATGCTCACGGGTCTTACTGGATTCTGTTCTGACATCGGTGTAAGTGCTTAGAGCACAGAGATCACCATAGAGACGGTAGCTATTATTGATCACTGATTTTTCCAGTGGGTTTCCAGGGTTTTTCTTGTAGATCTTCGTATATTCCAGACATTCAATCCTGGCCGATTTTGGATGTTGCATGTACTCCCTTCCTTCCTCTGTCACCTACCCGTTAATTGCCTATGACACAGATTTGGAATTACCAGGTCAGGTCGAATGGAAAAAGTCGACAATATGCAATAAGTGACAGGTAATGTAAGCCGAGAGATGGAAAACTCTAAGAAAGAATACAAAGGAAATGCTAGAAATGAAAGACACTGTAATGGAAAGGAAGGATGCCTCATCAGTAGATCGGACACAGCCAAGGAAAGATTCAGGGAGCTTGAAAATATGCCCATAGAAACTTCCCAGACTGAAATGTAAAGAGGGGAAAAAATGAACAAGAGAGAGAAGAACATCCAAGAACTGTGGAGCAGTTTCAAAAGGTGTAATAGACACATGATTGTAAAACCACAAGGAGAAGAGATAACGAAGCAGAAGAAATATTTGAAGTAATAATGGCCGAGAACTTTCCAAAATGAACAAAAGACAGCTAACTACAGATCCAGGAAGCTCAGAAAACACCGGGCAGGAAAAATGCCCCCAAATCTATAGCTAAACGTATCATTCTATATATGCTGGAGAAAAAAAGAAAATTTTGAAAGAGAAAAAAGGTTCTTTACCTAAAGAAGAGAGAAAGATTAAAATTACATCAGACTTCTCTTCAGAAAGCAAGCAAGGAGAGAATGGAGTGAAATATTTAAAGGTTGAAAGAGAGAAACTCACTGACCTGTTAATTCTATATCCAACAAAACTGTCAAAAATGAAAGAGAAGTAAAAACCTTTTCAGACAAATAAAAATTGAAGGAATTCATTACTACCAGACCTGCCTTACAAGAAATGTTAAAAATTCTTCAGAAAGAAAAAGATTAGCTAGCTAGCTATGGCTTTAGCTATATGTAGGTCAGAAACTTGAACCGACACTTAAAAAAAAAAAAAGGAAAAACATCAGAGAAGGGTTTTTAAAAGGTAAAATAAAATCTTTTTTTCTTATTCTTATTTAATAGATAATGTTTGTTTAAATTAGTAATAGTAACAACGTATCCTGTGCTTGTAGCATATGAATAAGTGAAATTAATGAGAGCAACTTTAAAAGAACTTGGGAGGGAGAAATTGGGTATAAGCTATTATGAAGTATTTGTACTACATGTGAAGAAACATAGTGTTACTCGGAGGTGGACTTAAATGTTATAAAAGTATATTTCCGGACCACCTGGGTGGCTCAGTTGGTGAAGCATCTGACTTTGGCTCAGGTCATGATCTCACAGTTCGTGAGTTTGAGCCCCACATTGGGCTCTGTGCTGTCAACACGAAGCCCACTTTGGATCCTCTGTCCCCCTCTCTCTCCCCTTCCCCTGCTTGCACACACACAGACTCTCTCTCTCTCAAAAATAAATTAACATTTTTTTAAAAGTATATTGCAAACTCCGGGCAACCACTAAAAATTTTTTAAGTATAATTGATATGCCTGAGAGAAGAAAGGAAAATGGAATCATCAACAAATGCTCAATTAAAACAGAGATGGCAGAGGACAAAGGAAAAAGAAACAAAAAATAAGTGCAATAAGTACAAAACAGTTACAAACATGGGAGACGTGCAGCCGGCTCTGTCAATAAGCACTTCAAGTGAGAATGCTCTAAATACACCAATTAAAAGCAGAGAAAGGAAACAAGACCCAGCTCTGTGGTATCAACAAGAACCCCATCTTAACTATAATAACGCATATAAATTAAAAGCAAAGGGATAGGGAGAGTTATACAATGCTAACACACATCAAGAGAGCCTGGGGGGCTCGGTCGGTTAAGCGCCTGACTTCGGCTCAGGTCACGATCTCACAGTTGGTGGGTTCGAGCCCCGCGTCGGGCTCCGTGCGGACAGCTCAGAGCCTGGAGCTGCTTCGGATTCTGTGTCTCCCTCTCTCTCTGCCCCTCCCCTGCTCATGCTCTGTCTCTCTATATATCAAAAATAAATAAAAACAACAAAAATTTTTAAAAAAATTTATTAATTTCAGACAAAGCAGACTTCGGGGCAAGAAAACTTATCAGAAGTAAGGAAAGACATTACATGATTATAAAGGTGTTGATTTTTCGAGAGGATGAAACGGTCCTTAGTGTGTACGTACCTCGCAACAAAGTACCAAAGTACATGAAGCAGAAAGCGATAGAACGACATACAGAAATGGACAAATCCACTATTATAGTTGGAGACGTCAGCACCCTCTTTCGGTAATTAATACAGTCATTAAAATCAGTAAGGCTATAGTCAACGTGAACGGCACTAGCAATCCACTTGATTGCAGCTGTTCATTTGGTAAAACCCACAGAACTATATACCGCACAAACAATGAAACCCAATAACACGCACATTTTTAAAAATCCTTTAGGAGGTCAGGGGGTCCCAGGAAGGAACCTGGAGCCTGCTTTGGATTCTTTTTTATTATGTTTTTATTTATTTTTGAGAGAGAGAGAGAGAGAGAGAGAGAGACAGCATGAGCAGGGGACAGACAGAGAGAGAGAGAGGGAGACACAGGATCCGAAGATAGACTCCAGGCTCTGAGCTGTCAGCACAGAGCCCGACGCGGGACTCGAACCCACGAACCGTGAGATCATGACCTGAGCCAAAGTCAGACACTTAAACCGACTGAGCCACCCAGTCGCCTCTCCTGCTTTGGATTCTGTATCTCCTTCTCTCTCTGCCCCTCCTCCGTTCACACTCTGTCTCACTCTGTCTCTCAAAAATAAATAAATGTAAAAAAAAAGAAAAAGAAAAAGAAAACAACCTCAGTGAAAGGAATTGGGCGGGGAATATGTTAACCCAAAATAGTTTTGGAGATGAGTGGAGTCTTTGGACTAAAAGGAACTACACATAGCCCTGTGCTCACGTTGGCCGCTGTTTCCCGCGGCGGCACAGTATTAATCCTGATACCGCTATACGTGTACAGTGGATCGGCACAATGAAGTCAAGGGATGGCGGGTGGTAGGATCCAGCTTTCCCACCGGTGGAGTTGTAGAATGTTGGGAATTTACAGATAAGCAAAGGGAGGAGGCTAGAATGATCCACGCGGCAATGGGTTGGAGTAAGAGGCATCAGCATGAATTCACGTTCAGTTGAGGAGAGTTACGGATGTTTGCATATAGGTGTGTGTGTATAGAACGGCTCCTCTACACACCTGTATCCCTTATTCTGTCAACGAGACGGCCTTGAAGCAACAACGAATACACCCAGTACGCAGATTTGGGTGCTGATACCATTTTTCAGTAAAAGGAACCAGGGCTCCTTGGAGAAATGACCGATTCTGGAGCTGGGGCAGGAAATCTACGAAATGAGCCTGGAACATCTTAAAGCCTCAGAAAATAAGGAAGTGCTGAAACAAACAAACAAACAAACAAACACAAAAGCTTACATGCCTCGATGGCAGCATAACAAGAGAACACAGGAGTCAGCAGAAAGAACTCCCAACAGCCAAAGCTGAAACCGTTCGAGCAGCAAGATTAATTACTACTGGATTATAATCTAAAGTATAAAATAAATACCCATGAGTCCGTACTCATATAGACTAGTAATTGAATAAATAAATAAATGTGGGAAAAGAGACAAATCTTCCTTGCAGAGGAATTCCAAACCCTTTATATAGACAGTTTACTCTGGGGGTGGGGCGCATAATTCTCCACTCCTCAATGGTGGCATCCTTCTCTATAATCAGTATGAAGGGGGGGTGACTTTACAAAGGAGGAACCTGATAATACCTCAGCCAGGTGACCAAAGTCAACATCAACAGTGATAAGTCATATTGATACTAGGTACCCTTGATAAAATGTGATGAGAAAAGCACATTTTCTCTGGTCTTTTCCTCCAAACTCCAGTCTAATCCTCAGCAAAACACCCAGGGGAGCCTGGGTGGCTCAGTTGGTTAAGCGTCCAACTTTGGCTCAGGTCATGAACTCACGGTTCATGAGTTCAAGCCCCATGTCGGGCTCTGTGCTGACAGCTCAGAGCCTGGAGCCTGCTTCAGAATCTGTGTCTCCCTCTTTCTCTGTTTCTCTCTCTCTCTCTCCCTCTCTCTCTCTCTCTCTCTCTCTCTCTCTCAAAAGTAAATAAAATATTTTTTAAAATAAAATTTTAATACAAGAAGGTATAACTAAAAATGCCAATAGATAAGTTAAAATAAAAACTTAAAAGATATTCAAATTATCCAAAAGAAGACAGAAAAGAGAACCATGGACAACTAAATCCAAAGGAACAACCAGAAAACAAAAAATAAAATGAGAGACATACATGGACTAAATACTACAATTAAAAGGCAGAGGCTGTCAGAATGGATACAAAAGCAAGAACAAACTACAGGCTTCTAACAGTGATATTCTCTAAATATAAAAACACACAGTGGTGGGAGGTAAGTGGATGTGAATACAGAGAGAGAGAAAAGCAGTAAGTATGAGAAGGCTGGAGTCATTATATTAATATCAGGAAAAAGAAAAAAGACTTCAAGACCAAGGGTTTTGCTAGAGATAATTAAGACCAGTTCATAAAGACCAAAGGATCACTTCATCAGAAAGACGTAACAAACACAAGGGGGTATTCATGTAATGATAAACTTCAAAATACATGAAGCAAAAGTTAATAGAATTTAAAGGAAAAGTAGTCAGCTTTTTAATAATTATTAGAGATTTCAACTCTACTCTCTCAGTAATTGATAAAATAGTAGATAAAAAAATAAGTCCAGACATAAATGACATAGATAATCTGAACAATACCATCAACCACCTTGACCTAACTGATTTCACAGAAGACTACATCTAACAACTAGAGTCCACATTCTTCTCAAGAGCATTCATCAAAATAAACCATATGCTGAGCTATAAAAAAAACAAGTTCAATATGTTTAAAAGGAAATATGAAATCAGACAGAGTATATCTGACCACAACGGAATTAAATCCAATAATACAATTTCTAGGAAACCCACGGACATTTTAGAATCAAACAACACACTTCTAAATAGTGAATTGGGGCACCTGGGTGGCTCTGTCGGTTAAACATCTGACTTCGGCTCAGGTCATGATGTTGCAGTTCGTGAGTTTGAGACCCACACCAGGCTTTGCGCTGACGCTTGGAGCCTGGAGCCTGCTTTGGATTCTGTGTCTCCTTCTCTCTCTTCCCCTCCCCTGCTTGCACTCTGTCTCTGTCTCTGTCTCAGTGTCTCTCTCTCTCATAAGATAAACAAGCATTTTAAATAAATAAATAAACAAACCAATAAATAATCAATGAATGAAGGAAATCACAAGAACTGATTAATAATGAAAATATGACATGTCAAAATACATGGGCTATAGCTAAAACAGTGCTTAGAGGCAAATGTATAGCTTTAAATGCTTATAAAGAAAAAGAGGTATAAAATCAGTGACCTAAGGCAACACTCCTAAAAAACTAAAACAGAAGAGCAAGGAAGTGAAGAACTGGAAGGAAAGCAATAACACAGAGCAGAAATCAACAAAGTAGGAAACAGCAGAGACAATTAACAAGGTCAAACATTGGCTCTTTGAAAAGGTGAACAAAACTGATAAGCCAATAGCAGGACTCATCAAGAATACGAGGGAGAACACAAATTACCAATGCCAGAAATTAAACAGAGATTATCACAACAGATCCTGCGTACAACTTTATGCCAACAAATTCAACAACGTAGATGAAATGGCCAAATTCCTTTACAAAAAAAAAAAAAAAAAAAAGCAACTTAACAAAACTGACACAGATGAAATAGAAAATCTAAATAGCCCTGTATTTACACCAGCCCCAGATGTTTTCATGAATGAATTATATCAAACACTTAAGGGAGAAATATAAGTTTATCAAAATTCTTTCAGGGCGCCTGGGGGGCTCAGTCAGTTAAGCGTCCGACTTCAGCTCAGGTCATGATCTCACAGTGCATGGGTTCGAGCCCTGCGTTGGGCTCTGTGCCGACAGCTCAGAGCCTGGAACCTGCTTCAGATTCTGTGTCTCCCTCTCTCTCTGCCCCTCCCCAGCTCACTCTCTGTCTCTCTCTCTCTCTCAAAAATAAAACAAAGACATAAAAACAAGTTTTTTAAAAAATCCTTTCAGAAAATAGCGCCTGGGTGGCTCAGTCGGTTAGGTGTCCGACTTCAGCTCAGGTCATGATCTCACGTTCATGAGTTTGAGGCCCGCATTGGGGTCTGTGCTGACAGCTCAGAGCCTGGAGCTGCTTCAGATTCTGTGTCTCCCTCTCTCTCTGCCCCTCTCCCCTTCACCATCTGTCTCTTTCTTTCTTTCTCTCAAAAATAAATAAACATGTTTTTAAAAATTTTAAGAAAATAGAGAGTAAAGAGAACACTTTATTTTAGAGGCTAGTGACCTTAATACCAAACCCTGATAAAGACATTGCAAAACAAAAACCACAGACCAATATCTCATGAAAACATAGAAACAAAGACTCTTAAGATATTAGCAAATAGAATCCAACAATATATGAAAAATGCTCTGGGGATTTATCCCAGGAGAACAAAAACATTTTAATCCTCGAAAACCAACGTATTTATGCCGTATCAAAAGAAGAAAGGAGAACATTTAAAACATGATCAATTCAACACACATACCTGATAACAATCTCAGAAAACTAAGAATGAAGGGAATTTTCCTAGATCCAACCTCTGCTAACCTCATACCCAATGCTGAAATATTGAGCCTTCCCTCCTCGGACTGGAAACAGGACAATTGCTCCATTTCCACTCCACATTGTACTGGAGGTCCCTGTAATTAGGGAAGAGAAGTTAAAGAGAAGATTGGAGAAGGAGCAGCAAAACTGTCCACCTGGCAGATGTCACGTGTGTTTATGCAACGGGACAGTCTCTCTGGCCAAACCGAGCAGGAGAGCCGGGAAGGCTGAGACCCAACACGGGGGTTGCCAGGAGGCTGGAGCTCCGTCCAGGCGGGACACTTCGGGCCAGAAGTCAGACTCTCTGACAACAGTGAGGAGGAGGGAGCCCTGTCCCCTCCCTCGGGGGAAAGCACGACCTGCATTCGCAGTTGTCACCGACAAAGAACAGTCATGGCCATCCTCGCAGGGTCGTGGGGGTCACCTGGAGCTGTCAGCATTAGGTGGGCAGCGTCGGGGACCACAGGGCTAGAGGCACTGTCCCCCTTTCAGCGCAGACAGGCTCGGGGAGCCCTGGCCGTGAGTCCCGACAAAGCCGCTACCATCTTCTCCAGGCGGGGGGTCAGGGACCCTTACCTGGAACCGCACGGTTAGCCCAGGCTGCGCAGAGATGGCTCTTTCCTGGACCCGAGCAGGAAGACATGGGCCTGGGCACCCAAAACTTTCTCGTGCGAAAACGGAAGCACGTCCTCTCTACCCACCGCCAGGCTGCTCGTGGGCCCCAAAACCGTGTGACACATTTTCATCCGGTTGCCAGTAGGGACAGAAGCTCCACAGAACACATTGTCCCCCAGTCCTGCACTCAGTCCTGGTTTCCTCATGTGAGCCATCACGGCCTCTTAGCTGGGCCATTGCGGTGCCTCTCTGCCACCTGCCTCTGCCCTCGAGCACCCGGGGGCATCCTGGAATCGTAAGTTAAATCACATCACTGTGCTCAACCCTCACCCTATGACCACACCACGGCTGCCCCTGAAACTCCCCGCCTCCTTGACCTCATGCTCTACCACTTTCTTTCCCCTCCATCAGCCTCCTTGGTTTGCTTCAAACTCACTGAGCCATGTGAGTCTGCCTCAGGACCTTTGCACTTGCTGTTCCTTGCCTAAAATATTCCCTCCTCAGACAGACGTGTGACTTGTCCACTCTATTCATTCTGTTTAAATGTCACCTCTTCAGCTCTTCTGGGACCTCCCTTTCATCATTCTCCAGCCCCTCACCTGGGTTTTCTTCATGGCACTTAGTCTTCGCCTTGTGTTAGGGAATTCTTTATTTGTTCACTGCCTGCTTCTCTGTCTAGAATGTCCTGACCTTATTCATCGCTGGGACCCCAGTGCCTAGAAGGGGTCCGGCACCCAGTAAGGCAGAATATATGCTCACTGAATGAATGAGTGAACAAATGAATGACAATTTCGCTTGAGGTTCCCGGCACTTTCCTGTCCACAGCCTTCTTTCACATCCATGGTTTTGCTGATCGCCGTCAGGAATGAGCAGCACAGAGAGGGTGAGAGACTTATGCAAAGCCACACAGCTCACCCTCCGCCCCTGAGTCTGTTTGGCTATCCCCTCCTCCCCTTTGGTGACTCCAGTAGCCTGTGGAGTAAGGAGAAAAATCAGCTCATGCTGGAGGGGACAGAGAGCCGCCCACAGGTACTATTCCAGGACTCTGGGTGGATGGACGCTCAGAAGAGCCAGGCTGGTGCTCCCACAGCCCCGGGGCAAGTCCGGTTCCCCCAGCGCTGCTTTCCTCATCGGTAAAACGTAAGTTCCTACAGGGGCGCCTGGGGGGCTCAGTCAGCTAAGCGTCTGACTTGGGCTCAGGTCTGATCTCCCCGTTCGTGAGTTGGAGCCCCGCGTCGGGCTCTGTGCTGACCGCTCGGAGCCTGGAGCCTGTCTTCGGATTCTGTGTCTCCCTCCCTCTCTCTGCCCCTCTCCTGCTCTCTCTCTCTCTCTCTCTCTCTCTCAAAAATAAACATTAAAAAAATTAAAAACAAAAAAAAATAACTTCTTGCATTAAGAACAGCACAAATAACGAACAGGATCATGGCAGGTTCTAGAGCGCGGTTCCTGGTGTCGGGCCGCCCAGATCCCCCACCTACCGGCTACACAACCCTGGGCAACCTACAGAACTACTCTGTGCCTCAGCGATCCCCTCTGCAAAGTGGGCGTAGTGACTTCTACCTACCTGACAGGGCTGATGGGGGATTAAATAAATTGATACCTGAAGGTGCTTGGCAGAATGCCCGGCCTCTGATAAAAACTCAGAAGATGTTAGCAATAATAGCAGTAAGAGTAATGAGAAAGACAGAGCTCATGGTTTTGTGTGGACGGAGCAAGACGGTATCTGAAACTGACCCCTACTTAGTTCCCACGAGCCTTCAAGACCCCAGGGCATAACCACCACTCCGGGGTCAGTACAGGGGCTGCAGCTCCCATTCATTCCCCCACAGGCCCCCGCACCCTCACTGTGCCACCAAGCCGGCCTCCAGCCCGCAGGAAAATTACGGCTTGTCTCCTCTGTGGTGCAGAGTAGGGAACCAGGTGGAGGGCATCGGGACTCCCCCAAGGTCCCACAGACAGTGGCAGTGGGGGCCAGGATTTATCCTCCCCGGAGAGAGAAAGGCTCTCCTGACTCCTGCCCCGACCAGCTCTAGCTTCTCTGCCATGTTTTCTCGTAACAGCCTAACTCTCCCCTTGCAGATGAGGCATCACGGCCACGGTCATGACTTTATAGTATGACTTCCCTGCGAGAGCCAGAGCTATTCACGCAAAATTCCCTGCGCTCGGATCCGCCCAGAACTGGTGCTCAGTAAACACTTATTGGATGGATGAGCAGATAGATGGATGGACAGATGGAAGGACAGACGGGCGGAGGGGTGGATGGATGGATGAGTGGATGGGTGGGTGGATGGGTGGATAGATGGATGGGTGAGTAGATTGGTGAATGGGCAGATGGATGGATGGATGGATGGATGGATGGATGGACAGGTAGATGGGTGGGTAGGTGAGCTCCCGAATGAATGAGTGGATGGGTAGGTGGGAGGGGTGTGTAGATGGACAGATGGACTCCAGAAACGGTGCTCTCCCACTGATGTCTCACTGAGCCTTTCCCCATTATCTGAAACACAAAGAGACTTGGATGGTCCCTCAGATCTAAAAGAGACTCTAAAATCCTTTGGGTCAAATGTACCTGACTTCACTGGGCCTCCGTCTCTCCATATGTGAAAACACAACCCCTCTGCCCGTATTTCCAGATTCCCAGGATGGAAGGAGCTTGTCGGACGACCATGCCAGCTTTGGCAGGGGTGCCAAGGGCGCGGCAGTGAGCCGGGCCCTGCCAGGCCTGCCCGGGGAGTGTGCCTGGGCGTGCCCGGCTGACAGGCACGCTGGAGGAGCCAGCCAGCAGCCCTCAAGGCACTCATGCTCTCTGACCCAGTAATTCCACTTCTAGGAACGGACCCTGAGGACGTAATCAAGGATTCCCGCCGAGACCGGAGCACATGATGGCCACTGTGCCATTGTCCACCAGGGAGTGAGGTGCGAACAGTCCCGACCCAGGGTCAGTAACGCGGGGCTTGTCTCTGCCATGGACGGGTGCACCGTATGCAGCTGTGCAAACCCAGGTGTTTGAAGAATGGCCTGATGGCGCGGGGAAGGGCTTGAAAGGAAGCATTTGTGGAAAGTCAAGATGGGAAGCTGCACGTGGCGTAAGATCTCACGCCTCTGGGGGGGAAGAGTCTCGTCTTCTAGCATTTGCGTGGAAAAAGTCCTAGATGGATATTACACCCAGATGCCCAGTGATCTCTAGGAGGGGGGTGCGGGGGCCGGTTTTCTTCCTGGGAGTTTAGCCGTATAGGGTGACGACGTGAGGAGCGGCCCCCCATCTCCGACTTTTTCCTGGGGGCCTAGTGGGGAAGCCCCCCACCTGCCCTCCCAGAAGTGAGGGTCTAAGGTCAGGCCGCAGGGGAGAAAGTGGCGGTCCCTCTCTGCCCTTTAAGTAGAGACCTCTCTCGCGGCCCTACTGCCTGCCTGAGGGGGTGAGATTGCTGATGGGGAAGGAAGCAAAGCCCCAGCAAAGCCAGCCAGGGGCGTTGGCCGGCTCGGATTTGTCCAGACCCCCCCACCGCCCGTCTGCCTGCTCGGGGCCTGCTCCGACCTGCACCGGGGCAGAGGCAAGAACCCGGCTGGGAGCCAACAGACAGCGTGGAGCCTGGCTGTGGCCCTTGCCAGCCGAGGGTCAGGGAGCGCCTCCCTCCAAGACTCAGTTTCCCGATGTGTGCAGTGAAGACACACCCCAGCGCTCCGTGGATATTCCTGGAAAGAAAGAAGGAGCGAAGGAGGGCATTCCTGACTCTCCCGGGCCGGGGGGGGGGGGGGGGGGGGGCC
>CM053560.1:2981347-3012133 GCA_028646485.1 Cryptoprocta ferox | reverse complement strand
GACCCCGATCAGAACACGGTAGGGGCGTGAGTCCATGTAATTAACGCTCTGCTGTCTCAATTTACGAGAAATGTATGACATGTCATTGCCTTGTATTTTGGACACTCATTAGGAGAATAATAAACGTTATTATTTATTAATATGCCAATGAATCATTCAGGCTTTTGAATTAAAGATTCGAGCGCGCACAAATTAAATGAAAATCCCCGGGCCGGCGTTGACCGCGAGGGTCCCGCGCGCGGCGGTGCGCGCCTGGCCCTTTAAGCGGGCGGGGCTGGCAGGCGGGGTGACGCGAGGACACGGCCGCTCGCGGGGACAGCCTGCCTCCTGCCGGCCGCTCGCGGGGCCGCGGGTCGGGCGCAGGAGCAGGCGCTGCGCCACCCAAACCCGCCCGCCGGGGGCGGTGTGGCGCGCGCGACCCCGCTCCCCCGCCCCCGCCGGCCCCTCGCGGGGCGCGCGGAGCGAATGCCCTGCACGGCGTCCCCGGCCGGGGGCGCTCGCGTCCGCGCGGACCCACGGGCACGGCGAAGCTCAGCGATGTTGGGTGAGCGGCTGAGGGCACGCGGCCAGGGTCCGGTGGGCCCGGAATTGCAGCCCAGCCGCGCGGGGGCCCCGAAGGCTGTCCTCGTCTCCATGGCGGTTGGGCTCCCGGGACAGCCCCAGACCCTGCTAGAAGCCCGTGAACATGGAATAAATAGACGAAGGTTACTGTTTCCTGACGGCTGACTCCGTCACAGGCACCAAGGCAGATACTGCGCGCGGTGACTTCCATTCTGGTAGGCGCCGACCCCTCTGCCCATCTCACTGATGAGAAGGCTGAGGCACAGACAGGCTTCAGGGACTTGCCCAACTCACCAGGGAGGAAGTGTGGGAGGAGTTAGGAGCAGGTCTTGCCAAGCGGACATCCTGATCCCTGGACCCACTCCAAGGCCAGACCGGTTTCTTCTGGGCCCTCAGGGGAGGAGGGATGCCCCGTCCCTACCCCAAACGGGGCACAGGGCAGCGTCTGCACCTTGGTAGACCCCTGAGTTACGGCAGGAAAATGAATCGTTATTTACTTAGGCGGTGCATGACCTGGGGGCGCCCATGTCGTTTCCGGCCCCTGCTGTGACCCTCTCTGGGTTTGGGATTATTTCCCTGGGAAAGAGCCCCGTGAGTCAAGTTACTGACACCAAAGATTGGGACAGTTGCAGGTTTGGGATGCAAGTTGCTGCATTACCTTCTAGTAAGAGTGTCTCGACTTTACACTCATCTGGGGAGGTCCTCTGAAGAGGGGGCCCCCGCCCCCCAACTATGGTGAGCAGTCCCTGAAAGGTAGCCCCCTCCACACGCAGGCTGGCATGCTGGGAAACCCCTTGGTGTCTATAATTCACCTTCCCAGTTATTCATCCCAGACCTTTTAAAACAGGCAGGAGCCCCTGAACCTCCCCCCCCTCACCCCCACTCCCTCGGGGCTTAGAGGTGGAATGGCACGACCACGGGTGGTCCCAGACGCCCTCACTTTGCTCCCACCCTTGCTCCCCAAGGAATCCCAGCCACCCCTTGGCCCTTGAACTCCACTGCCCCAGGTTGACGTTCCCCTGTGTCAACTTTCAGGATTCAGTAGACTTCATGGGTCCCCCCACCAAGAAAGCCCTTCTTCCTCACACCCATCGGAGTCTGCCTGCACTTCCCATCATTGTCGTTGTGACGGCCATCGAGCCCCCAGTGCTTCTCAGGCCTGGATCTGAGGCTTTCCATCATGGTCATAACACATACAGGTAGGAGCCTGCCAAACGGCAGATCCACGATCTGACCCAGAGCCCATGCCCCATCCGCTTGGGGCTCCGCCGTCTGCCAGGCCAGGGCACAGCCCCACAGACACGCTCAGGAAGTATTCGTGCGTGAAGAAGTGAGTGAGCCCACCAGGCTGGGACCTCCTTGAGGGTACGTGGGGTTTTTCCACTGTTGGACCCGCATCACCCCTGCAGAGAGCTGGGCTGGGACACGGAGCTGCCAAGCGCATGGGGGGAGTCACGGCTCCTCTCGGACTCGACTTCCCACCCAAGCGATGAGGAAAGCAGCCAGCTGTCCCAGCTGGCCGTGCCAACACCCTGCAGGAGCTGGGGCTGGCTGTGCCCAGGCCCCGGGGTCTGTCCACCCTTCTGTCCCCCTGGCCCCAGATCTCAGGTCCCCAGTCTTGTCTCAGGCCCCTCTTGCCCCAATATCTGGTTTGGAGGAACGGATTTCTCAGCCCCATATGACTATTCCCTGCACCCCTGCCCCTACACCTCCCAACCCAGGTTGGAGGGGACTTCGCTCCTGCCTCCACCCACCCAGGGCCCCACCTGGGGACGGGGACAGATAGAGCGGTCCATGTTATTGCTGTGATCCCTGGGGAGGGGGGGGGCTGTTCAGACACCAACTAATTTGTTCCACTCTTGCCCCCTTCCCTTATTGATTAGTGCTGTAACCTAGCGTTGTGTTAAATGACTTGTTCCCATGGTAACCATCAGATACATGCACGGATCTGATGTGCCTGTTTCCTGAGCCAGATCGCCTCCTAAGAGCTCGGAGGGAACAAATCTCCTTTCATATCCGCCGCTGTTTTCTGAAAGGCACAAGATATTGTTCAGAACAAGGCATTTTTAAAAAACAATATTAAAAAAAGAACTTAACCAGGTCTCTCAACAGATATAAAGCTGTTTCATAAGGTATGTCACTCTTAAGAAATATGAAATCAGATCAGAAAAAAAAAAAAAAAAAAACCTTTGACCAAGTTCATCTTCCTTCTGAGACTCTCTCCCTAGGAAATAAGCTGAAATAAATATACACGGACGCAGGGCTCTGTGTAACAGACAGCAGCTGCGTCATTTACAAAGAGAAAAATGGAAAACAGCCTAAAAGTTCCACAGGAGAAGATTCAAGTAAGCTGTGGTTCACACACTCGCAGGATATTATAGAGATGTTTAAAATGCTACATAGAAGAGGGAAGCATATGTGTCAGATGATGTGGAATGAAAGAAACATGATAGGAAACTGTGTCTGCCAGGAGATCATAATGAATGTAAACAAACCTAAGTGATGCAAGAAAACTACTCAGAAGAAAATACACACACCAAAACGTTGACAGAGCTTGTTGGTGGACCCGTGGTAATTTTGTTTCCTTGTTCACTTATTCGGCACATACTCCCAGAGCACCTGCTTGGGCCCCCGGCCCCTATCACGGCCCTGGGAGCACAGGCGGCGTGTCTGTTTCCTGTAGGTTCCCAAATGTGCTGAACGAGCACGTGTTACTTTGCAGTGGAACAAAATCATACATATAAATATATATTTTTAAAGCCAGGGTGTATGTTTCATCCATCAGGTTGGCAACAACGTAAAGAGAATCTGTTGGTGGGGGAGGAGAGGGCGTGGGGACACCGGCACCCTGCTGGTGGAAGTCGGAATTACACCTACCTCCGTCCCCCGGAAATCAGCCCCCCAGAAAGGCATCAACAGTGAACAGCCCCATTCTCCAGGTAACTGGGGACCGTGGCACCCCCCAAGTTGACATGCACTTCTCTCCCAGGAGGCCTGCACCCCAACAGGCTCCCTCTGCCGCAGAGGAGAAGAAAGTGCTGGAAACGAGGACCCACTCAGAGCAGATGCTGCACATTTAATTGCAGGGCGGGGAGGGGGGAGGAGGCCACCTGGGGAGATGGGTTTTGGCAGATTCCCATTGCAACCCCAGTTACCTCGGCGCCCTTGGGCATGTCGCTTCACCTCTCTGGCCTCAGTTTCCTCATCCGCCCAATGCGGGCGGGACGCCTCCCTGGCAGGCGTCCCGTGAGGATTACAGGAGGCACCGTGCGTGACGGGCCTTCCACACGGGCCCCCCAGGGCTTTGGGTTTATTTGCTTGTGTTAGTTTTTGCTTCCTGAGATGGAAACAGCAATAAAAGTTGGCTCGTGGTCGCCAAGGAGCTGCAGACCAGAACCTTCCTCCTCTTTTCCTGCAGACCCTTGGGGATCTGGAAAGAGGGTCTAGCAGGAGGAGGTCCCTCGGGCCCCGGTGAAGGGGTGAAGGGCTTTCCCCGGGAGGGGCTGTCAGCTCCTGCCTGCAGCATGCACACTGGTTTTTTTTAGAGCCAGCAAATGCCCCAGCCAGTGTTTTCTAGTTTTGACAAACAGGGTCCAGGGGAGAGAGTTCCTTTTTATTCCCAGGGCTGTCCCCTTCTCCTCTGGACCACCGGCCGCCACTCCAAGCCCACATCCCCTCACACCTGCCCGCGGGGGCCACCCGGGGCCACTGTCGTGCCAGGTTTATGCAGCCGCTCCAGGTTACTTGAAAATATATAAAACCTTTTCTTTAGGAAAAAAAAAAAAAAGCAAAGTCTCATCTTTGATGGTAACCCAGTGTTCTCTTAATAGTCCCAACGCAGCATCTGCAGGAATTTTCCATACTTGAAAAGAGAGGAGGGAGAAAAAAAAAAAAAAGCTCACCTCTGGTTTCTGATGGAGCATGCGTAATCCTGGCTGGATTCTAGATCTAGAGCGAGAGTGAAGCAGGGCAGGGAGCAAGACTCTGGCTTCCAGGCCAGCGCTCCGCCCTGGATTTCGGTTTCGTGGAACGGCCTTCCCAGGCCTGGCCGCGCTGGATGCTGTGATTCAGCGGGCGTGAGCCCCAGAAGGGAACTGTGGGGGGCCAGGGAGGGGCAGCAGGCGGTGGTCCCTGGGGGGAGGTGGAGGAGAAGATGGTTCTTAGAGACTCTGCCAAGTCTGTTCCGCACAACTGCATACAAGGACCCAGCCCCCGGGGAAGGGGGCGCCAGGTGTGAGGCCGACCCTGCACCAGGAGGCGAGGGGGCTGCAGGACGGGGGTCCCTCTGCCTCTCCTGGAGGGAGGGCTCCGGCACCACTGGCCCCAAGTCTTAAAACCTTGCGTGCCCGGAACCCAGCAACCCCACCTCATGGAACTGATCACCAGAAACGGACACAAGCAGGGTGATTTAGCTACTCCCGTGACTAGTGCTACGATGTTATAAGTGGGTGACGTGGAAAGTTCTCCATGCAAACAGGAGGGCCTGAGCTGAGCGAAGTGTAGTCCAGCCACCCCTGGATTATGAATAAAAATACTGTCGTAGACGATGCCATGAGAAGGTGGTCTCACCAAAGTGTCCAGTGAGAAAAGCAGGTTACAAAGCACTGTGGACAGTAGGTCAGCCATTGCGTTCAACACACTGGTGGGGACATCTGAATCTATATCGAACTGACACGTAGACATAGGGACAGTCTACCCCACGATGCTAGCAGTGGTCGTTTCTGAGTGGCTTCTCTTTCCCAGTTCTCCGCATGCTCTGGTGTTTCCCTCAATGAATTAGTGCATCTTTTTGTTGATTTCGGAGCACGGCCTGGGAGACAGGCTGCCTGGTCCAGCCTTTCCTGTGCATCCTTGGGCAAGTTACTTAACCACTCTGTGCCTCAGTGTCCCATCTCTACAACCTGCCTCAAGAGGTTGCTGAGGTTAAAGCTAATATATGCAAAATGCCTAGAAGATAATAAGCACCCAAATGTTCGATGTTTTCATTAGTCACTTGTTTTTCTGCATATAAACATGTCATTGCTCTCGGTGCTGAGAATACGGCAGTGACAGCGACTCGCAGATAGAGACAGACATTGAACCAACAGTCACGCACCGTTAATTCACTGCCGTTGGAGGCACTGATCAGCTCCTTACGGTGAAGGGCAGTGCTGTGCAGGCACTTTGAGAGCACTTGCCAGGGAGCCTTGCTGATGATTTTGACCATTTTCCTTTTTTAAAAAATTTTTTAAACGTTTATTTTTGAGAGAGGGTGGGCGAGGAGCAGAGAGAGAGGGAGACACCGAATCTGAAGCAGGCTCCAGGCTCCGAGCTGTCAGCACAGAGCCCGACGCGGGGCTCGAACCTACAAACCAGGAGATCATGCCCTGAGCTGAAGTCGGACGCTTAACAGACTGAGCCACCCTTTGACCATTTTCTTAAGAGCGGTGGGAACCTTGACATTGAAGGGTTTCAGGCAGGGTGGCCAGATCAGAAGTGCGTGGCTTAAAAACTCACTGCGTCTACACTGTGGACTGAGAGGGACCCCAGGGAGACTTCCGAGAAGGTGCTCTGGGGTGTGGACCAGCTTCTTGGGCTCCGCTGGGGACCAAGGCCGATGGAGCCAAGTGCACAGGCTCCGGCACCCTCGAGGAGGTGGGGTCCGAACCGTCAGTGACATCTTAGGAGGAGCTGGGGGTAGGGTGCTCGGTGCTCCCAGCCTGATGGACCTCGTGGGTGGCCCCCAGATACAGGGGCCCCTGGAGGGCTGTGGAGTGTTGGGTTCAGGACACGCTGAGTTTGAGGTGGGGGTGCCCCGGGGGAGAGGTCCCAGAGGCAGCACCCTCTGCGGTTGCTGGAAGGGCAGGATCTCGCAGAGAGGTCAGGTGCAGTCAGCCCTGGGCGGAGGAGAAACCCCGGGTCGGGGAGGCTGACTCGCCAAGGCCAGGAGGACCAAGAGCCAAAGCCGGGACATCACCAGAGCCCACCCGGGAGAGGGCAGAGCCCAGGCAGGGCAAGGAGGGGCCCCTCGGGCACGGGGAGGCACACAGCTGTATCTGTGGAAGGTGAGAGGGGGATGCTGGCCCTGCCGGCCCCTCCCCTGCCCGCGGGTGTCCGCCTGCCCCGGGAGCTCCTAGTGCCATCCACCCCCGCCCCCACCAGCCCCCGGGGGCACGGGCACCTCCGGAACCACCGGAGGTCACACACACATACACACGAGGACCCGGGCCCGGCGCCATGTCACCCTGGGGGTGTAGCAGTTCATCAGCACCATCATACTGTCGGGCGGGACAGACGGACCCCGGGACGTCCAAGGTCACGCCCCCCCCCCTCCAGGCCTCCTTTTCTTTAATCAGGACTCAGCACCTGCCCCGTGAACGTGGCCACCCGTGAGCGCGCTCCGTGCACCAGCTGCCGGTCCCCGGGGATGTTTGGGATAAAGTGGGAGAGTGGGGGGACCTGCATGAGCCTCCCCCCAGCTCCCCCTTCTCGGGCCTTGTGTGGCTTCGCCTTTGGGCCCAGCCTGTTTGGAAGTTGTTGAGGGTAACGGAGGCCCCGTGGAAGGACATGTGACAGGCCCCGGTGCGGCTGTGACAAGTTAATGAATTCTGCCATGGTTACCCGAGGCACACGTCTGGGCCGCGTGGCCCGCCTGTCTGTGTGCTGACCTTTAAAGGTGAGCGTTTAATACCCACCAATCACTCATGGTCTGATCGAATGTTCGGAAGACGAAACCTGTCTGAGGGAAGAGTGATCACTCATTTCCCTTCCCGCCCCCACACGAAAACACTGTCACTCCTTTCTGAATCATCACAAAACTTTGCAAAACCGCTTGTCTCTCCCACCAGCACTTGCTGGGAAAATTGAGGTGCTTTCTGGTGACTGCCAGCTGGCAGGGGCCCTTCACCCAGCGGGACCCGCCCCGGGGCCACCCGGGGTGGGGGGACGCAAGTCACCTCTCCACACACGGCTTTTCTTTGCATCTTTTAATCACCTTCCTCTCTCTCAGTGTCCCCACTCTCCACTGAACAAACCTTCACAGAGGATCCCCTCGGCTTAGGAGTCTGAGGCTATGAAAAACACCCAACTCAAGCTGAAAGGATGAGAATGCGTATTATCTCACCTCACAGGGATCCAGAAGTCAAGCAGGGCTCAGGGTGCGCAGACTCAGCGGCTCCGTGTTGTGCTCAGAGACCCGGTTTCTTTCATCTGTCTACTCTGGGCTCCCGACTGTCTTCCTACCCCACCCCACCCCAGGTGTCATCTGCAGACTGGAACCAAGATGGTGACGGTCACTTCCGTCAGCATAGCTGGACCTCCCGCTTCCTCCAGCAGCTCCTTTCCTTCGGGAAGACCCCAGACTAGACAGCCTTCCATAAACTCCCTGAATCAGCCATTATTCTGGCGCCTCAGATGGCACGGGCAGCCCCCCCCCCCAGCCCCTGGAGGCTCTGTCCAATGGCACGACCCTGGCCTTCCCATCAGTCAGCCAGGCAGATGCCGAATTTACTCCCTATCAGTGAAATTCTTTGTTTTCTAAACATAGGAAAATGTTTCCTTTTTTTTTTACTCACTTTGATCTTTAAAATTTTTAATTCTATCGGGGAGCCTGGGTGGCTGAGTCGGTTGAGCATCCGACTTCGGCTCAGGTCATGATCTCCCTCTTTGTGAGTTCAAGCTGCGCATCTGGCTCTGTGCTGACAGCTCAGAGCCTGAAACTTGCTTCGGATTCTGTGTCTTCCTATCGCTTCTCGGCCTTTTGGCTAAGATCAAGTGCGGAATCTGTGTCTTCCTCTCTCTCTGCCCCACCCCTGCTCATGCTCTGTCTCTCTCTCTCAAAAATAAGTAAACATTAAAAAAAATTACAATTTTTAATTCTATCATCAATGGTCAGATGTTTTTTTCCTTTATCTTGATGATGATGATGAATCTTGGTATTAGGTGTTTCCAAATAAAGCACAATTGTTTATTTTCCTGATTGCTACTTCCTTTTTAATTTCTTTGTAAAAGCTGATATTTATATTTAGCCAAAGTCTGATTCTTAATAAAATTTCATAATGAATTATTATTTGGTTTTAGAAATTAAGAGACAATGCTTACGCGTTTAAAAACAATAATTTACCATGCTTGAAGTAAATCAATTCATTAAAGGGGACCGAAGGCTTTCACAGCTCCAGGAAATCTACCTTTTCAAAATGTATTGTATTATACATACATGTAGGTAATAGCCATATTTTGTGAATTTTTCAAAAATTTAATTCCTGAATTAAATACAAGTCAATATTTAATGCATCCTATTTTGTTGACTCCTGCTTGAATTTATTTTAATTTTTATTTATATACTTTTAAACAATAATGCATTTTTTAAAAACCCTTGAAATATCGATTTTCAGAAGCCGCAAAGGCCTCAGGTTCTCCTTAGGTGTTTCTCATCTAAATGGATGCATTTTCACAGGTATTTACATTCCCTCCGTAACGGACAACCTTTCAATTAAAGCTGAAAAGTTATCGTTGTCACAAGCCGTAACACCTCCCGAACGCCCAAGCCGTTAATTAGGCACCATAATGAGAACGTGACACGTTGGGATTGTGTGCCCTGACGATCACCACCCCCTCGGCCTAAATGTCTTATTTGGCTGGGCGAATTATCCCGCCAGGAGGGGAGCCAGGCGGACCTGGCCAGCACCTTGCCGTGCGCCACGCGTGCCGAGCAGAAGAAAAAGCCGTGACCTTTAATCCACATCCACAAGCAGGAATTAAGAACCAACGTTCTTTGCTGAGATCGATCGCCCTGGGATCCAATGGTGCTCAAAGAACTGGTTACAAGTTAGAGCAATTAAGAGCTACAGTCGAAATGACTCACATAATTGCAGAGTTCCTCATTTTAACAGCCTGATTGGAAATTGTCGAGACCGTGTCTGAGTCTAAGGAAGCAAAGGAAATGAAAAAGGTGACATTTTCGGATAATATTATTAGTAAACGCATTGACAATATGTCAGATGACAGAGGCGACTCCGATCCAGGGGCTTATTAAGTCCGAAAAAGTTTTCATTGCAGATTGATGAATCTGTATATTAATGCATCACTAATTGGGCTCCGGTAACAGCACCAATTAGAATCTCTAAAGGAGAGAAACTGGGGAGACACCGCTTGCTCTTTTAAAGTGGTCCCAAAACAAATTACTGGGGACGAAATGTTCAAACTGATAAATTAATACTTTGAGACACAGACCTCGTTCCGGAGGCCCCGCCGTGTCGTGGACAGATGTGCCATAATGTTGGGAGGTATTACGGTTCACGACAGGAGTTTGTTCTAGAAAACCCTGAGGTCCGAGTAATGCATGGCATTACTCACAGCCTCTTGTGTGAAAAGTTTGCATGCAGATCTGACTTCCCGCTAAATGACACATCAAACGGGTGGCGGGTGGCTCTGACGTGATGGCGCCGTGTGTTTGAACGTTACCTGGGGAAAAGGAAATGACATCAATACCGGGCTCAGCCATTCCACACCGGCGTGCCTGTCCAAAGAGTGGGGTCGCGTCAAGAGTTTAGGAGCTAAGAGGAGAAATGCACAATGGGAAAGCGGCCATGACTCACTTAGCAAGTCTCCCTTGACTTTGACAAATGGTATACTTAACCTGGCCTCTTGGGGTACCTGCATGGACTTAACTGGAATTGCAAGGATTATCAGGCTGAGCTGTCCCTAGCCTCGCAGGCTGTGAAGAGCAGTCTCAAATGTGCAGGCGATAGCGTTCGCGTAAGCCCTGCCCAAGGAATCAGCTCGCAGGCTGGTGGCGAGCACTAGACATGTTTAATTGTGGGTGTGGAGGAATAACATAACTGTTACATGTCCTGACAAAATAGAACACAAATTCAAGGGGGCGGAGGAGGGAGGGAGAGAGGGGAATGGAATAAATCCACCCGCTGCCGCGTAAGTGACAGGTGGGAGGCACGGTGTCACCGACGCCCACAAACCAAATATTAGTTTGCCGCATCTGAAATTGCCAGTGTCTGACCATTTTTGACCTACGAAAATGTCAGTTCTATATGGCTCAAGCTAATTAAGCATAATAAAAGATACCAGAATAAAGACAGCCAGCCAAACAAAAACGCAGACTTCCCTAACTTGCAAAAGAATTGCAAAAACAAACCATGCCGCAATACGGATATACCTTGAAAACACGCGTAGGGAAATAAGGCAGACCCAGAAGGACAGACACTGCATGATTCCACTTAGAAGTGGTACCTAGAGTTGTCAGATTCGTGGACGGGAAGTGGACTGGAGGCCCCCAGGGGCTGGGGAAGGGGCTGTGGCGGGGGCGGGGTGGCTCAGCGAGCACAGAGTTTCTGTCTGGGGTGAGGAAAAGGCTCTAGGAATGGATGGCGGTGACGGATGCGCAACACTGTAAATGCACTTCGTGCTGCTGAATTGTACACTTTAAAACAGTTAAAATGATAAATTTCATATTATATATATATTTTACCACGAGTTAAGAAAATTAAGAATGTACCAAAAACCCCTGAATTGCACACTTTATTTTTTTTTAATGTTTATTTGTTTTTGAGAGGCAGAGAGAGACAGAACGTAAGCAGGGAAGAGGCAGAGAGAGAGAGAGACACAGAATCCGAAGCAGCTCCAGGCTCCGAGCTGTCAGCACAGAGCCCGACACGGGGCTCGAACCCACGGACCATGAGATCATGACCTGAGCCAAAGTCGGACACTCAACTGACTGAGCCACCCAGGCGCCCCTGAATTGCACACTTCAAACAGGTGAGTTACATCGTATGTGAAATAGATCTCAATAAAGATGTTTACCAACAATTAAGTAAATATTAAAAAAACAAAACAAAAAGGTGTTTACCAAAAAAAAAAAACAGTAAGAAGAAAAGAAGTTATGCTTTAAAAAAGAAGAAAGAAAACAACACGTAGAGGAAGAAATAGAATAAAGTGCCAAATACACGGAAATATAACATAGCAGAGTGGAGACCAACCCATCAGTCACAGTGAACATGACGGGCTTAATCACCTCTTAAAAGAAAAAGATGTTCAAATCAGCTTATACAGCGAGCTGTGCCACTAGACAGTGATTTAGGAAGATGAGGACCCGGCAAAGGTATATTGGGCCAAGGGAAACCACAAAAAAAGCAGGGGGTCTGACTCTGATGTCAGACAAGGTAGCAATAAATGTGACAAAGATGGGATGTTATTAGCCCAAAGGAGATTTAACAGTTAGGAACCCCTGTGCCACAAACAGCGCGCGACCCCCCCAGCCCCACCCCCCAAAGCACACGCCTGGGGAGATGTTCAGAAGAAACGGACAGAAACACACGAACGCACTGCTCCTCTCATCACACCACTCTTGGTCAAGCAAACAACAACAACAACAAACAAAACAGAAGAGGTATTTAAAAACCACATATAACCAACCTGACAATAAACTATAAAGTTTAAAAAAAAAAAAAACACATATAATCGATAAAGGAAGTTTTATGGTTGTAGGTGAAATTTACAGCATAATAAAAAAGAATATTCCTTCTCAAGCCTACTTGAAACATTCACCAAAATGGAAGTTTACGCACGCACCATGCATTGTGTCACCATGCTTTTCATGAAGTGGAGATGATCCGAACTTCGCTGATTAAAAGACATGAAAAGTCTACCTTAAACACAAATTTAAAAAAAAATTCTCCCTGGAAATTTAAAATCTTGCTTACACAACTCTCAGGTGAAAAGCAAAATGCAAAGTGAAATTGTCAGGTGTCTTTAAAAACAATGACAACACTACATATTGGCATCTCTGGGATACTCTTAAAGACGACTGTCAGAGGAAACACATTCATGACTTCCAAATACTTTTAGCAGCAAAACAAAATAATGAAAACAAGTGAACTTAAGCTCTATAGGACCTAAAAGGTGAACAACAGAGCAAAAGCCAAAAAAAAAAAAAAACGCACAATAAGGAAATAACAGAGTAGCAGACATCAGTGAGGTACTGGGAATATAAATGAAGCAGCCACTCTGAAAGAAGTCCGGCGGTTCCTCGAAAAGATAAACGCAGAGTAACCATACGACTGAGCCATTCCAGCCCTAGGTATCTACCCAAGAGAAATGAAAACATGTCCGCATAGAAACTTGAACAAGAATGTTCCTAGCCGCGTCATTCATAATAGCCGAAAAATGGACGCAATCCAAATGTCTGTGCGCCGATGCCTGGAGAAACGAAGCATGGCGTGTCCACACAATGGAATATCACTCAGCCAGAAAAAGGAACAGAGTACTCAAGCGTGCCGCAACCCGGATGGACCTCACAACCATGGTGCAGTGTGGAACGAGGCAGACGCCGGAGATCACACACTGTAGGACTTCTTCTATAGGTTCTATCCGAAGCAGGCAAATCCATACAGACAGAGGGTAGACTGCCAGGGGCCTGGGAGAGAGGAGAGTGGAAAATAATTACTGAATGCGAACACGGCATTTTTACGGTACAATGAAAAATGTTGTAACTAGAGAAGCCAATGGTTGCACAACATCGTGAATTCGCTAAACACCACTGACGTGTTCGCTTTAACACGGTTAATTGCATGTTATGTAAATTCCACCTCGGCTTCGAACAAGAAAAAGAAAAAGAAATTAATGAGGTGGAAAAGAGAAAAGCCACAGAACTAATTAATAGGTCAAAATCCTGATCCTCTGAAAAACTTAACAAAATAGGGAAGCCTTTCGTTATCAAGAAAAGAGGGATAAAGCATATAGATACAAAATAAGAAATGATAAGCTAATCCACGTGGCAAAAGAAGAGTTTTTTAAATGCAGGGGTGCCTGGGCGGCTCAGTTGGTTGAGCGTCAGACTCGTGGTCTCAGCTCAGATCATGAGCCCACAGTTCGTGAGCTCAAGCCCCACATCGGGCTCTGCGCTGACAGGGAGGAGCCTGCTCGGGATTCTGTCTCTCTTTCTCTCTGCCCCTCCCCTACTCGTTCTCTCTCTCTCTCTCTCTCTCTCTCTCTCTCTCAAAATAAAAATAAATAAACAAAAAAAATCATAATACAGTTGACCCTTGAACAATATAGGTTTGAAATGTGTGGGTCTCCTTATACAGGATTGTTTATATAAATATAGTCCAGTCTTGTATTTCTCTTATGATTTTCTTATTAACGTTTCCTTTTCTCTAGCTTATTTTATTGTAAGAATACAGTATAGAATATATACAACATACAAAATGTGTGTTAATTGTTCATGTTCTCAGGAAGGCTCTGGTCAACAGTAGGCTATTGGTAGTTAAGGAATACGTGGATTTTCGACTGTTGGCACACTCACCCCCGTGTTGTCCGAGGATTATCTGTGGACCACATTACATAACTTTATGCAAATAAATGTGAAAACCTAGATGAAATGGACAGTTTTCTAAGAAAGTAAAATTTCCCAAAATTGATGTCAGCAAAGACAAGAAGTTACAGCTTTATTTCACAAAAGAAGTGGAGAACATTATGAAGAGATAGAAAGAATTTAAAAAAAAAACAAAACAATGAAATTGGGAGCTCTAAGAGTAGAAGCCTTCAATATATATTTTTTAATTTTTTTAATGTTTATTTATTTTTGAGAGAGAGAGAGAGAGAGTGCCAGAAAGGGAAGGGCAGAAAGAAAGGGAGACACAGAATCGGAAGCAGGCTCCAGGCTCTGAGCTGTCAGCACAGAGCCCGACCTGGGGCTCCAACCCACGAACCACAAGATCATGACCTGAGCCAAAGTCAGACACTTAACTGCTTAATGGACTGAGCAGTCCCTCGATGAATTTTTAAATGCTAAGATCCATTCATACTAAGGGAAAGTGAGAGGAAAATGAGACTTCTCCAAATATACCTTTTTAAATGATGTTGACTTGTGAACCATGTTTCTATGTTATGCAATCATAAAATTAAATCAACAAGATTTGGGGGGTAACCCTCAAACTGAATACAACAGAAAACAACAGAAACAAATGAATTTAGCTGCATATCAGTTTGATACCACAGCCACATAGAAGAAAAACCGAATTAATTCAAGTGCCTTTTTATGTGAACATGTGAATCTGTTTGCGTGAGGATAAAGAAGAACTAAAAGCAATTCCGAGTTTAAAAAAAAAAGAAAAAAGAAATTCTGAACTTTTTAATGAGAAGTCCGTTGTAGCTAGCGGATTGGGGCTGCAATTTGGAAACTATTTTCTGTGCAGGGTTGAGCAAAAAGGTAAACATGTGTGTCATTAACAACCAGGGTTCTTTGTACGAGAAGGAGGATGCAGGGTTCTTTGTACAAGAAGGAGGATGCACGATGCAGTGGGGGAGGATGGAGGGACCCCAAGGTGTTGGAATGAAATTAGAACTATCACTATGAACTAATTTTGAAATATTTACTTGTGAGCTCTCTCCGCTGAATTGACCTAGAAGTTGGTAACAGGCCTGGGGCAAGAAAAATCAAAATTATGTGTGCCAGAAAGTAAGGCAGCATTCAAAACTCATGGGGACATGTCAAAATTTTCTAAGAATTGGCCTGAGGATGGGACTGCAGCCACGCTGGAAAACAGTATGGAGGTTCCTCAAAACGTTAAAAACAGAACTATCCTACGACCCAGCGATTGCACTACTAGGTATTTATCCAAGGGATACAGGGGTGCTGTTTCCAAGGGGCACATGCACCCCAATGCTTATAGCAGCGCTATCGACAATAGCCAAAGTATGGAGTGAGCCCAAATGTCCATCAACGGATGAATGGATAAAGTAGATGTGGTGTGTATACACAACGGAGTATTTCTCAGCAATCAAAAAGAATGAAATCTTGCCATTTGCAACTACGTGGATGGAACTAGAGGGTATTATGCTAAGCGAAATTAGTCAGAGAAAGACAAATATCATATGACTTCACTCATATGAGGAATTCAGGATATTAAACAGATGAACATAAGTGAAGGAAAGCAAATATAATATTAAAACAGGGAGGGAGGCAAAGTATAAGAGATTTAAATATAGGGAACAGACTGGAGTCTGTTTGCTGGAGGGGTTGGGGGAAGGGGGACGGGCTAAATGGGCAATCGGCTTAAGGAATCTACTCCTGAAATCATTGTTGCACTACATGCTAACTAACTTGGATGTAAATTATAAAAAATAAATAAATGATTAGGTTAAAAAAAAAAAGAATGGGCCTGAGGAAGCTTCCCTCAGACAACTTGGGTGGAATTTTACCATCAATGAGCATAAGGCATTGCATTTAAAAAATAAATTTTAAAAGGATGGAGGATTCCAGCTCTGGCCATAATGAAATGCCTTCTAGAGCTAAGCCCCTTGCTGACAACAACTGAAAATAGACGAAACAACCTTGGGAGAGCACCAGAGAACAGCCAAGGCAGACAGAATTGGAAAGGACAATCCCCTGCTAGAGGAGAGAAGTGTGTGATAGGAATTGCACAAACATCCCCACTTGTTCCGTAGGAGCATTTCCCACTTCCCGATGCGGGGACACCAAGTACAGTCAGAAGGCAGAAGACCTAGGGGCTTGGGAAGACAGATTGGATTCAGAGCCGCCAAATCAGCTGGGACTTGAGGGGTAAAATTGTGAGATGGAGAAGACCGGCCCCAACATGAAATTCTCTGCACACATGCCTCTCGAGTCACCGTCTCAAGCTGCGATTGCTCAGGGCAAGATCCTAAGGCACCAGGCAGAAAAATTGGTAGACTAAGGAGCTAAAGAGGACACGCCAGCCAATGAAGAAGGGTAGGGGCAGATGTTGGAGTTCACACCCTGCAGGACTGAGGGTCTTCGGAAGAGCCCCTTGGGCTTTCAGATGAGATTGCAAAAGGGCCACATCTTAGAAGCTAGGGCAATGCTCTGGGACGAAGGATCACATCAAGGAGTACGGATTATCCTCCGAGTGAGGGGAAATTATATTAAGCCAACCTTAATAGAGCTTAAGACCCATGCTCAGCAAGGCCAAGGAGATCTGGTAGACAGCAGGCCAGAAGAAAACGCCTCTTTGGAGGAAAATAACATGATGCAGAGTCTCTTCACCTTTATATCTACAATGTCTGGCATCCAAACAAAAATTGTAAAGCATGTTAAAAAAAAAAAAAAAAAAAAAAAAGGACCGGGGCACCTGGGTGGCTCAGTTGGTTAAGCATATGACTTCGGCTCAGGTCATGATGTCACAGTTCGAGAGTCTGAGCCCCGCGTCGGGCTCTGTGCTGCAACTCAGAGCCTGGAGCCTGCTCTGGATTCTGTGTGTGTGTCTCTCTCTCTGCCCCTCCCCTGCTTATGCTCTGTCTCTCTCTCTCAAAAATAAATATACATTTTTTTTATAATTTACTTTTAAAAAAGAACCAAATGACTGAAAACCAAAAGCTTCATTTTGGTGAAGGAACAAAATGACAAAAGAGACCAAAAAAATAACAATAGGTTTTGAATCATAAATGAGTTTTGTCAATGTTTGAATCACAGATGATTCAGACACTTGAGGCTAGCAATAAAGGAATTTAAAAATAACTCTGATTCATATGTGCAAGGAAAGATCAGGAAATTCACTGAGGACCTGGAATTTAGACTTTTGAAAGAGTCTAATGGAAGTTCTAAAAGTGAAAAATATTAAAAGTAAAAATTCAATAGGTGGTATTAAGAGCAAAAGAGAAGGAGAAAATCTAGAGTGAGTCACAGAGATAAAAAAAAATAATCTCGTGGTGTTTCCATACCAGTGTCCTGCTGGAGGAAGAAGTCTCTCATGCAAACAGACCAGATCATACCCTCAAGACGTTCAGCACCAGAGGTGAACTCAAACTAACCAGACCAGTAGCCCAGACCTGACCAAACTCCTAATTCTACCTGCGTAAAAGGGAAAAGGGCACACTCTCTCTGGGGGGGAAATTAAGATTTATTTCAGCCCTAATTGTTTTTTTTTTTAAGAAAATGCCCAGCATAAAGTCACTATTTGTAAGACATCCAAAGAAGCAGGAAAGTGTGACCCCCCCAAATCAGGAGGGGGGGAAAAACTGTCAGAGGATACAGACCAATAAGTGACCCTGATGCTGGATTTAGTGGTCAAAAACTTTAAGATAACGATTATAAATATTTAAAAATCAGATTAGAGGAGAAGATGGCCAACATGTATTAGAAGATGGGGGATTTCAACAGATAAATGGAGTCTCTAGAAAAGGAGATGGACAATCGAGAATTTAAAATTTCATTATCTGACACAGTATAAAAAAAGGATTCGTGGACTTGAAGCCAAGTCCGTAGGAATTGACCAAAATGAAGCCCGAAAAACTGGAGAAAAATGAGAATACACCAATGAGACATGTGACACAAAGCGAGTCTAATACATAATTTCCAAGATATTCAAGATATAATAGAAAATCCAGCATTACCCTCACTTCTCACTCAAGTGAGTGAGAAGATAATCAATAGATCTAAGGAGACGACACCAGTGTTGGAATCATCCAGCAGGGAGTTTAAAGCAGGGCACCATAATGAGCCATTACCATCATGCTTGAAATAAATAAAAGCATAGAAAGTCTCAGCAAAGAAACAGAAAATATAAAGAAGATCCAAATGGCAATTTGGGAACTAAAAGGCATATTAACCAAAATTCAAAACTCACTGTATGGAGTCAACAGAACAATGGATAGGACAGAGGAAGGAATCAGTGAATGTGAAGGTAGAAAAACCGAAAGCAGCAAATCTGAACAGAGAAAAAATAGAACGCAAAAGAATGAGCAGACCCTCAGGGACCTGTGGGATGATAACAAAAGATCTAACATTCATGTCATTGGAGTCCCCAAAGGAAAGGGCGAAGAGTACAGAGCCAGAAAACCATTCCAAGAAATATGGCCGACGTCATCCCAAATTTGGCAAAAGACATAAACCTACCCATTCAAGAAGCTGAACCAACCCGCACTCTGATAAACCCAAAGAAGCTCATACCACAACACATCAGGATCAAACTTCAGAAAACTGAAGACCAAGGGAAAATCCTGAAGCAGTGACAGATGACATGTAACCTACAGGAGGAAGCTGACTTGAGTGACGGTGGATTTCTCATCAGAAACCGGAGGGGCTAGAAGGAAGTGATCCATTTTTTCAAGTGCTGAAAGCAAAGAACTGTCAGCTCCAAATTCAGTATCAGGCAAAATTCTTTCAGGAAGGAATGGGAAGTAAAACATTCTAAGATGAAGGAAAACTAAGAGAATGTTATGCCAGCAGATCTACTTCAAAAGACTGGCCAAAGGAAGTTCTTGAATCAGAAGGGCAATGATTAAAAAAAGCAATCTTGGAACGTCAGAAAGGAAAAAGGAACAACATGAGAGCAAATAATGAGTAAATACAATAGAGTTTTCTTCTCTCTCGAGTTTTCTAAATTATGTTTGATGGCCAAACCAAAAAGTGTAAGACCGTCTGATATGGATTTCAAAGGGTAGAGAGGAAATCTTTAAGATAATTGTAGTATAAATGGGGGAGGCGAAGGGACTGAAAGGGAGGAAGTTTTCTGTATTTCACTCAAGGGGGTAAAATGTGGACACTAACAGATCTCTGTGGTGATGGAATGGTTCTGTGTCTCGACTTCTGAAGTGTCTCGACTTCAGAAGTGATTATGTGAATCTACACGTGTGATGAAATGGTATAGAACTACGCATACACATTGTCCTGATGTCTGTTCCCTGCTTGCAATAGGGCACCACAATTATACAAGATGCAACTACTGGAAAAACTGAATGAAGAGCACATGGGACCTCTGTGTGCTATCTTCGCAACCTCCAATAAATCTATAGCTGTTTCAATATAAAAAATTCTTAAGCTTTTTTTTAACGGCAATGATTCTTCTTACCTGAATGTGTTTCTGCAGAAATTTAAAAAACGCTGGCAATAGTAAGGCCATGTTATGAGCCTTAACTTAAAGACATTGAAGTCATTAAGGTCCCTGAAAATGGTTACAAGAAAAAAATAAATGAATGAAAATAAATAAAAAGTTCTTTAAAAAAAAAAGAAAAAGATGAAGGTAAAATAAACGAAATTTTCAGACAAACAAAAGCGAAGTGATTTTGTCACCAGCTTACTAGCAATTCAAGAAGAAATACTGAGCAAGTTTTTTTAGACAAAATGGAAATAGCCCCAGAGGGAGGCACAGAATTATGGGAAAGAATGAAGAAGATGGGAAGGAGCAAAGATGGGGTTAAATATATCTACATTATTTTTATGAATATATGTTAACTGTTTACAACTTATCAAAGAGAAGTAAAAATATGTGAAAACGTCAGCATACAGGGCAGAAGGGGAAAATTGTAGCTAAACTTTTCTAAGTTTCCTGCACTGTCCAGGAAGTGATAAAAGTGCTAATTTAAGGGAGACTGTAGTAAATCAGAGATGCATATTGAAATCTCTAGCCTATAAAACCACTAAAGTGATACAAAAATGCCTAATGAAAGATCTGATAGATCAAATGTACTAATACTTGATTATTCTTAAATAAAGTAGGAAAGGTCAGTTAAGGAAAAAGAAACAGAATGGAACATATAGAAAGCATGGAAGCATGGTAGACTTAAAGCTAACCATAAGTTCATTTCATTAAATGTAATGGACTAGACACTCCAATTAAAAGACAAAAATGTCAGACTTGATAAAAATCAAGACCCACCGTGTGCTGTTGACCACGTGGACATGCTACACAGAAGAACAGCTGAAGGGCACAGAAAGGTTGAGAGTGAGAGGCTGGAAGAAGATGCCATCATCACCCAATAATTCTGTCTTCTGCTTTGTCTATTCTTGTTAAATCTTTCTAGCGGGTTCTTTTATGTCAGATGCTGTCTTTTTCAGCTCTAGAATTCCTATTGGATTATTTTTAATGGATTCCAGTTCCCTTTTGAAATTCTCCACCTTTTCATGAGTTTTCTTGATCTCCTTCCTGTTGACTTAAGCACGTTGATGATGGTTCCTTTAAAGTCTATGCCTGATGAAGAGAAATTAAGAAAACAATCCCATTTAAAATTGCATCAAAAATAATAAAGCACCTAGGAATTTTTTTTAAAGCACCTAGGAATAAGCTTAACCAAAGAGGTAAAAGACCTATACTCTGAAAACTATAAAACATTGAGGAAAGAAATGGAAAGCCACAAAGAAACAGAAAGGCACTGCATGCTCATGGATTGGAAGAAGAAATAGTGTTAAAATGCCTATACTACCCAAAGCAATGTACAGATTAAACACAACCTCTGCCAAAATACCAACAGGATTTCTCACAGGACTGGAGCAAACAACCCTAAAATGTCTATGGAACCACAAAAGACATCAAATAGCCAAAGCAACCTTGGAAAAGAAAAACGAAGCTGGAGGCATCACATATATGTTGAATATTATTCAGCCATAAAAAAGAATGAAATCTTGTCACTTACAGCAGCATGGATGGAGCTAGAGAGTATCATGCTAAGTGAAATAGGTCCGTCAGAGAAAGACAAATACCATATGATCTCACTCACAAATGGAATTTAAGAAACAAAACAAATGAGCCAAGGGAAAAGAGAGCGAAAGACAGACCAAGAATCAGACTCTTAATTGTAGAGAACAAATAGATGGTTAGAGGGGAGGTGGGTGAGAGGATGGGTGAAATAGGGGATGGGGATTAAGAAGCACACTTATCCTGATGAGCACTAATGTAGAGAATTGTTGAATCACTATATTATACACCTAAAATTAATATAACGCTGTATGTGAAGCAACTGGAATTAAAATAAAATACTGAATAAAAAATATAAAGTCGGTGTCTGCTCTCTCCAGCACCTCAGTCGACTTTGATTCTCTTTCTGCCCAGTTTTTGTCTTTGTAGCCAGTGCAGAGCTACTGCAAATAACCTTTCCATCAATATATGTAAACGTGTTTAAAATGCACGTATCTTTCTAATTTAAGGTAGAAGCTGAGATTGTTGATGGAGACCTTTCTTCTTTTCTAATTTATATGTTTACTGCTATCAATTTCTCCCTAAGTAGTGCTTTTACAGAGTCTAACAAATCAAATATTGTGTTTTCATTTGCATCCAGTTCCCAAGATGTCCTAATTTCCGTTTCAATTTCTTCTTTGACCCATGGATTATTGTACAAGTGTGTTATTTAGTTTCCAATTATATGGGGATTTTCTAGAGATTTTTCTGTTGCCAATTTCTAATTTAGTTCCATTGTTGTCAAAGAGCGTATTTGATACAACTTGAATCCTTTTAAATGTATCAAGACCAGTTGTATGGCTCACAGTATCATCAGTCTTGGTTAATATTCTGTGTGCAGACACATGCAAAAATCCGTCTATTTCTGCCGTTGTTGGGTGGAGTGTTCTGTAAACAACCGTTGGGTCAAGGTAGTTGATGGTGTTGTTCAAGTTTTCTACGTCCATGCTGATTTTCTGTCCAATCACTCTCATAGATGGCTGACAACAGGTATGAAATCTCTGAGTGTGATCAGGTCTCTGCCTTCCTCGGGAGTCTATCAGATTGTGTTTCGTGCGTTTCAGATGCGTTAATAGGTGTGTTACAGGTTTGGGACTGTTTTGTCTTCTCAGTGAAACATTTCTCATTACAAAATGAGCTTCCTCATCCTTGGTGATATTCTTCACTCTTAAATCCGCTTTGTTTAATGGTAATTTGGTGACTCCGGCTTTCTTTGGATTAGTATTAGCGTGCTGTACTATACTCCCACCTTTCGCTTTTAATCTATTAATCTATCTGTACATTTACAGTGAATTTCTTATGGACAGAAGACAGTCGGCTCTTAACATTTTTATCCAGTCTGACAATCTGTGAGATTTCAGGTGGGTGTTTCGATCATTTACATTCCATTGTAGTTTCGATCAGGTTTAAGCTTATCTTGCTATCTGTTTTCTATTTGTTCCATCCAGTCTCTGTGCTCTTCACCCCTCTTGTCTGCCTTCTTTTGGATTACTTGTCTTTCATGATTCCATTTTATCTCTTTTGGTTCATTAGTCCTCTTTACTGTTTTTGTGGGTGTTTTCTAGACTGCAGTATACATCTTTATCTTATCACAGTCTACATTTAAGGATACACCGTGTCATGTATCCTATAAGAAACTTACGCTAGTAAGCTTCCATTTCTCTGCTCATGAGCTTTGTGCTACTCTCGTCATCCATTTTGTCTTCTACAAATGGATAAAGCCAACAATATGCTGTTATTATGTTTCTTCACAAAAGATTTCAATCACCGTTTAAACCTTACGTATTTGCTGACGTGGCTGCCATCCAGGGTTCTTTGTTCCTTTGGTGGATCTGCATTTCTGTAGGGCGCCCTTTTCCCTCTGCTTGGTGCATCCAGTAACATCTCCTGCAGTGCCTGTGTGCTGCTCACCAACTTTCCCAGCTTCCGTACTTCTGGAAAGTTCTTTATTTCACCCTCGTTGCTGAAAGATATTTTACTAGAAAAGATGCCAGGGGTTTTTTCTTTTCTTTCAGCATTTTGAAGATGCTGCTTCCCTGTCTCTTGCTTTGATGGTTTTTGATGAGACATGTCCTGTCATCTTTAACTTTGTTCCTCAGTACATAACAAGCCTTCTTTTCTCTGGATGCTTTTAAGGTGTTCTCTCTATCACTACTTTAGAGCAATTTGATTATGACATGTTTAAGGTGGTTTTACTCGGGTTTCTATGTTTGGAATTCACTGGGTTCTTGGGGATGTGAGTTTATACTTTTCCTCAAATTTGAAGCACCTTAGGCTATTATTTCTTCAGACATTCTTTATGTCTCTCCTCATTCTCCTCTCCTTCCAGGACTCCAATTACCTACCCTTATCTCACTGATTCTGATTCTATTTTCAGTTTTTAATTCTCTTTTCTCTCTGTGTTCCATTTTAGTTTTTCTTTGTTGTGTCTTCAGGCCTCTTAATCTTTTCCTCCACAATGTCCGGAAGTCTGGTGACACTGTTCTTCTCACAGATTGCTGTTTCATCTGTGGAAGTTTGACTTGGGCCATTGACATCTTCCATGACTCTACCTGACTTTTTGAACACATGAAATAACAGTTATAATAATTGCTTTAATGTCCTTGTCTGCTAATCCTAAAATTGGTGTCAGATCTGGGCTGATTTCAGTGGATTGACTGCTCTCATCATTATGGGCTCTATTTTTCTGGTTCTCTGCATGCCTGGTAACTTTTGCTTGGAAAGTTTGTGGATTTTACCTAGTTTGGGTATGTTTGTGGTACTGGGTATGCTTGGAATGTTTGTGGATTTAACTAGTTGGGTGTTGGCTAATTTTGTCTTCCTATGAATATTCTTGAGCTTTGTTTGGGGGTGCTGTTAATGTCCTCAGAAATAGTATGATCCTTTGGGGTCTTCCTGTGAAGATGTGTTAGGTCGGCCAGAGCATTGCTTGGTCTAGAAGTAATTATTTCCCACTGCTGAGGGCAAACCCTCCTGTGCATTCTACCTAATGTCCCACGCATCGCTGAAGTTTTCCAGGATGGGTGGTTGGAGTAGGCTCTATTCACAGTCCTGTGTGAGCACTGAGGATGATTATCTCTAGCCTTTGGGTGGTCCTTTCCCCAGCTCAGGTCGATGCTTCACGGGCGTGCACTGATCACTACTAGGCTGGATCCTTTGGGGTGGGGTAGGGGGCTATCCACGTGGATCTGCAGGGTTCTGTCCCAGCGCAGCTCCCTCCTGTCAGGCCCTCTGTCCGTCGAGTGCCCTGTCCTCCTCAGGCTCTTAGCTCCATCCTCTCCGCCCCAGAAGCTGTCAAGGCAGGACACTGGGGCAGTGACAGGGCTTTACCCCACGTATTTCTCATCTCATCTCTTGGGAATCACTACTTTTTGTTGCCTGGTGCTCTGGGTCTTGAAAGCCATTGTTTTATATATTTTGTTCTTTCTTTTGCTGATTCAGACAGTAGGACATATCTGATCCCTGTTATTCCATGTTGGTGGCCAGCAGAAGTCTCTAGCCACTCATACGTAATATAATTATCTATATACTTAGGTTCAAATATGCTAGTAATCACTGGCTTGTTCGGGTTTTTTAATAAGTTCACTTTACGCTCTCCCATTTGATCTATATTCCTTTTGCTCTCTTTGATTATCTGCTTTTGAATGAATTATTTTTTATTATTCCATGTTTTACTCTATGAGCTTAGATGTTATGCAAGCTTTTATTATTCTTTTAGTAGTTACTCTAGAGATTATGACATGCTTCCTGAACTCATCAATGTCTAACATCAAATGATAACCTTCATGAAGAATGCAAAATCTCAGAACATTTTAACTCTACCCACCACCTCACAAATTACAGACCAATGCCACTGCACATTTTCATCCTATCATACATTTAACCCAACACGATTGCTGCTACACACTATCAACATCCACTAAGATTCACCGATACATTTACTGTTTGGCTGTTCTTTATACCTTCCTGCATCTCTCTTCTTCCTGAGACCATCTTTTTGCCCGAAAAATACCTCTTTGTATTTTCTTTGGTGTTGTTCTCCTTATGCCAAGCTCTCTGTTTTTATGTCTGAAAATGTCTTTATTTTACCTTCAGTCTTGAAGGGTATTTTCTTTGCATACAAAATCCTAGTTCAACAGCTATCTGTCTTGTAGCCCTTTAAGGATACCATTCTGATGCCCCGAGTTCCTTTATTTATGTTGAAAATCAGCTGTCAGCCTAATGGAAAGAGATGAGACCCCCCCCCCCTTTGCTTTGGATGGAGATCACCAGCTTGGTGGGAGGTGGGGAGTGGGCAGAAGCATTCCAGCCTTTGAGGGTGGGGAAGTAAAATTCACCCTTGAATCATCTTTCTGCTCTAAACCTGGATGAAGGCAACCATGGAGTTCTGGTGCCCCCTGGTGCCTGGCGGAAGCAAGCCTCAATCCCTGGGAGGAAGACCCTGTGTTTCTCTAATGTGGCAAACACACGTTCCGTCCCACAATGAACCTACAAAGGGACAGGACAGAAGGTGTGGAAGTACAAGCGAAAATGGCAACAAGCCCACGGGCATCCAGATACTGACATCCTCATCAACTATCAGACACATCTCAAAATAAGGATGTGTTCATTGTTTAAGTAGATACAAGGCAAGGCTGAGAATTTTGGCAGAGATTCGAAAAGTATAAAAAGAAAGAAATAGAATCGTATCATGTGCCTCTTACGGTCGTGCAGGCTCTCTCCGCCGCACCTGTCCCAGAGCACTTGGCTGTTTGTTCTGAGTCAGCTGTCACCGTGGTAACTGGCCCTAGGTGCCCCCACCCATGCAGGTGCCCCTGAGCAGCACTGCATGTCCAGGCCGCCCTGGGTGCCATTTGGTGCCAACCCCAGGTCTTCCCGGATTCCACCGCAGCATGAAAAGCTCCAGGACTCACTCGTTTGTGCAAAAGCAGGGGAGTTATACTCCATGGCGTGAACGATCGACGAATGGGATTTGGGTACTGGCTTGTAAGTAAACTATTCCCCACTCCTCCTCCTGGACAGAGAGGGCTGATACTCAGCCTCTTGGAAGATGCCGCTGTGAGACAGAATGAACAGCCGACTAATCTCTCAGCCTGCGTCCACCATGCCCTGGGTTACCCCTGACTGCCTGAGCTCTCTCTCTAATACAATGGTAGCTCAGAGCCTTTGCCTCGCCTCTTCCTTCCTAGGCGTGTCCCTTGGCTGCCGTAACAACATACCACAAACTGGGTGACTGAAAATGACAGATATGTCTTGTCTCACACATCTGGAGCCAGGAGTCCAAACTCAAGGAGTCGGCCAGGCTGCGCTATCTTCAGAGGCTCCAGGGGAGAATCTTTCTTTGTTTCTTCCAGTTCTGGTGGCGCCAGGCATTCCAGGCTTGTGACAGCCACCCTCCAACCTCTGCCCCCCTCCCTACATGGTGGGATCTCCCGTGCCTCCTCACATTGTCGCCCCTGTTGCTGTCAGTTTCTGGGTCCGAATTCCCCTTTTATAAGGGCACCAGTCATACTGGATTAGAGCTCACCATAATGACCTCATTTTAACTTGATTACGTCTGTAAAGACCCTATTTCAAAATAGGGTCTCATTCTGAGGTGCCAGGAGATAGGACTTCAACATAATACTGGGGGGGGGGGTACGATTCAAGTCATATCACCAGGGAATCCTGGCTATGATCCAAATAAATAAATATTTCATTAGCTAAATAATAATAAAATAACTGAAATTACAAACTCATTTGGTGGGTTCACTAGCAAATTTTATGATCTGGAAGAGAATATCCAGAATAAAGCACAAAGGAGGAGATTGGGTGCCTCAATCAGGTGAGCATCGACTCTTGATTTCAGCTCATGTCATGATCTCACAGCTCAGGAGATCAAGCCCCGCATCTGGATCTGAGCTGACAGCACAGAGTCTGCTTGGGATTCTCTCTCTCCCTTTCTCTCTGCCCCTCCCCTGCTTGAGCTCTCTCTGTCCACATAAATAAACATTAAAAAAAAACCCACCCAGAATAAAGCACAAGGAAAGAAAAGAGTGGAGGAAAAAAAACAAACAGAAGAAGTTCTAAGATCTCACTGCTCCTATTCAACACGGTACTGGACGTACTCACCAGAGCAGTTAGGCAAGAAAAAGACATAAAAGCATCCAAATCAGAAAGGAAAAAGTCAGATTATCTGTTTGCAGTTGACATGATGCTATGTGCAAAAACACTAATGACACCACACACACACACACACACACACACACACACACACACACAGGGTTGGGAGAACTAATCTACAAATTCAGTAAGGTTGAAGAATAAAGAAATTCATATCCAAAAATCAGATGTGTTTCTATAGACTAACAATGAACCATTCAAAAAGTAAATTAAGGAAATAATCGGATTTAAAATAACCCCAAAAAGAATAAAGTATTTAGGAAAAAATTTAGTCAAGGAGGTGAGAGACTTAGACCCTGAAAACTATACGGAAATTAAAGGAAGCAGAAATAATGTTCATGGATTGAAAGAACTGCTATTACCCAAAGCAGATCCGATGCCGTCTTTATCAAAATCCCAAAGGCCATTTTTCCTGAAATTAAAAAAAAAATCCTAAAATTCATGTGAAATCACAAAGAACCCTGAGTGGCTAAAGTGATCTTCAGAGAAAACAAAGGTGAAGGCATCCAACTTCCTGATTTCAAAAGATATGACCAGTATACAGTGATTAAAGCAGTACGATCCTGGCCTAAAAACAGGCACAAAGACTGATGGATCAGAACAGAGAGGCCAGAAGGAAGCCCACATATGTGCTGGTCAACTGATCTTCAACAAGAGTATCAACAACACACAATGGGGAGACAATCTCTTCGACAAAGGGGACAAAGGGTGCTGGGAAAACTGATAGCCACGTGCAAACGAATGAAATTGGCCCCTTACCTGGCACCACACACAAAAAACAACTCAAAATGGATTAAAGATTTAAATTTAAGACCAGAAACTGTAAACCTCCTAGAAGAAAATATGGGGAAAACTTAATGACAGTGATCTTGGCAATGGTTTCTTGATACGACACCAAAAGCACAGACAACAAAAGAAAAAATCAACAAGTATGACTGCATCAAACTAAAAGGCTTCTGACCATACAAGGGAACTATCACCAGAGTGAACAGGTAACCCATGGATCGGAGAAGATATTTGCTAACTGTATCCCTGACACGGAGCTAATATTCAAAATATATGGAGAACTCCTACAACCCAATAGCAAAAAAGTCAAACAACCTGATTTAAAAAGTGGGCAAAGGATTTTAAAAGATATGTTTCCAAAGAAAATATACAAATGGCCAAGAGGTACATGAAAAGATGTCCCATATCACTAATCATCAGGGAAACACAAATCAAAACTATAATATCACTTCACATCTTTTAGGATGGTTATTATGAACGAGAAGTAGGAGGAGAAAGAGAACGAGGAGGAGGAGGAGGAGGAGGAGGAGGAAGAGAAGAAGGAGGAGGAGGAGGAGGAGAAGAAGGAGGAGGAGGAGGAAGAGGAAGAGGAGGAGGAGGAGGAAGAGGAGGAGGAAAAGTATTGGCAAGGATGTGGAGAAATTGGAACCTTTGCACACTGTTAAGAATGTAAAATGATGTAGCTACTATGGGAAACGGTGTAGTGTGTCCTCAAAAATTCCAACATTGAACTACCATATGATCCAGCAATGCCATTTCTGGGCATCTGTCTACACGAAGTGAAATCAGAGATATCTGCACTCCCGTGTTCATTGCAATATTATCCACAACAGCCAAGAAGTGGTAACAACTGAAAGGTTCGTGGACAAATGAATGGATAAAGAAAATGTGTTACATACCCACGTTGGAATATTATTGAGCCTTAAAAAAAGGAGAAGATCTTGTCGTTTGTGACGACACGGGCGAGGCTGGAAGACGTGACGCGGAGGGAAATAAGCCAGACACAGTACAAACACCCCCACGATTCCACTTAGATGAGGCTCTAAAGTGGTCGAACTCACGGGCACAGAGTTTAGAACGGTGGTTGGCCAGGGACTGGGTGGGGGAGGGAGACAGAAGCAGGGAGGTGCCGTTCACCAGGCCAAGTTTTAGTTAAACAAGGTGGGGAAGTCCTGGAGACCTGTTGTTCCTGTAGCTAACGAAACGCACATACCGTCCTGTGCTTTTCAAATTTTGTTTCAAGGGGCGCCCGGGGGGCTCAGTCGGTTGAGCATCTGACTTTTAATTTCACCTCAAGTCATGATCCCAGGGTCGTGTTGGACTCCACACTGAGCGCTGACCATGGAACGTGCTTAAGATTCTCCCTCCCTCCCTCCCTCTCTCTCTCTCTCTCAAATAAAAAATAAATAGGGGCACCTGGGTGGCTCAGTCAGTTAAGCGTCTGACTTTGACTCAGGTCATGATCTCACAGTTCGTGAGTTCGAGCCCCGAATCAGGCTCTGCGCTGACAGCATGGAGCCTGCTTCAGATCCTCTGTCTCCCTTTCTCTCTGCCCCTCCCCAGGGTGCACTCTCTCTCTCTCTCTCTCTCTCAAAAATAAACACACAGAAAGTATTTTTAAAAATAAATTTAAAAATTAAAATGTAAATTGTGGCAAGGGTAGGTAGATCTCGTGTTAAGTGCTCTTACCATATTTTTTTATTTTTAACATTTTTTCACATTTATTTTTGAGAGAGAGTGAGTGAGAGAGAGAGAGAGAGAGAGAAACAGAGTGTGAGCGGGGAGGGGCAGAGAGAGAGGGAGACACAGAATCCAAAGCAGGCTCCAGGCTCCGAACTGTCAGCACAGAGCCTGACGCGGGGCTCGAACCCACAAACCGTGAGATCATGACCTGAGCCGAAGTCGGACACTCAACCGACAGCCCCCCCAGGCGCCCCCTTTTTTTTATTTTTAAAACGAGAGCCCGTCCCACCCCACTGTTGAGCCATGGACCAAGAAAGCAGGACGGGTGGAGCCACACGTGCGGCGGTGAGGGCAATCACGGGGGAGACCTGGGGCTGTGACCAGGGGAATGGGGGTCCCAGGAGCCCCCCCCAGTGTCACCCCACCCACCTTTGTCTCTACCAGCCCTTCTCCCCTGGGAACAGCCTCTTCCCCTCAGCCCTCCTGCCCCGCTTCAAACCCAGCACCTGCATCCGCATCGGCCTGCGGAGTTGGCTCCGGGCTGGAAATGTCGCACATCTCGCTCTCTTGCTAACTGGTGTCCCTGGTGGCCTGGGAAGTAAAGCGTCAGCTCCACTGGAGGGGGGACCCCGTAGCGCCTGGGAAAGAGCAGACATTCGGCGTCTGTGAAGGAGAGGGCCAGCGGGCGGGAAAGAAACCAGGGTCCGGACACCCCGGTGGCGGGTCAAGCCGCGCCTGCAGTCAGTGCCGAGCCCACAGAATCCTTGGATTAAGTCCGTCTGAGTTGGTTTTTGTCACGGCAGAAATCGTCGCAAACCCACACTGAAACACAAACCGCGGTGGGGAGGACTTGGTCCATCCTGGTAGCCCTGTAACCCCAGCACCTACACGGGAGGTGGGTAGAGGGGGTGGAGGTGAGAGAGGGCGAGGGGCGGGGGCAGCCCCACCTGGGCCATCAGAGCCCCGTCTCCAGCCCCCCCAGAAACCCCTCCCAGTTCCCAGGCACCGGCCAGCTAACAGGGCCTTCCAGACGCTTCCCCACGGTGGAGCTCAAGTCGGAACGTGCATTTGATCCGACGTCTGCCTGAGGGTCTAAGGCTCTGCCTCAATCTTACAGCGAACAGAACAGCCTTCTTTGCCCAAAGAGGCTGCGGAGCCTCCCCCCCCCCCCCCC